>OZ024674.1:7528117-8023117 GCA_964016965.1 Diacarnus erythraeanus | reverse complement strand
ATTATTTGCGTCAACCGCTCTTCAGAGCACGAAAGCACATGACGCCAATTGGCGTCAACCACTGTTAATCGGTTAAGATGTCATTGACTTTCAGGCTATTATGACTTGTGACTTATTCCAGACATTCTTGTTCTGTGTGTTAGAGGGTGTCTGGAGATAAGACTGTGCTCATATTTTTATGATGTTAATTCCTTGATATTTTAACCATGAGGTAGCTTCACTTGAATATTAATTTTGTGCCAATCAAAAAAGCCATAGCTTGAGCATTAGAGTGTGATTAGATACGTATAGGAAAATTGGGTCAATAAACACAATAATAGGCTACTTAACATTATTTTTATGTCACTTATACATGAATGTTTTAAAAGCATTTTTATTTTGTATAAAGCATAAATAGCTATAATACATTTAAGGCTTTATACAATAAATGGAGTAGCTGTGGGCATGTGGGCAACATTCGGAATAGCTGCTGGCATTCAGGCAAGGTTCTGGGCCGTAGATTGACATGGTAACTATGAAATCTTAGGGCATTAGAGAGCTCCTGCTAAATTTTGATCCCCCACCCCACTTCTCCCTCATTCTTCCCAATTTTCCTATAATTTTATGTAGTCACATATTTATCCAATGAATGGCTTTAATGATAAGAACTTTGCTTACATCAATTTTTATATACATGCAGGTCAACAATAATGGTGTGATTTCCTTTCAAAGACCATTTAGTGCTTACATACCAGTTCCTTTTCCTCTTATTAATGGAAGTATTAATGGAACAAATGCAACTAGTTTTCAACTGATTGCTCCTTATTGGAGCGATGTGGATACTAGATCAGAGAATGGAGGGACAGTGTGGTATAGGGAGAGTAATGCACAGGAAGATATCACTAGAGCACGTGATGACATCAGAACAGCATATGAAGAAGCTAGAGATTCAAATTTTGCTCCACATTCTGTTTTCATTGCTACATGGGACCATGTGGGATATTATAATACAAGAGATGATAAGGTATAGTCATAGTCATAAAAGTGTACATGACATCTCAATAATACTGACTAGAATTATGAAATGTTCATTTATTACATATCCTGAAATGTTGGCCTGGAGCCACTCTAGACTATATCCATGTTGATTATTGCACCCTTTTACTATCATTTTGTATTACAATTTTTGTTTGTAACAACAAAGTGCAATATAACCACACCCAAAACCGTTACAATCAAAATTCCAGACTTAAAGCAGCTACTCTATAAAGCTGTTCTTTGGAGAGTAGTATCTATAGACTATGAGCTTCAATTCCACTGGACGGATAGAGAATATCTAAACTGATTCAGATTAAACACTTTATAGTAGCTATGAATGTGCTTTCATTAGTTATCCCTCTGACAAAATTACTACCCAACATACATGCTACCATTACTTGTCTTAGATGGGAAGTTATATTTGCAGCAAAAACTCTGGAAGGAAAATGACAGCAGTTGCATCAGCCCTACACGGCTCTTCATCATATTAATGATGTAACATTGGGTAATGATGAAGCAGCTGCAATAAATGTGGAAGTCCCGTGTCCCACTAAAAGCTTGAATCTTACTTGACATAATTAGAAACGTTCCTTCGTCATTTTTCTCATTTTCTGTATGTTTTCAATCACTGTGTACAGTGATGGCTTCAGCAGAGCATCTCTAGCTACATGTGTACTATAAAACATGCCACTTACTTACTGTCATTGTATTTCATGTGAACAATTGTTATACATCATTTAATAATATTCATAGAGCAACATATAGCGCTACTGTGTGTTTATGTACCAGGCCTTAATTGCACTAAGTAGAGATAGATACACAATAAGAGTAGACATTAATTTTTAAGATTAATGTCTAGTAATAACTATTGTACAATAATGATTTCTCAATACACAACACTTTCCTTACATACTCTGCTAAGTAAGACAGACAATTTGATAAAGGTACTCTAAATGCAAACATTGTCTTGCTCCCAGTTAATCATCACTAACATAATGAAGTACTGTAGCACCCCAAAATCTATATACAGGATGGTGTAAGGAGAGGGGAGAGGTGTTTGTTTATAATCATTACCAGAAGTTTGTCAACTACCCATCCCACTCAACAAAATAATGTGTACAAGAAATTCATCCTTGCAATAGAACCTCTGAATAAAGTGCAACTTGGCACCAGGCATTTTGTCCCTTGTTCAGAGGTTGTCCTCTCTTAGAGGTTGACTGAATTTTGATATATATACAGGTATACAGGTATTATTATAATGAATGAAAAAAAATGTTATAGATTCTCAGATTGGGGCATTAGAAACTCCCTCAGGAAAATAATGTTATGGGTTCTCAGATGGGGGTATTAGAAACTCCCTCAGGAAAATAATGTTATGGGTTCTCAGATGGGGGTATTAGAAACTCCCTCAGGAAAATAATGTTATGGGTTCTCAGATGGGGGTATTAGAAACTCCCTCAGGAAAATAATGTTATGGGTTCTCAGATGGGGGTATTAGAAATTCCCACTGGAAAAATTGTTATGGGTTCTCAGATTGGGGTATTTAGCTAGAAATGGGGAGGGAAGGAGGAAGAAGGAAGGAAAGAAAGAAAGAAGCAGCTGAAAATGAACAGTGAGAGAAAAAAAAATTATTGCATTATGGGTGGGGTCTGGTAATCCCTTAGTGAGTGTTACCATGCTCTCATTATCTGTTCCACAGAACAACACATTCCAGTGTGTGCTGGCATCAGATGGATTCATGTCTTATGTCATCTTTCTCTATGCTGATGGACTCATCCAATGGACTACTGGTGAAGACTCAGGAGGTGTGGATGGACTTGGTGGTGTTCAGGCACAAGTTGGGTTCAATGCTGGAGATGATGAGATGCGTTTCTACAATCACCCAGACTCACGTACTGCAAATATCATTAATATCACGAGTACAAAATTCCCTGATGTTGATGGAGTAGAAAGTGGAGTGCTAATATTCAGAGTTGATAAAATAAACTCGTCATGCTTGAGTACTAAAGATGGTAAACTATAATGTTATTATAAAAGTAGCTATTTGCAAATAGAATAGATTATGTGTATAGAAAAATCATAATTAGGACTTATTAATAATTACAACTCAAGGTTCTACTGATCAGTTTAGTAACATAGATCATGGCTATGCAGACAATAACTACACATTGCCATAAATCCATTTGGAAGAAGCTGGAATCATTCTGAAATTAAAATTACTTTATCTAATTATTAGACTACTGAATTTTGTCAAATAATAAAATTTCAACTCTGGATTTATGGAACTTCTTGTAAATAATTATTGGACTATTGTTACTTTCAGCTGAACTTGTTCTGACCCCACGTATCGGTAACCAGCTAGGAGGGACCCCAGTGCTAGTTCATGGTTTCTGTATGGATCCAAATGATTTTATTATTTGTAAATTTGGTGATCGATTAAGCGGAAGAGGTGTCTATGTAGATAATGACACAGCTCTTTGTATCAGTCCAGTCATGACTGCTGCAGGGACTTTGGACTTTACGATGGAAGTCAGACGGACACTAGATATGCGAACTAGAAGAGTAGAAACTCGATCATCATTCTCCAATGGTATTCACTAATAGAAGTAATGGTATAGTTATTGGTGATTACATCATTATTATTTTACATTATTAGCTATGTCATGTTAGGATGTGACTATTATCATTATTAGTATAATATTATTATAGTAGCAGTATTGTTGTTGTTATTGTTGTTTTGTTTGTAGTATCACCTGTCAGAGCTCACCAAGTGCAGTTTAACATTGAGACATCTGAAGATGATATGCAACTCTATTTCAAACAAAATGATCTCATTAAACTCTCATGGCTGCCACAAGAAGTAGTTCCCAGTTACCTGACCAATGACACTGAGAGCCTCAAACTGAAGATTGAACTGTACCAACAATATAAACATAGAAATGCTCTTAGCTGGAAACTTGTTGGTAATGGACCTTTAATTTCAAACACTGCTAATGATGGGTCTGAAGAGATAAAGATCCCCAATGGACTGGTGATGAATTACTGCCCAGACCAGAACCTCCTCTGTCCTGTGGCATTTAAAGTATCCGTTGTCAGTGATACTGTCATAGATATTCCTTGGGCAGGAAAAGTAACTCTACCTTCTTTTATAGATGCAGGAATATGGAGTGGAATAGCTTACTTACAGTCAGACAGTGCCAATGAGACTTACCTCAGTATGTTGTGTGATAATTGGGCAAATGCTTTTGTATTCTTTATAGGGATGATTAATGATTCTATTTCCAATTTGTTATGCATTAAATAGAACAAAACACTGCTTCCATTCAAAATGTAGCTATTTGTTTCATGTATTTAGATGTTTCATTTATAGCTAAACTCATTATGGATTAGTGCCCGGTCCCTAGATTGAAGTTCCATTATACTTCTTGTAGTATAGCAAATGACAATGAACTTGATTTCTTACTTGTTCTATCTTTCATATCTATATTAAATGATTTTTATTATTAATAGAGAAGGTATGCAATGTTGCTATAATCTTGATGGGAATCTAGTTCTGGGTCAACCTGGAGGTGGAAGTGTAGATAAAGTGTCTCCTACTATCGACTACAACATGCACACTATGGACGACCTTCTGCCATACTCCTTTTGTTGTCGTGGAGGTAGAAGATGTGACATATACTATGAGAAAAGACCTTCAGCTGTTGGAACAGTATATGAATTGCCTGTACCAGGTACCTAGAACATAATACACTTAAAGCTAGCTGCTGCTGCTGCTAACAACAACAACAACAACAACAACAACAACAACAATAACATTGAACTGTGCATTTTATAAATGTAATAATCATTATAATTATACACAATCATTATGTTTCCTTACATATTTGACACAGCCTGTGTGTATGGTGATCCTCATATCATTACTCTGGACAGACACAAATACACATTTAATGGAAAGGGAGAGTTCACTCTGATAGAGACACCTGATAATAGCTTCACACTTCAAGGCAGGATGGAGCAGGCTTTAGACAGTGATGGGAATGCAGCCCCAGGTACTGTCTTTACAGCAATAGTAGCAGAGCAGACAGGAACTGTGAGCAAATCTGTAGAATTCCAAGTTAATGTCGATGGAGAATTAGATGTTCTTGTGGATAAACAAATAGTAGATTTCACTCTATCTCCTGAACATAATTTTCAGTAAGTAGCTTTAACAATAGTATAATTATAACTGATTAAAATTAATTACAACAAATCTTAACACACAGTCAAAATATAGTCTCCAGCATAATACAATCATAATTATTATGATTGTATTAACCTCTGAAGATTCATGTCTAAAATTTTTGGTTAGTAAGCACATCTTTTTATATCAGGCTGAACATTACCTTGTAGCTATATAGTAGGTATACTATAGCTATGTCAAAATACATTAGCTATTGTTATTAGAGATTTCTGCATGATCTATTGTTATACTTAACACTATATAATACCACTATAACACTGGAATTATGTCTCTATTAATACTGAAGCTGAGCAATGATATTATTATGTCACCATTATTATTATAATTCTTTTCCAGACAAGTTATGCTCATTGATAAAGGAAATAATACAGTAGTTGCTGAATTTACTGGTGGAGCTATCATTGAAATCCGAGTAAAGAACAATATTATATCAGTAATGCTGGTCACTCTCCCGATTCATTATCGTGGCTTAACTAAGGGTCTTATGGGGAACTACAATCTTCAAACAGAGGATGACCTAATTCCTAAAGGATCTTCCAGTCCTATACCTTTAGATTCAAGCAAGGAAGACATATTCTCATTTGGGAATACATGTATGATTCATATGATATAACTGTGACAAAAGAAGGCACTTCAAAAGTGTCCAAACTAAACAGTAAATGTAATGGAATGAATAAGCCAGCAGTAACTTTTGATATAGCTAGACATGGAAAAGGTTCTTTGTTATTTAAGCTATTAGCTAATATCTATAAAAATTTGAGTGAAATGCCCCCTTTTTGATCACATGTCATCATGGCTGTTACTGCTAAGCTAAAACTAACCTCATTCATTATCTTTAGGGATGATCAATGATGAATCTGAGAGTTTATTTGCTTACAATCGACCTAATGAGAACTTTGAAGCTTTCCGTGACCTTGGCTTTAAACCGATTTTTGTTCCAACATTTGATACTCCCGAAGAAGAACAGAGAGCAAATGATATTTGTGGAGATAATGAATTTTGTCTGTTCGATATCTCAGCTACCAAGAATGATGAGATAGCAATTTCCACTATGGAGGGAGTTGTAGACTTTGATAATTTAGTAGAAGTAGCTGAACCCAGTGAGTCCTTAATGATAATATACCTTAACACCTACCATGTATTTACACCCTCAAATCAGGCAGTCATTCTTTCATAAGGCAGTAAAAAAAATACAGCTTCAAACCAGTTCTTATCCCTAACTCTCAGCAGTTACGGCTACAATAATTATTTTTATAACATTCTTATTTCTAGCCCAAACACTCCAGTACCCTTAATATTTGTCATGAAACCGGTGAAAATGTAGCTCTAATGATAATTACTTTCATTTCACAGTTATATGCATTCCTCCTTGTGCTAATGGAGCTTGTGTAGCTACCAACTCATGTTTCTGCTCAGCTAGTTACTCTGGAGAGAGATGCACTGAAAGAAGTTAGTAGCTATATGCAATGACAACACCTTCTGTAGAAGTCACAAGTTCATTTTCTACCAATGACTGTCACTTTTTACTGGGCTAAGAAATAGCTAATAGTATCAATATAATATATTCATTATAGCCTATAATGGTTGGTTTTTTCCCCCATTGTTATAGACAATTCCTATCATGCATTATCTCTTTTATTTGTCTGTTAGATCGAATTTCTATCAAATAAGCCTCAATGTAGCAATGTACTTACATGACCATCTTACAATCATAGCCATGCTACATTAAGAAGTACAATTCCATCTAACTGAAAGACTATATGCATAGTTTTTTTTACATAAATAGCTAATGTTTTTCTTTACACAGTTGAAACAGAATGTGATGTTGATTTTTGCCAGAACAATGGCACATGTGTGCAACATGTTAAAAGCTTCAGATGTGACTGTCCTGATGGATTCATTGGCATTTTTTGCCAAGAGAAAGGTGAGACTATCAATACAGATACTTATGTGTATATAGCTCATTAAACAATGAATATGTGCAGAATGTCCACACAAATGAACATGAATAATATTAATATCTTAGAACCTCCATTCAGCATTACACTGATCAACAGCAGTCCAAGAGCATGTGGAACATCTCTAAATGCTGAGTTCACACATTCAAAGGAGCTAAAGTCTGCAGAGTGTTCTTTGACACCACACAATTCAACTATTGACTGTAAGTCTATTATTACTGAGCAATTTATGAGCAGTCCTCTAATTTTTTTATTTATACTGCATCAAAAGTGTCCTTTAATTCTATAAACAGTTGAATTATGACATTCATCCTTGAATAACAGGTATTTCTGGTTATGTGGAGATCAAGAATATTAATCCTGGTAGTTACACATTCCGAATAGTAGCCAAGTCTATTGAGGGAGAGAGGGATGTGGAAAGAAGAAGGATTCACATTGGTACTAGCTTATAGTTTATAGACTAGTAGTTCTCCTCTATAACTAAGAGTGGGTTGACTAGAGGGGTGACCTCAGGGGATCAGCTAATAGCTATTGATATATATTATAGCTAATCTTAAACAGGAATCTCCTCATTTCAGGTGGTTGTAGCTAATGGAGGTATTCCAATGATAAAGAGGTATGATTGGAACAGAGGTATACAGAGGTATCCTTATTTAAGGGAGTTTCTACGTTATACAGGGGTGTCCTCAGATTCATTGTTAACTTTTTACAATAAGTCTCTGATTAATGGACTTGTTTCTGTGATATTATTAGGTGAAGCAGGAGATGATAGGTTTTGTAGTGTGAATCTGATCAATGAAGGTGTGAAGGTCTACTCGGGAGACTGTGTTCACATTCAGTTCAGAGGGTGTGGCCAAATAGAATCCTATAAGTGCAAGCTTGACAAGGGATCCTTTGTTCGCTGTGAGTTAATCTCCATTAGTTAGTCAAAATTTTGTTTCCTGTTTGTCATTTTGACATCTAAAATTAATTATTGCTCACAATGTAGTAAACATCACATAACATGTGTAGCTAGCATTATACATGCATACAAAAAATCACATTTAAATTATTGGTACTTTATGAACTTGTCAAGTTGGCTATAAATAGAATAATATAGTTGTTATCTGGACACCAAAATTAGTGTAGGCACTAGACCCAGTTTGTATTGAGAAGTGGGTGTGGTTTCACAAAAGTAGGTGCAGTCTTCCAAAATTTCACACACATGTAAGGATGCAGTCTTTTCTCAAGCTTTACCTTAACAACAATGTCCTTAGCTCAGAAAGTATAGGCTCTAACTGCAAAAACTGATGAAGAAAGGTCTTATCTGTAATCCATGGAAGTGGTAGCTAGGTAAGTCACTAGGTGACTGACTACCTATAGGACAAAATTAACTTTAGCTCTAGGAAAGCCTTTCTTCTAGCCTATTATTTGTCTGGAGTGGCCAGACAGCTATGATAACTAGGTCTTACAGCCTTAGATTCTTATGCCTTGCTAGGAAGCAGCTAGCTATCTCACTATAGGCCATATAGCAGCACTTGGCAAGTGCTTAAACATGAATTGGCCCATACTTAGAAGCTGAAGTGACAATTATTATTAAAAAATCATGCATGAACATTTGTATTAGCAGATGTGTTTTCTAAATCATCTTTATACACTGTCAATAGCATACCTACCAATCCGATTTACTTGATTAAACTCATATTAATTTGCTTGAATTGAAGCAGTTTTATTAGCTAGAGCTATTGAAAGTTAATTGTCAGTATAGCATCATAAAGGCTTCTGCTAATAAAAATGAAGTAGGTGTGTATCATAATAATTGTATTATAGGTACCATGGCCATACCCTAAATTCAGCTAGCTTTTGAGCTACTTGGAGATGCAAAAAAATAGATATGAGAAGAAAGTAAGGCCGGGAAATGCACAGTTGTACTGGGATACCAGGAAAGCAGCGGTTTTTGTGAGATATTCCCGGTGTGGCCGGGATGGTTGGTAGGTATGCAATAGCCAAGCATTATTAAAATGAGTGTGGCCGCAATAATTTATAGGTGTGTCTTGGGTGTGGTCAAGTGCCCTGTTAATATACTCCTCAAGCATAATAATATATATAAAGCCAGAGAGAAGAAGCTGGCTAGATATAAATGATGACAATAGTAAGTTTAAGTGGTTAATTGAATAGTAGCCACACCTTCTTGCACATTGTGATAACAATGGTGTAACTGAAGCATCTGATTAAGGAAATACAGTAGCACTGACTATAATACATAAATAACCAGATATGGAGCTATAACTATCACTATAATCCTTTACAGGTCGTAGTCCAGTACGATATTGTGATCTGGAGGTAAAGGAGCATCGATTCCAAGTCCTTCCTGTGGGCAACCAGTGTGAAAAATCTGAAAAGCTTTCTGTACTTTTTTCTATAATTTGAACTGTATAAATTTTATAGTAGCTAGCTAGTTAGTGGACAGAACACTGAGCATATTAGCTATATTTTTATATTAGCCTTAGCCTATTCATGTAGTATAGCTATATAGAGCCGTTGAAGACATTGTAGCTATAGTAAATTCATAGTAATATACATGACTGTGTTTTGCATTAGTCAGGAGGATTCTTGAGTCATTGCTGATTTTGTACAATTACTTTTATGAAATTTCTTTCTAGTGTCCCTCTATTTAGCTGATTAGCAATGTAGTAGTAATGGTGAGTCTTCCAGCTCTATATCTGGGGACAAACTGGGCCCTATTGGGGATGAATTTTCGGCCACACAATCATTGGGTCCTTGTTTACTCAGTGGATTTTTTTAGATAGCAACCTGGCAACACTGTGATCTTCATGGCATAGCATTTCTTAGAGTTCTAGTTATGCCAGAAATGTAGCTACCCTTTTGACATCCTATGGCTCACTCCTGGAACACAGTTGGGTGGTTGGCTGCAAAAAATAGCCATTGTCCTGATGGATGCTCATCTTAGCATTGAAGCTCATGGAGTAGAGGGAAATAATGAGAACCCCAAAGACATGCCACCTCCAATAAGACCTTTATCTACTAGGGAAGAGGAACTTGTCGGGTCAATCAACATCACACAGAACCAAACAATCAGAAATAAGAGTTGATTTTATCCCACTGTGCACAATATACCTATCAAGTGTGTCTTGTGTCTCATTTTCTCTATCCAGTGTTGTGTGTTTATCCAGTTTTAGCTAGCTAAGCAAAAATTAAGCTATGTAATACAGAGGCACAATTGAAAATGTGTGTTTTCACAAGGAAAAGGGTTTTATAAATGTGAATGACACATGCATTGATGAGATAACATATGTCTGATGCATTATAAGTCTAATACTATACTAAGACCTACTAAGAAGGAATACTAAAGAATACTAACAGATAAGTCCTACTAAGGAATACCAAAGTCTACTTAGGAATACTAATAGATCAAACATCGGCCCTCTATAGCAATTTCCTATTGCCAAACTAAATTACCATGCATGCACTCTGTGAGCTGGTGGTCGATCTACTATAACAATAGTGTGTGTGTGTGTGTGTGTGTGTGTGTGTGTGTGTGTGTGTGTGTGTGTGTGTGTGTGTGTGTGTGTGTGTGTGTGTGTGTGTGTGTGTGTGTGTGTGTGTGTGTGTGTGTGTGTGTGTGTGTGTGTGTGTGTGTGTGTGTGTGTGTGTGTGTGTGTGTGTGTGTGTGTGTGTGTGTGTGTGTGTGTGTGTGTGTGTGTGTGTGTGTGTGTGTGTGTGTGTGTGTGTGCGTGTTCCAAGGTATCACGTGAGCTTAGTTGCTGCTAATTATTACGTAACGTTAAAATTGTGTGCACTTTGCGCGCGCACGTTGGTGAAGAACGGGAATCTTTGGTTTTAGTCAAAGACTCGCTCGCCAGCCTTTTTTAACTGCTTCCGCCTAGTCAAGAACAACCTTGTCAACAATCCTGCCGACTGATTATGGTATGTTAATCACAATATAATGGGCCGGAGTAGAGGTTGACCTTAATGTACTACATTTCAGGCAGAGAGACACATGAAAATGTACATGATGGGTCCATTAGACCCAATTGTATTCCCAGGGCTAGCTAGAGCTAAGAATATATAGCAAGCTGAGATATATCACAAGTATAATTTTGAAGCTAAAGATGCAAAGTTCTAATTAGCTATGCAAGATGATGTGTGAAGCATCTATATCAGTTTTTTTAACTTCAATAGTTACTGTCAGAATAGTGACGCCACCACCAGTTTAATTGCAAAAACAATATCACACACAGCCTAGTGATCATCATTGTATCTTTATTTCAAATGCTGCAGATGTCCTATGATACCATGTCCCCAATTCTCATACAACAAAATTGTCAAAATAAAGCATTTGCAACTCCTCTCTTAAGGTATAAGTTTGCTTTTGCTTTACTATCCATTTCAGGGATGTAGCCAAATAAATCG
Organism: Diacarnus erythraeanus; assembly: GCA_964016965.1. Lineage (NCBI taxonomy): Eukaryota > Metazoa > Porifera > Demospongiae > Poecilosclerida > Podospongiidae > Diacarnus > Diacarnus erythraeanus. The sequence continues at coordinate 8,011,486 of OZ024674.1, read as the reverse complement.
AGGCTGAAAACTGGGCTGCTTCCTTTCCACCCTGTTAATAAAATGCATGCCTTGTAACACAAACTCTAATTCTATAATCAGAGTACACTATAATGGTAACCACTCTTACAAGACTCACCAAAGTTTGCTAGAGTTTGCGAACAAGTTATCTTCTTTTACATGAATTGCCTGATACTGTGGTTTTGTACGTAGGGGAAGAGTTGCAAATATCATTGCATTTGCGGTAAGGGACCACTGGGGCCTAGTGGTATTTATAGGCACACAATGAATAATGGTAGAATATTATACAGGTTAGTTGTGACTGTAATAACTCAAGAAGGACTGTAAAACTCTAAGAACTAGTGAGATAACCACAGTGACTATTTGGTTTAGTTTATTGCTATTCTATAGTACAGAAGGACAGCTAAAGGGAATAAACACAGTTCCTCCAATCACCCCATCATATTACATTATTTTGTTGGTTTTTTATGTGTAATTTTCTTTAATACATCATGCACAAGGACCTAACCAATAAGCTAATGAAAGTGGCCCTAATACTAGTACCCGAATATGTGAGGGATCCACCTCTTAGGCTACTTCAGTCTCAACCACACTCCTTTATATTTCAATTTAATGCTGAAGCTCTAATTTTTGGTCTGCATGCTCAGTAATACATGCACATTACAAGATGCAAAAGTCTTAGCTGGCACCCAAAGAGGGGCTGACGTGTTATATACCACTTCCGGTATAAGAAATCTACTATGAATGTGACACTAATTAAACTAAGCCAGGAACCCTGGATATCTGGCGTGAGCTCTTGATAGCAGGAGAGCAACTCGCTATGGCTGGTGTGAACCTTGCGTGCCCAGTGGTGAGACCACACCTCCTTAGCTGCCCCCCCACAGAGGAGCGATGCATTACAAATAACACTTGGTACAAACAATATTTAGTTGCAGTCACAAGTTTATTTTTTACTTGTTACTGCCACATGTATAAATGAAAGATGATAGAGTCAATTTACATTCAGAGCCTATAATGTCTGTTTTTCTCTTATCCATCATTGTTAGAGACAATAATATCAATATTTTTCTGGGTAGCCATAAAGTTAGTCTGTTAAATTTGAGACTCCAATGTAGCAATGAACTTACGTGACCATCTTACAATCATAGCCCCATTACATTGAGAAGTATAATTCTATGTAACTGATAGACTACATGTGTATCTTTCTACATCAATGTTCTTCTTTATGCAGTTGAAACGGAATGTGATGTTGATGTGTGTCAGAACAAGGGCACGTGTGTGCAACATGTTATGAGCTTCAGATGTGACTGTTCTGATGGATTCATTGGCATTTTCTGCCAAGAGAAAGGCGAGACCATCTGTAAAGATAATATTATCATAAAGGATTCTAGTGTATTATTAAACAATGAACATGTGCAGTGTCCACTCAAATGAACATATATCTTAGAGCCTCCATTCAGCATCACATTGATCACGAGAGCTTGTGGAACATCTCTAAATGCCGAGTTCACACATTCAAAGGAGCTAAAGTCTGCAAAGTGTTCTTTGACACCACACAACTCAACTATTGACTGTAAGTCTACTATTACTGGGCAATTTATGAGTAATCCTCTGTTTTGAGGTGTTTATCTTCATTTTTAACTTGGAAAAAAATAGCTATAAGTGTCCTTTAATACTAGAAACAGTTGAATGACGATTGTCTTTGAATAACAGGTATTTCCGGTCATGTGGAGTTCAAGGATCTTAATCCTGGTAGCTACACATTCCGAATAGTAGCCAAGTCAATTGAGGAAGAGATAGATGTGGAAAGAAGAAGGATACACATTGGTATTAGCTTATAATTTATAGACTAGTAGTTTTCAAGTGGGGTGACTAGAGGGGTGACCTCAGGGAATCAGCTAATAGCTACTGGAATAATCTTAAAACAGGTTTCAGGTGGTTATAATAGAGGTGTTGGGATGTATATAAAGGCATTCATATTTCTAGGAGTTGGAACAGAGAAATTACCCTGTACACTGAGGTGTCTTTTTTTCGGGCAGTTGGAATAGAGAGGTTCCACTGTAGATGTAATAACTCATTGTTAACTGTTTGACAATAAGTCTCTAATTAATGGACTTGTTTCTGTGATATTATTAGGTGAAGCAGGAGATGGTAGGTTTTGTAGTGTGATCTGATTAATGAAGGTATAAAGGTCTTCTCAGGAGGCTGTGTTCACATCCAGTTCAGAGGATGTGGCCAAATAGAATCCTGTAAGTGCAAGCTTGACAAAGGATCTTTTATTGTATGTGAGTTAATCTGCTTTATTTGTTAGTCAAAATAACTGTTTTCTGTTTGTCAGAATATTTTGACGTATAAAATAAATTATTACTAAAATGTAGCAAATTGCAACATTATGTAGCTAGTTAGCTATAATAGCTACATGCACACAAATCACATTTTGGTTTTAGTAAATTGGCTGTAAACCTACTATTTTGTCAAGTTGGCTACATGTAATGCAATAAGACTCATAAATTTATGTAGTTACTATCTGGACACCAAAATTAAAAAGTGGGTGTGATTAAAGCGGGTGCAAGTCTTGCAAAAAAATTTCACACATGCAAGAATGCAGCCTTTTCTCTTCGACAACTATGTCATTAGCTTTGACTGTGACAGAAGCTCAGATGCTGTCACAGCTGATAAAGGAAGGCCTTATCAGTAGCCTATTGTTTGACATGGAAGTGGTAGCTATATAGATAGGCAAGACATCTTTAACAACTAGGTGACAACTGCAGGACAAGTTATTCTACTATAATTATAGCCCTACTGTTTGTCTGGAGTGGCCAGACAGTTATAACTAGGACTTTCAGCTAGGGAGCAGCTATCACTTAGGCCATACAGCACTTGGCATCTACTTAAACACTATAAATTGTCCCATATTAGCTACTTTGAGCTAAGCTAAAGTGACATGAACATGATCATTGTACACTGTTTAACTCAACAGCCAAGCATTCTTGAAATGGGAGTGGTCACGATTTGTGGGCATATCTTGGGTGTGGCCAAGTGCCCTGTTAATACACTCCTTGAGTATAATGTATTAGCCAGGGAGAAAAAACTGGCTGGATAGCTATAATTAATGATGACAATAATTTAAGTGGTTCATTACTGCCAACCCTAAATAGTAGCCAGCACATTATAGCTAATACATATAATATAGTAGCTGAAGCATCTGATGAAGGAAATACAGTAGCACGTACTATCTATAATACAACTATTATCAATAAATTAGAAATAATCAGATCTGGAATATTTATCAACATCAGTACTATAGCTATCACTATAATCCTTTACAGGTCATAGCCCAGTACGATATTGTGGTCTGGAGATAAAGAAAGATCGATTCTAAGTCCTTCCTGTGGGCAACCAGTGTGAAAAATCTGAAAGGCTTTCTGTACATTTTTCTATACTGTTGTGTTAAAGTAGCTAGCTAGTTAGTGGACAGAACGATGAACATTATTAGCTATATTTGCCTCATGTAGCTGTAACGTTATTTGAATAGTAGTCAGTTATACTGTTGTAACTATAATAGGTAATGATACAAGACTTAGTTTTGCATAGTAAGGATAAGAAAGATTCTTGAGTGCTGCCATTGCCAGCACTAATCCTCCACTTAGCTAGTTATCTGTCTTACTGCATTCCCATACCAGAAAGCACTTCATCATACACAGTCAGCTGCATCCCCATTTTTTCTACCTCTACTATTTCAACTTTGAGATACAACTCACCCTCTAGATTGCTAACACATTTACTTTACATGTTTCCACTCACCCTATGGCTACAGTGATGTAGTAGCTATAAGTAGCTAAGTAAAGAGTTGGCTAAAAGCAAGGTAACTATAATTATAATTATGCTAATAATCACATTGGTTATCATTTTTTGCCATTTAATTATTAATCTATACTCAATTATGAAACAATAATACAGCCTAATAATTCTATAACCTTTTGGCTAGGCCTGAGGCTATTATGTTTTTTTTTTTTTTTTTTTTTAACCTATTATGCTTTTCAGCAATTCCCCAAAAATGCTCATTTTAGGTACCTATTGTGCTCAAAATTATGCTCAAAAATTTTTTTGGCAATGAGTGTTGTGAAAGTGTGCATGTGCAATTCAAGTTTAATGCTTGTTGTACTGCAGTAAGGGATGATTCTAAGCAATCTTGTAGGGTACTGTCTTGTTGCTCATTAAATGAAGCTTTTAATAAAGAAAATACACATTCAGAGGCAGCTGAAGATGGCTGAACTATATAGTAGGACTTTTTGAGCAGCCTCAGCCCAATATGGAAGCTCTGGAGCATTTTGCTTCCACCATTTTAACACAGAGAAGTCTTCATCTGTGTCAGTACACTTAGATAAATATGTTGGCAGTTCACTCTTCAATTTCAGTATGAGGTCACCATAGAAGGGAAATGCTGATAAGCAGTCAATATTTAAGGTAGCTACTTGGTTGCATGCTATCAACCTTCTGTGGTGAAAAGAGACGTGCAGCCTTAAAAGCAGTCAGAGCTTGGTTCACCTGAAACTCCAGAATGTCATGTAAAGTTGATATAGAATGTTTAAATAGAATGCAGGTTAGTGTAGTAGTACTACCTCTACTGGAATCACCACACTCTAGTGGTGACACTGATGCAAAGAAGGAAACTGTTTTCAAAAGAGAAAAGACGACAGTATCCATGGAGTGTTGAAGAAGAAATCATTATTTTTGATGCTGTACTCTGATGGTAAGCCATGGATGATGCTCAATTTTAGAGTGAAGCAGGATCCTTCATACAACTTCATTCCGGTCCAAGAATAAATATAATTTTAATACCTGAAATTGAGATGAAGTTTGATTATGTACTATGTAGAAAATGCATGCAGAACCTGTGGGAAGCAGCTGGGAGCAGCTCTAACACAAGTTATAGTGCACCTGCCATTGTGATTGCAGAGAGAGTAACTCCTGGGTTCCAACCGTCAAGGAACGTCCTTGACAGTCAAGGATTTGATAGCTATGTCAAGGATCAAGGATTGCCTAAGTGGAGCCCTATTGTTTGTCAAGGAAGTGGTCATTGTCATGATGTCTATTGTGGCCAGCCAGCTGGTTATGATAATAATAATGGTTATAGTAATTAAAATCACTGCACTATTATAGCAACTTGTAGTACATTCATGTATACGACTTGTCAGTAAAACCACATGTAGGTACTGTATACATCATGCATGAAGAGCACATGGCATGCCCAAGCTTAGCAGATAGCAACTAAATATGGCCTGCTGCTATGACTCCAAACTTTCTTCTGAGCTACGTACTATCTAAATGCAAAAAGGCTACTCTTCCGACAGTCATTAAATCAGGATCATTGTCAATAACTACTATACTAGCTAGCAAGCTGCAATACTCTGTATTTTTTGTAAACAATGATTGTGTTTATGGGAGTGGTTGGTAGGTGTGACTATAATTAGTGGCGGGTGTGGTCTTAATCAAGGATGAATTTTTTAGAAAGTTGGAGCCTATGGTAACTGTAAGCAGGGGAGGCTCAACAGGGGGGGGGCAACTGCCCCCCCAACAAAAGTATTGGGGGGTCATTGCCCCTCCAATAAGCCATGGCAGTTGAATCTGTCTATGGGGGGTTATGTACAGTTAACTAAATAGAGACTCATTACCCCTGGGTGCTATACTTACAGACAAGGCTATACCTGGAGTGCTAATTCACCCAAATACAGTATGGTATGTAACACTGCTACTTAACAGCAGACAGTTGATAATGAACATGAGCATGTGACTGCTTAATGTAGCCATGTGCTATTTCTTAGTGGTGTACTAGTTAGCTACAATGAAGAGAAAACAGCTGAATTTGGCAGAGCAATCATTTTCTACTTTGAGACGGGTATTACAGAGCTTCCAACTGTCCCGGCAGTCCCGGTATTCTAGTCTGCCAGAGTGTCCCGCCCGGTACTACAACTTATCTATTCAATGTCCCGGCCAGGAGGCGAAGAGGCAGACAGCTACATAAACTGTGACTACAGACTATTATATTATATTATTAGTTTACATAGTGCCTGACGAGCTGCAGGAATTATAAGCTGACTTTGCACTGCATGGCTGTCAGTGCTCAAGCTTTTCCAGCTGCACTGCATGCATTGCTGTCATGCATGTCAATGCTCAATAGGGCTTTCCCAATTATGCTAGCATAGTTTTGAGCATAATTGGTAGGTAGGAGTATAATTGCTATTTGCTAACTGAATCCTCTCAATCATCTAATCAAGATTCCAATGTGGTACCTACTCTACTTAGCAGACTTAAAGCTTCTACTGCTTCTAATTTAGCCCGAAAGAGGGTTATTTCTATGAATCCAGCCAAGTCAGCTAAGAAAAGTAAGGCAATTGTACACGATGAACCAAAAATTTCATCTACAGTTCAAATTAAAGAGTTTCCTAATGAGTTCCTAATAGTTTCTAACAGTAAGCTGTTTCAGCTTGTAGAGAGCCTTTGTCAGTGAGTTCAGGAAGGCAGGAGTTCCTTTGGCTAAAATAGATTGCTTTAGAGAATTATTGGAAGAAAGTGCATATGTTAATAAACCATTTTTATTACACTTTGGGAGCATAATTGGTACATTTTAGGAGCATAATTGGTAATAAATGCAGCATAAAAGAATAGCACAATTGGTCAAAAAATGAGCATAATTCAATTGGGAAAGCACTAGTGCTCAAGCTTAATTTTCCAGCTGCACTGCATTGCATGTCAGTGCTCAAGCTTTTCCAGTTGCTCATCATTAACTTTATAATGTTATTCATAGAGGGTATGACACGATTTAATTGGTGGGTGTGGCTTGTCCCGGTCAGACACTTGGAGAAGTTGGAAGCTATGGTATTAACATACTTATGATAAATGATGACTGAAAACTGTCTAAACAACTGCATTCTCCTTGCTATCCATAAGGAATTTACAGATAATTTGGACTTTTAGCTATTACACTAAAAGAAGATAGGAAGAAGTATTTTGGTACATTCACTATTTTGTAATTTATCTCTATAATAATTATATAATTTTAAGAATACTTTAGCATGAAGTAGTGTGCCTTGGAAAGTTGCCCCCCCAACCAGAAGGGCAGTGAGCCTCCCCTGACTGAGAAATTTGAGAAATGCGTAAAATTAGCACGCATTTGTACGTAAGCTTGTCCAATCCCACCCCCCTGCTGCATGCCTGCACCACCTGCTAAACTACTGACTGCCACGAGCCTAGGTACGTTTGCGTTATGTAATAATGACTCTGATGCGCATGCTCGTCACTCACTATATAACATCGGAGCCAGTGCACTCAGCACAAATTAATGGGATGGCTTCTCTGCTTAGTTTTTCACTGTTTGTGACATGCCTTTGCTGTGTAAGCGCTATTCCCTTGGATCAGTTTTATCGGTTTGGAGAAGATGCAGGAGATACTATGACTCCTAAAGCTGCTGATGGAACTTCACCTCTCATTACTCTGAGCAGAGCTTTCTATTTCTATGGAAAAGATTATTTTATTATTGTTGTGAGTGCATACTTTTATTCTATAAAATATAAACACATTGAAAGGCCTAAGTGTTTGCTAACTAGCAGAACTAATACTCCCTGTGTAAAAAGTAATTTATGTAACATTCTCTATTCTAACCACTACTAACCAGAATAAGTGAAGAAAAAAAATTATAGCTGTAATAAAGTCATGTACCTTTTTTTATCACCTTCTAACATAGAACTTGGTTCATCAGTAGATTTTTGCTATAAAAATAATTTCTAATGGATTCCATAGCTAATAGTTATCTGAAAACTTAATCTGGAATAACAAGACTCTAGGGATGAGTAAATTATGCTTATTCTTATTTTTACCTATTATGCTATGCTCTGATTCCTGAACTTATTATGCTTTTTAAAATGTGCCTATTATTCCTCAATTATGCTGCAATTATATATAATACAAATCAGCAGGAGTTGTATTGTATTAACTGCCTAGTAAACCACATCCATTTTCCAGCCTGTTAATTATTAAATTTAATTAAAACCCATACAGTCTATGTGGTGCTAGACAGCTAGTAGTAGCACCACAGCACCCTGACCCACAGCACACTTGACACATCATGCAGACTATAATGTGTGGGAGTCATTGATTGGCTGAACAAGATACCTTGGTAAACACTAAACAGGTTATAGACTACACGCCATTCACCAATGAAAAAAAAATAGCCTATATGAATTATGCCCTGAAAGGGATTATCCTCCAATGTAGCCTATTATGCTAAAAGAATTTTCGGCTTAATTTACTCATCCCTACAAGACTCCCACATAACCATACTACAGTTATTGAATTATTTCTGGGCAGGGTTCAGATAACATGCCTTCTATCTAAATAGCCTGCTACAGACCATCAGGTAGCACTCTATTCATTGATATAATTATTATACTACACAGGTATTATGAAAGTCTGAACTATCTTATGAAATTAAGACGTCAGGCCATATTATTATGATTGTTAGCTACAGACATTCTTCTGTGTGTAGGATGGTGTCTGGAGATAAATCTGTGCTTATATCGCTACCAATAAAGGCAGCATTTTATGACTTTACTTGAGTGCTAATTAGGTGTTAGATAAACCTTCTATTTGCACTTGAGGCTCTGTTGAAGTGAGGTCAACAATTATTATCAATGGGATTGTTGGGAATTTACAGGCTAATTGGAAGTGGGTGTGATGTGGGAGGGGTTTACTAAATTACTGGGTCACAACATCCTGTATGAATGTCTGTGATGAAGATGGATAATTTTGGAGAAGTTAATAAAGATAATAATACAATGGAGATAGCTAATAAAAATATTTATCCAATGATTGGTTTTAATACTATACTGTAGGTGGGGTGAAGCTTTTCAATGTTCAATGTTGCTTATGTCATTAATTTTTTTACATGTAGGTCAACAATAATGGTGTAATTTCCTTTCAAAGACCATTTAGTTCTTTCACACCACTTTCTTTCCCCCTTGATGGTGATTTTCAACTGATAGCTCCCTATTGGAGTGATGTGGATACTAGTTCAGAGAATGGAGGGACGGTGTGGTATAGGGAGAGCAATGAACAGGAAGATATCACTAGAGCACGTGATGACATCAGAGCAGCATATGAAGAAGCTAGAGATTCAAATTTTGCTCCACGCTCTGTTTTCATTGCTACATGGGACCACGTGGGATATTATAATAAGAAAAATGATAAGGTATAGTCATAGTCATGAAGTGTACCCGGATATAATCACATCTCTATATTAATTGTACTGACTAAAATAAAATGTTCATATATCACATGATCTATGTGCTGTTGAAATGTTTAGCCTGAAGCCACTTTAGACTATATCTATGTTAAATATTGAGTAATCTGATTGGTCAGTATGTGGATTCTTAATCACTCTGAATCTCACATTTCTAGAAATCATGGTTATCGCTTCCAAGTGTCACATTATTGTTAGTGCTTAGGATGCTAAAGTCCAGGGCCTTTGGTTTTCTTAATGGTGGTCCTAGTGTCTAAATGAAAGGCTTCATAGTTCTTGACTTCTCAAGCTACTCTGGATCTAGAAAAAAAGGTGTTTAACTCCTTATTGCTATAAAAATAACCATGGATTTGATGTGTATTGTAAAAATTTGTGGAAAAACATAAAATATCTTGTTAGATGCTAGCTACTATGAGAGGAAAAACAAACTAAGCGAATGCAAGGATGGATGAGGAAACAATACAAAAAGTATACACATTATAAGATGGATGCACATAATCAGCACCCCAATACTTTACAGAATGGTGTAGGGAAAGGTGTTTGTTTGCTTGTTTGTGCTTGTTTGTACTTATCATTACCAAAAGTCCCATCCCACTATATAACAGGATATGTAAGTGGGAGAGAAGGGCAAGAAATTCATCATTACTAGGGAACCTCGGAATAAAGGACAACTTGGCACCAGGCATTTTGTCCTTTGTCCATAGGCATTTTGTCCTTTGTCCAGATGTTGTCCTCTCTTAGAAGTTAGCTGATTTTTGACATACAGGTATAACATAATAATAAATTGTTAGGTTCTCAGTTTGGGACATTAGAAACTTCCACTGGAAAAAAAGTTGTAAGTTCTCATTAGAAACTCCCATTGGAAAAAATATGTTATGGTTTGTCTGATTGGGGAATTAGAAACTCCCAGCAGAGTGGTCTGCTTCATATAAACAGATGCAGTATGAACAGATACAATTACATCTAGTGCAGAGTGAATAGTCCTTGCTTCTCTTGCTTCTATGGCACATCTATGATCTTTCAAGAAGAGCTTAATGTCATCCATGTCATAACCTCTCTCATAGGTTCTTCATCCACATCCATTTCCTCTATTGTAAGAAACAAAACTCATTTAAGACTTCAAACATAAGGGCTTAATTTAATATACAAACTGTATTTATATTATCATGCTACAATAATTTTGGGAAAAGTGTGTGGTATCTTTGGGTTCGGTCTCTTGTCTGATAATATTCAATAACAAACTCTCTAAAAAGTGGACAACCTCCAAGCATTAGAGAAACTAAATGCTTCTGAATGACTTCACATGGGAAGCAGAACCATGGGGGCAGTGAGGGCACTTGCCCCCATTCTAAATTCAATGGTGTCATAATTTTATGCATAAGGGACATATAATATTATTGGATATTAATAAACTTGTTATTCCTATTCCAAGTCTGAAAATTCAAATAATTAACTATTGATTGACTCTACAATTAAGCAGCTGCATGCAATAGTTTCCTAGATCAAGATGACCTTGCTAAACTACACAGAATATTCCAGATCAAATTAATTTTGAATAATGACGTAATGAATAATAATCACCCCCCCCCCCACACACAGATTGTTATTTTATATGTAAAATGGCATTGAGTATGATTATCAGAGAATTGATACTCTTGACCATAAATCTAGTTGACCTCCCCCTGTACTCAAAATCATCTTCCTCCGCCTATGCTTCATACAATAGTTAATAGAATCATACATCTACTCTCAGCTCAGAATAGTGACTACTTTGCTAGTTACCAGTTATGAATTAAAATAACTTTTAATATGGCCACTGTCCACTATTATTACAAGTGTTCATCTCTCTCTAATTATATAACCTCATCCATCCCTTCTTTTTTTAGTAAACCATACCATCACACCTATAGCTACTCAATATTAGTAACACTTACTCATAATAGCTAGGATGCTATATTACGTCCATTAGTAGGGGAGTACAAGCAAGCCTAATGAACTACACTTGGATCCCACTATCTCCCACTTAGAAACATACACAAGTAATAGTCATCATGTGGTAAAATATAGAATCACTAATTTACTGTCAAAGATCTGCTGAGTAGGACTTTTAATTATAAAGTGAGTATTGTTCACAAAATGGGTGTGGCTAGCAATCCGTAAAAGCCCCCTCTTTCAGTTCCTTCATCCTCCCCTGCAAGAACTGTGAAAAACATTTAATCTCAACTGTTGTCACAAGCAATTTAATTGGTAAATGAAGACATTAATTTGGAATGTTTTCACATTCTTTCTCAATGATTTAGTAACATTAGCTACCATTTATAAATACATATTATATTTCATAGACCAACACATTCCAGTGTGTGCTGGCATCAGATAGATTCATGTCTTACGTTATCTTTCTCTATGCTGATGGACTCATCCAATGGACTACTGGTGATGACTCAGGAGGTGTGAATGGACTTGGTGGTACTCAGGCACAAGTTGGGTTCAATGCTGGAGATGATGAGATGCGTTTCTTCAATCACCCAGACTCACGCACTGCAAATATCATCAATATCCCCAGTGCAAAATTCCCTGATGTTGAAGGAGTAGAAAGTGGAGTGCTGATATACAGTGTTGATGAAATAAGTACACCATGCTTGAGCACTAGAGATGGTAAACTTTATTATAATTATTGCATTTGTTTTAAAATTTGTGAAGGAATCCTTATGATATATATTGACTCAGGATTCTGTATAATACATATAATAATGGATCATGGCTATACAGACACTTACTATCTCTTGTTAAATAATAATAATTATGTTATGCAGCTGAACTTATTCTGACTCCACGTATCGGTAATCAGCTTGGAGGGACCCCAGTGTTAGTTCAAGGATTCTGTATGGAACCAGATGATAGAATTACTTGTATATTTGGTGGTCTACGTAGCAGAAATGGTGTATATGTGGATAGTGAAACAGCTCTTTGCGTCAGTCCACTCATGACTACTAGAGGGACTTTGGACTTTATGATGGAAATCAGACGAAGACTAGGAAGGGGTGGATTGACTAGAAGAATCATAACACAATCATCATTCATTAATGGTATTATCTAGTGTAGTTATGATGATTACATCATTAATTATGAAATTAGGACATGTTAGGAGAATGTGTCTATTATTATTATTATTATTATTATTATTATTATTATTATTATTATTATTATTATTATTATTATTATATCATCATCATCATTATCATTATTAATTTTATTTATTTATTTATTTATTTATTGCAGTATCACCTGTCAGAGCTCACCAAGTGCAATTTACCATTGAGGCATCTGAACAAGATATGCAGCTCTATTTCAAACAAAATGATGTCATTAAACTCACATGGTTGCCAGAAGAAGTAGTTCCCAGTTACCTGACCAGTGACACTGATAATCTCAGATTGAAGATTGAATTGTACCAACAATATTATGAAGATAGAGATACTCTTAGCTGGAAACTTGTTGGTACCAATCCTTTAATTGTGAGCACTGCTAACGATGGGTCCGAGGAAGTAACTATCCCTAGTGGACTGGTGATGGATGACTGCCAAGACCAGAACCTCCTCTGTCCTGTGGCATTTAAAGTATCTGTAATCAGTGATACTGTCATCGATATTGCTTGGGCAAGACGAGTAACTCTACCTTCTTTTAGAGTAGATGCAGGAATATGGAGTGGAGTGGCTTACTTGCAGTCAGACAGTGCCACTGAGACTAGCCTCAGTATGGTGTGCGATAGATGGGCAAATACTCCAGTCAACCAAATACCAACCTCCTTAATAGATCGATTACCTAGTTGTCCTCTTATTCTTACTCTAGCAGCAAGTGATAATCAGTTTAGGAGGGAACAATTGGACTCACGATTCACTAATATGGTAACAGGTTATGCTGAAGGAGCAGCAAAATTCTATCATCCTGGAGTAGATGGAGCCATTTGCTATCAGCAGATAGTATGGGATGAAAGGTTTGAATTTTTTTCAGTTCACACAGAGTTAATGGGATAAGGGCTCTCACCATTTACAAGTACAGTGGAACCTATACATTAGCTAGAGTTTACAGCTCTAATAGGGATGGATATCTATTGCAAACTTACTGTGCATTAACATAGTTGCCAACCTTCCCGGTTTTGCCAGAAAATCCCTGTTCCCCACCCGGTTCACAGACTTTCCCAGTTATTGTCTAGACACTATCAAAACTATTATTATATCAAGTCTAACTCAATCAGTGGTACTCCAACTCCAACACTTTGAACTGTACAGGAGGAAAACCACATTCTATCTGACTAACTTCTGCAGAAGTGCAAAAAAAAAAAAAAAACTACATGATTTGCACTAGGGAGGTAGCTAGCTGACTAAGACAAAACTATGCTAACTTGAAGTCATCTGTCATAATAAACAATAAACATTGAAGTGCAAAGGTCAAATGCAGGGGGGGGGTCTAAAATGGGTGTGGTCTGTAGGTGTGGCTTCCTGTCCCAGATTTGATCTGGAAAAGTTGGCAGCTATGCATTAAATAGAGTAGAACATTGCTTCTATATATTCAAAATGTATTGCTTCATGTGTGGATGTTTCACTTATAGATTTATTATGAATTAGTATATACCAGTCCTTGTGGGTCGAGGTTCCACTGTATAAAAACTTCATATATCTGAAAGCAAGAATCATTTAGAAATTTAATTAATCATACTCTTTCCGAAATTAAATTTCATAGGTGAAATATTATTTCAACTCAAAAATCTCCAGATTTACAGGACTTGTAACAAATGACAGTGAACTATCTATTTTTGTTTGTTCTATTATATTTTTCACATCTATAATTAATTTTTTTTACAAAAAGTGATTAGCTATTATTTATATTCAGTGAAAATATGGAGTGTTGCTATAATCTTGATGGGTATCTAGTTCTGGGTCAACCTGGAGGTGGAAGTGTGAATAAAGTTTCTCCTTCTATTGACTACAACAAGCACATTATGAATGACCTCCTGCCATATGCCTACTGTTGTCGTGGAGGTAGAAGATGTGAAACATACTATGAGAAACGACCCTCAGCTTTTACTCAATCACAGTATTATAGTCTTCTTGTAGCAGGTATGTACCTTATGTATAATACCATTAGGAAATAACTACATACTACTAATTAGTAATGACAGTATAATAATAATAGTAGTAGTAGTAGTAATAATAATAATAATAATTTATTATTATTATTATTATTATTATTATTATTATTATTATTATTATTATTATTATTATTATTATTATGTTGAACTGTCCATATTTATTATTATATGTAATATGATTACATGATTATTATGATTTCACACAGCCTGTCTGTATGGTGATCCTCACATAATTACTCTGGACAGACACAAATACACCTTTAATGGAAAGGGAGAGTTCACTCTGATAGAGACACGAGATAACAGCTTCACACTTCAAGGCAGGATGGAGCAGGCTTTAGACAGTGATGGGAATGTGGCACCAGGTACTGTCTTCACAGCAATAGTAGCACAACAGACAGGAACTGTGAACAAATCTGTGGAATTCCAAGTTAATGTCGATGGAGAATTAGATGTTCTTGTGGATAAACAAATAGTAGATTTCACTCTAACTCCTGAACATAATTTTCAGTAAGTAGCTATATTAATAAGAACAACCTTCATACAGAGCCACCATAATTTTATGATCTCCAACATATTGTTATTGTAATATTGTTAAATGTATAGATAGAGATTTCTGCATGATCTAGCATTAACTCTTTCTATTATTAGCAATGGTATTATGTCACCATAATTCCTTTCCAGACAAGCTATGCTCATTGATAAAGGAAATAATACAGTAGTTGCTGAATTTACTGGTGGAGCTATCATAGAAATCCAAGTAAAGAACAAGATTATATCAGTGATGCTGATCACTCTGCCTATTCACTATCGTGGTTTGACAAAGGGTTTGATGGGGAATTACAATCTTCAAGAAGAGGATGATTTAATTCCTAAAGGATCTTTCAGTCCCATACCTATAGATTCAAGCAAAGAAGACATATTCTCATTTGGGAATACATGTACGTTTCATAGCAGTGACAGGATTGGACAAAAAGGGGCACTTCCAAGAATAACATGAAACTTGTAAAATTGTTAGTGTCTAATCTGCATAGTAAATGTATAGGAAAGAACTAATGGTAACTTTTGATATAGACAGGATTCATACTTTGTTATGCAAGCTATTAGCTAATTATTATCTATGGCTAAAATAAGAGGTAATTTTGAGTACCCCTTTTTGATCACATGTCATCATGGCTTTTACTGTTAGCTAAACACTAACCTCATCCATCGCTTTTAGGGATGATCAATGATGAATCCGAGAGTTTATTTGCTTACAATCGACCTAATGAGAACTTTAGTGCTTTCCGTGACCTCAGCTTTAAGCCAATTTTTGTTCCAACATTTGACACACCTGAAGAAGAACAAAGGGCAAATGATATTTGTGGAGATAACGAGTTTTGTCTGTTTGATATCTCAGCTACCAAGAATGAGGAGATAGCAATTTCCACCATGGAAGGAGTTGAAACCTTCGATAGTTTAGTAGAACTAGCTGAACCCAGTGAGTCTATAATGATAATATATACCTTCAAACCTGCCATGTAGATGTAGTTACATCCTCAAATCAGGCAGTTATAAGATACACCTTCAAACCAGTTCCTAGCCCTAACTCTTGGCAGTTACAGCTAAAATATTGGGCCTTATTTCTGGCCCAAACACCCCAGTACACTCTGATATTTGCCATAAAACCCACTTAAGTCAGTGAAAATGTAGCTCTAATGATAATTGCTTTCATTACACAGTTATATGCATTCCTCCTTGTGCTAATGGAGCTTGTATAGCTACAAACTCATGTTTCTGCTCAGCTGGTTACTCTGGAGAGAGATGCACTGAAAGAAGTTAGTTTATACAATGACAACACCTTGTACAGTATAAAGTCAGTCTTTTTAATCAAATAAGACTTAATGACCATCTTATAATCATAGCCCCACTACATTGAGAGGTACAGTTCTGTGTAACTGAGACTACACATGTAGCTTTCTACATAAATAAATGTTCTTCTTTATGTAGTTGAAACAGAATGTGATGTTGATTTTTGCCAGAACAACGGCACATGTGTGCAACATGTTAGAAGCATCAGATGTGACTGTCCTGATGGATTCATTGGCATTTTTTGCCAAGAGAAAGGTGAGACTACCCATAAAGATAAAGTATTATAGCTTATTAAACATTAAATATGTGCAGTGTCACAAAAAATTAATGAATAATTAATATCTTAGAGCCTCCATTCAGCATCACACTGATCAACAGCAGTCCAAGAGCTTGTGGAACATCTCTAAATGCTGAGTTCACACATTCAAAGGAGCTGAAGTCTGCAGAGTGTTCTTTGACACCACATAACTCAACTATTGACTGTAAGTCTACTATTACTGAGCAATTAATAGGCAAACCTCTGTTTTGAGGTTATAATTTTTAACTTGAAAAATATTGCCATACTTGTCATTTTACAATTGTCCTTGAATAACAGGTATTTCTGGTTATGTGGAGATCAAGAATATTAATCCTGGTAGCTACATATTCCGAATAGTAGCCGAGTCTATTAAGGGAGAGAAAGATGTGGAAAGAAGAAGGATACACATTGGTACTAGCTTATAGTTTTCACACTAGAAGTTCTCCTCTAGAGTTGGGGTGACTAGAGGGGTGACCTTAGGGAACCAGCCAATAGCTACTGGAATAATCTTAAAACAGGAATCTTATCATTTTCGGTGGTTGTAATAAAGGTATATTCCAATGTATATATATAAAGATGTCTGTATTTCAGGTGGTTGGAACAGATTGATTACACTGTATATAGAAGTATCCTTATTTAACACATTAAAATAAATATAGAAAATTGGGTCAGAACAACAAAATTGCTCAATAACATGAAAACTAAAGCACATTTTATATTATCTGAAAGGTCATGATCTAATCTACATACCTTGTATAATTGTTACCATAGCAACCATCATATTTTGCATACTTTTAACCACATATGACTGATTCAAAAACTTCACTTGCTCTAGGGTACTTATAACAAGGAATGAGTTAAGGGAATTGGAATAGAGAGGTTCTACTGTATACAGAGATGTCCTCTTTCTACTGTAGATAGCTAAATCATTCATTGTTAACTGTTTCTTTTTATTAGGTGAAGCAGGAGATGATAGGTTTTGTAGTGTGAATCTGATCAATGAAGGTGTGAAGGTCTACTCGGGAGACTGTGTTTATATTCAGTTCAGAGGGTGTGGCCAAATAGAATCCTATAAGTGCAAGCTTGACAAAAGATCCTATGTCCACTGTGAGTTAATCTGAACTTTGTACCTATGTAGTCACCTGTTTGTTGGTCAGAACTATTGGACATATACCAATACTAATGTAACAACATGTAACATTATAAAAGGAGGTGTGAAGCTGTGATAAGCTAAAGGAGGACCCACCAGATATTAACAGTCTATATTAATATACACATTCATAATTTTATCATACCTGCATCCCCTCAAGAATTATCCAGACACTAAGCATTAATTTTTAAGCCAAAAATAAAATAATCGTGACTCTATTTATTCTTCCAAGGGATTTGTTTGAAAGAGTCAGACCCTTAAAGGTCCAACCACTATAGAGAAAGTAAGCTGGTAAAACAATCTCTTGACCACTGCTTATTGCATGCCTAGGAAAGGGATTCTCTAGGTTCTCAAGAACAACCACCACCACCCCCTCCCTCCCCCCCCCCCCCCCATCACCAAAAGAAAGGTCCACTCGTGAGACTGCACACTTGTAGCTAAGTATAGACATTGAGTATTACCATATAGCGGGAAATTTCCGAGGGGAAATATTTTCGTGGTTTAAATAAAACCACGAATGTTTTACCTACGAACTTTTAATTTTATGGTTTAATTAAGACAGCACCGAGCTGTAAACCACGAATTTTTTTCCATGAATAAACTTGATTATTGAAAACCACGAAAATATTTCCCCTCGGAAATTTCCCGCTATACGGTATGAGAAGAGTATTATTGACCTTGATGAAATAGTTAAATTATTTGCAAAATTACACCTAAGAAAGATGCAAATAAAATCACTTATTAAACTACTTCATTATTGTTAGCCACATGAAAAGGTCCATTCCCCCCCATTCATTTTTCTAAGAGTGTTAAATTTGCAAGTACCATTAATACTAATATGTCAGTTCAGGTCTTGAGCTCAAAATAATGCCCACAAAGTTAGCTAGCATTATTCTCGAGTGCTCAAATATACATAGCTAGCTACATACTTAAAATGCTTAAAGTTGTATATATATTATCATAATTCAGTAAGTCATAGCTATATTGAGCTACCAATAATCTTTTATAGGTCGTAGTCCAGTACGTTATTGTGGTCTGGAAGTAAAGGAACATCGATTCCATGTCCTTGCAGTGGGCAACCAGTGTGAAAAATCTGAAAGGCTTTCTGTACATTTTTCTATATTTTGAACAGTATAAACATTTTATTGAATTAAAGTAGCTAGCTAGTTAGTGGACTGAATATTGAACATATAGACTGTAGATTTTGCTTAGGTAGCTTATGTAGATGTAGAATTATTGTAACTAGGTTTAGAAGAAGGAGAAAATGAAATGAGTGCATTTAGCTATATCTGTAACATGAGAGGGTCAACAGTTCTGAAGGGGATAGAATGGAGTGGAGGCTAATATCTCTGAAGGGATAGTTGGAGGTCAATATTTCTGAAGAGAGTGAAATGGGAGAAATAAAGTGGGGTTCAATAGTTCTGAAAGGGTTGGGAAGGAGTTGGGGTCATTTAAAGTGGGGTCAATATATAGTTCTGAAGTAAGTGGGAAGAAGTGAGGGGTCAATAGTTCTGAAGGGATGGGAAGGAATAAGGGACTAAATAATATAGAACATAATAATAATAATAATAATAATAATAATAATAATAATAATAATAATAATATAATTAAAATTATTAAACTAATACTATAATAGAGTATACAAAGATGGCTAGCTAACAGTCATGCATGAAACAAGGTAGTTTATGATTCATTGAATAACTGCCTCCCTTTTAATATCAGCCATCCCCTTACAGTACATTGAATTAAGATGGTGTCTGACTAAGTAAAATGTTTTATTCTACAAAGTATAACTAGCATACACTAGTAGCACACCCATTTCCCAAAATGAGGCATGCATAGCTACAGTATTACTAAGATCTAAAAGTAGAAGAGTCATATCAACTCTCCCCAAAAGGTTGACATTAAATTATAAAAATAGCTAGTCCTCAAATTAGCCATGCCCTCTCACGGCTTGTAGTTAACCATTATATAATATGAACTCATTCATGCTATATACTTTCCTGGTAGAGGTGGCTCATATTCTGCTGCACCAGCAATCATTTCTCATAGTATATGTCACATCTTCTACCTCCACGACAACAGTATACGTATGATAGGAGGTCATCCACAATGTGCATGTTATAGTCAATAGTAGGAGGTTGACCCAGGACTAGATTCCCCTCAAGATTATGTATAGTAACACTGTATACCTTCACTGGATAAACAAATATAATAGTAGCTATAATAGGGGAAAAACAAAGTTCAAAGTCCCAACAGCAACCATCACTGGGCTGGTACAAAGAGCTGTGCTATTGTCTACATAGACACAGACTATACCTTGTTCACTATCAAATCTGGAAAAAATAAAATCATCCATTCCACAAGAATCCATGAACGAGCACTGGCGTCCCTCCAACCAATACGTGGGGTCAGATCAACAGTATAATCACAGAGAAATATTGCCTAATATAAGATGATGCAGAACATTGTTTAATGTTCATGATTATTAATATATCCACCACTTGCTCAACAAAATTAATGTAGCTATTCACAGAACAGCTCACAGTGGAGTACTACCATGCATTGTTATACTGGTGGCTAGTGATTTGGCAATTTGGTAAAGATCATCAAATATAATAGTTACTGTCAAAGAAACAATAATCATTTATTATACATCATTATACATCAATGTGCAGGAAGATCACATCAACAAATTAAATACAGAACCACTAGCAATAAGATATTTAAAATGAATGTGCTATTATCTAGTTCCCAACAAATGGGCCACAAGGTGGAAGCCAAGGATAACGTAATGGCTACTCAGTTAAAGAGCCCTTAAAACTTTTCAGAACTCCTCTTTACTCTGTTTTGGTTGCTTGCAGCTTTATTCATTCCCTTGCCTTCCTGCTCCTAACTTATACTCTAAGGCTCGACAAGAAGTATACCATTTTAGTCATTTGCCACACAGTCTCCAATCACGCCTCTGTCCACTCTGAATATCAATACTCCATTTTCTACTTCACTCTTTTCAGGATATTTTTTACTGTCAATATTGATGATATCTGCGGTTTGTGAATCTGGGTGACTATAGAAGTGTATCCCGTCTTCAGCATTGAACCCAACTTGTGCATGAGTCTCCCCTGAATTTAGAATCACTTTATATTAATACAGTTCCCCCAACCTCTCCTTCACTGCTTCTATTATTATAGTCCTCAGCTTGGCTGTGGCCAATTTACAGCTCTGGAATGAGGATACTCCTCTAATCAGGATGTTTTAATTAAATTTGTCCCAAGATAGAGTGGAATTAAACAATAAAGAAGCATTCTTGCTTCAGGGGATTTGAATGAAGGAATTCTACTTGCATATCAAAAATGAGGTAACTGAATCTTCCAATGAGATCTTCTCTAGATGAGAACATCTGTAGTTGCATAAGCAAATGAGTTTTCCTCTGTTATGTGACAAGATACAGAATCCTTTCTTATGGGTTTCCTATTCAAGACAAGGTGGGAAATCCTACCATGACAGAACAAGCTACAAAATTTCCCTGCTCTGATCTCTGACCAAAATGAATATTTCATTTGATACAAAATCCTTCCATGAAAAACTGAATCACAAGTCCCTTTGTCATTGATCTTGGAACAAAATGAACATTTCATAATAATATGAAATCCTAACTTCTCTTTATTATGCTGCTCTGATGTCATCACATGCTCTATTGAGAACTAACTCTCCCTATACCACACTGTCTCTCCATTCACTCCTCTAATACCTACATCACCCCAATAGGGAGCTATCAACTGAAGATCTTCAGCAGCTGAAGTCGATCAATCAATGGGAAATGGATCTGGTGTGAACTGACTATAATAGCTTGATCACATCATTATTGTTGACCTGAAACCTCATCCCAATATGTATTATCAGATAGAACTAGCTGCAGTCTCGACACCAACCCCTTTCCTCACACACCTACTAACACCCAGAAAAGGATCAGGAATATACATAGCTAGATCCACAAAAGAGCAGATCAATCATTTAGCATTTATGAAGTACATGTTAAGTGTTTAAAAGTGACCTATTAACTTACAATACTTTCAGATCATAATTGTTCATGTGTACGTATGTAGCTAATTTCATTAACAGACATTAAATAAAAATACTTAATAATAATATTATTGCATTTAGTGTAACTATCTGAAATAACAAGACCCTCACTGCTGTTAACTTACTGTACTTTCAGAGTATGTGGTATGCATAGAATTGGGTAGATCATTAAGAACAATATCTAGCTAGCTATACTGTTGATTTTACTAATGGATTCCCGAGACTGTTGCTGTCTAAATAATTATTTTTTCTACCACAGTATCTCTGGGCAGGGTTCACTTCAGATTGTACCTGTCATTAACCCTCAGGCAGCATGTGATAGTTACTTCACTGAATGTTTTAAAAGTTGTATGTGCTCTGCAAGAGCATTAGCTATAATACTGTATTGCCACTTTATCCTTTCTCACTTTTCATATCCCACTTTGACTTTGGTTAGAACACAGAGTATAATATAACTATTGCTAGCTGCCTATGTAGTGTATTGTGTAGCTAAGAAATAGGTAATGGTGTCAATATATATTCATAGTTCTTCTTTCTTTTATCCATCATTGTAATAATTACTATGCATCTTTATTAATCTGAATAAGACTCAATGTAGCAATGTACTTACATGACCATCTTACAATCATAGCCCCACTACATTGAGAAGTAAAATTCCATGTAACTGATAGACTACATGTGTAGTGTAGCTTTAAATAAATGTTCTTCTTTATGTAGTTGAAACAGAATGTGATGTTGATTTTTGTCAGAACAATGGCACGTGTGCAACGTGTTAAAAGCTTCAGATGTGACTGTCCTGATGGATTCATTGGAATATTTTACCAAGAGGAAGGTAGTACAGTTAGCTACTAATAATAAAGGGTTCATGTGTACACAACTCAACTATTGACTGTAAGTCTACTATTACTACTATTACTAAGCAATTTATAAACAGTCCTCTAATTTTTTATTACTATACTGCATCAGAAGTGTCCTTAAACAGTTGAACGATGATTGTTCTTGAATAACAGGTATTTCTGGTTATATTATTATATGGAGTTCAAGAATATTAATCCTGGTAGCTACACATTCCGAATAGTAGCCAAGTCTATTAAGGGAGAGAGAGATGTGGAAAGAAGAAAGATACACATTAGTACTAGCTTATAGTTTATAGACTAGCAGTTTTCTTCTATGACTAAGAGTGGGGTAACTAGAGGGGTGACCTCAGAGAACCAGCCAATAGCTACTGATATAATCTTAAACAGGAATCTCATCATTTCAGGTGGTTGTAATAGAGGTGTTCCGATGTATATAAAGACATCCATATTTCAGGTGGTTGGAACAGAGGGTTTACACTGTATACAGAGGCATTGTCATTTCAGGGAGTCGGAATAGAGAGTTTCTACTGTAGATGTTGTTAACTGTTTGACAATAAGTCTCGACTTTGTTGGAACATTGCTAAGTGAAGGTAAATGAGGCTAGTGACTTTGGGATGATACTTCTTTAGTGTAGCTACCAGTAGTAGCAGTTAGCTAGTCTGTTATGTATCTACATAGTGACTTAGTAGGACTGTGTAGCATGTATGCAGTTCAAGTGCAGCAGTCATCCCTACGTCACCTTTTATTTAGAATAATTTTTTTTGGCTTTAGCTACTTGTTTAGGAACTTTTTAGTTACCTACTACACTTAAATTAATATGTGAATCATACTCTTGCCATGCCCTGATGTAGCTATCATATTGTATTAACCATTAAAATTTTTTTAAAAATAGTACATACAACAGAAATTATTATTGATACATGACATTGTTTCATCATCTTCTTGGAATAAGGGCCGTGAACAAAAGAAGTTTCGTGTTTTGTGAAGCAGGTACTTGTCTTGTCCCAGGGCTTATTGGGGAGTGTTCGGAGGCCACACTAGTTTAATGACTCTGATGCGCATGCTCGTCATGAACTCTAAAAGCGGAGTCGTTGCTGCATCCGAAACACAAATTTAATGAGATGACTTCTCTGCTAAGTTATTCGCTGTTTGTGACATGGCTTTGCTGTGTAAGCACTATTCCCTTGGATCAGTTTTATCCGTTCGGAGAAGATGTAGGGGACGCTATAAATACTGAAGCTCTTGATGGATCCTCACCTCTCATTTCTCTGAGCAGAGCTTTCTATTTCTATGGAAAAGATTATTATATTATTGTTGTGAGTGCATGCATACTTTTATAGACTTTACTTCTATAAAATAATGCAGTAATAATGGAAGAAAGGCCTAAATGGTTGCTAACTAGCTAATAGCTAATCCCTATGTAACATACTCTTTTTTGACCACCAACCAGAAGAGAAGTGTGTGTGTGTGTGTGTGTGTGTGTGTGTGTGTGTGTGTGTGTGTGTGTGTGTGTGTGTGTGTGTGTGTGTGTGTGTGTGTGTGTGTGTGTGTGTGTGTGTGTGTGTGTGTGTGTGTGTGTGTGTGTGTGTGTGTGTGTGTGTGTGTGTGTGTGTGTGTGTGTGTGTGTGTGTGTGTGTGTGTGTGTGTGAGTACATTATCAGATTCCATATATCTGATAGCAATCTGGAATAACAAAACTCCCACACAACTAGAGTTATTGAACATAACATTTCTAGCAGAGTTCAGATAACATGTCTTCTATATAAATAACCTACTGCCCACAGCTTTATTATAGCTAGCTAGCTACTGTGAAAGTGGAACTATCTTCTATCACTGACTTTCAGGGAATCAGGCTATAGCTATGACTTGTTGGTTTTTGTGACTACATTTTCCTTGTGTGTTGGAGGGTGTCTGGAGATAAAGCTATGCTCATATTTCATAGTTTCCCACTTTTCCAGATCAAAATCCGGGACAGAAAGCCACCCCTCCAGGCCACAATTTTAGAAGCTCTTTCCTCCTGCATTTGACCTTTGCACTTAACGTTTATTGTTTTATTATGATGATGAATTCAAGTTAGCATATTTCTTTAGCTACTTCCTATATAGTGCAAATTGGGTAGTTTTTTTGCACTACTGCAGAAGTTAGTCAGTCCTGTACAGTTCAAAGTGTTGGAGTACCACTGATTTTAATAATAGTGTCTAGACAATAACCGGGAAAGTCTGTAAACCGGGCGGGAACAGGGAAGTGTTAAAAACCCGGGATTTCCCGGCAAAACCGGGAAAGGTTGGCAACTATGATATTTTCATTCCTTGATATTGCTGCCATAAGGCAGCATTATATGCCTTTACTTGGGAGTTGTCAAACCTTCAATAATTTGCACTTATAGATATCCTATAGGAAGTGAGGTCAAAATTACTCCAAACTATATCCATAGTTTTTTCTATGGGATTTTTGGGTAGTTGAAAGTGGGTGGGTGTAATGTGGGAGTGGTTTACTGGGTCAAAACTTCCTGTATATAAGAAGAATGGATTATTTCAGAGAAGTTTATAAAGATAATTATAATGGGGATGAGGGTACAAAAATACGTACTTTATTCAATGAATAGCTTTATAGTACATAAGTATAACAGATAATCTCTCATTTTGTACATAAATGTGCACTTTATAAGAAAAGTATGAAACTTCTGACATACCATAAGGCTTTCCTTTAGATGTGGATGGAGGTTGGATATGACTTCTGATGACTGTGATACCTATATTTCAATATAGCCATCAGTTCACACTGTCTGAAAAATGCACTTAATTTTAACAATGCAAAAAGAATTAAAGAAAGGGTGCCCATTCATTTACTGATAGCCAGAGCTTACATTTTTGGTTTAAAATTGTGTTAATTATATTTCTGAACATTTGCACTAAATGGCTTCCTGTACTCATCCATGACATGATGAACTCTTAACAATGAACATCCAGATGGTTTAGTTGACTTCAAGTTGGTGAATTTTGTGGTAGCTAAACAAAACCAGCAAGAAATTTTCTGCCGAGGTGCTATGAACAGAATAATACAAAGGTAATAGGTTCTTGTTGGGCTATTGGGCTTACTGGCAATCCAGCAGCACTCAAATCTGGATGGTAGCAGGGCCAGAGGTTGCCAAGATCACTACAGAGTTTGAAATACAGGCTGTAAAGCAACAGGATGGTGCTGATGGGTACTAAATGGGCTAGGGGGGGGGGGGGGGGGGGGGTCAATGTGAACAAAGAAGTTACAACTGACTTAATCAAGTTTACCAATGGATAAAAATGGTTGTGCAATTCTAATGGAGAAAAGAATTGGAGATAGCACACCACCTTGCCTTACCCCAATTGGACACACCAAATTTATTTGCTAGAATATTTAAGCTTTTCCCCAAAGGACACTGCTTAGCTTGACTACCATCTAGATAATAATCTGACAACCAGATCAGGAAGACCTAAAGAGAGAAAAGTAGACTGTGCTTAACAAAATCAAAAGCTTTAGAGGCATCGAGAAAACATGAAGAACCACATTGAAGATAATGTGAGACAACTCTTTTCAAAACGCCAGTACAAAGAGTAGTGGACAGACCAGGTTTAAAGCCAAACTAAAGTTATGAAGTTTTCAAGTAATTATTAAACTGAAGCAGGCATTGGTCATGGATCCAGAGATGCCAAATCTATCTGATTGGGATTGACAAAAGAAACAACTGGGTGTCAGACTCTTTAAACTACTTTTGCTCAAAGCATCAAAATCTTGTTATTGAGTTGGTCAGCTGCAACTAAGAAAGGTTGCACGAGATGCTGCAAATGTACCAAAGGCAGGACTCAAATGTACAGCATTGTGGTTATATATAATGTTCTGGAGACTGTTATTATGTTGTTGTTGATAACCATGAGCATTTCCTTAAGCACTGGTGATCAGCAAATGAATGGGCATACTCAATTTAGTTAGGAATGACACTTATGTACTGCCAAAAATCAGACAACATGAAGTAATGACCATATTGGATTTGAGGTCTCACAGTCCTCAGAAGTCATATATATCCAACTTCCCTCCACATATAAATGAGAACCTTTTGTACATACTAACCATGTCAGGAGTTTCATAATTTTCTCATCAATTTAAGTGGCTATCTAATCTAATTATACTGTAGGTACGTATATAGGATGAGACTTTTCAATGTTACTTTTCAATATTACATATAATAATATACACAGGTCAACAATAATGGTGTGATTTCCTTTGAAAGACCATTTAGTGCTTTCATGCCAGTTCCTTTCCCCCTTAATGGTACAAATGCAACTATTCAACTGATAGCTCCCTATTGGAGTGATGTGGACACTAGATCAGAGAATGGAGGGGCAGTGTGGTATAGAGAAAGTAATGCACAGGAAGATATCGCTAGAGCACGTGACGACATCAGAGCAGCATATGAAGAAGCTAGAGATTCAAACTTTGCTCCACGTTCTGTTTTCATTGCTACATGGGACCATGTGGGATATTACAGTGCAAGAGATGATAAGGTATAGTCATCTGTAGTCATAAAGTGTACCCACATCTCTTAGTCTATAATATTATATGTACTGACTAGTTTATGTACATACCTGCTATTGAAGTGTTTGGCCTGGAGCCACTTTAGACTATATCCATGTTGAATATTGAGCATTCTGATTGGTCAATATAATAATGGACACTAAATTACTACATCTCTAGAAATCATGGTTATCACTTCCAAGTGTCACATTATTGTTAGTGCTTAAGTGCTACCTGGACCTTTTATTTTTCTTAATAGTGGTCCTAGTGTCTAACTGATAATTATTATTATTAATTTTAAAGGTCTCATAGTTCTTTACTTTTCTCAGCTATTATGGTGATAGAAAAATTACGTTTAACCCCTTATAGCTTTAAAATAACCATGGATTTTCTGTATATTATTATTGTAGGAGTTTATGGACAAACATAATAGATATTACATTTCTAGCTATTCATCAACATGCAAAAAAATCTTGCTAAATGGAATTATAAATTAATCTTGGAAATGAAGATTATAAGGATGAATGAGGACACAATGCACAAATAGATGTAAATAAAGGTAGACATTTAAGATTAATGTCTATTAAAATGGATTTCTCAATACACAACCCTTTCCTCTCCTTACATATCCTGCTGAGTAGGACAAACAATTTGATCAACTTTACATTTTCTTTCTCCCTGTTAACCGATTAACTGCTAAATTAAATTTTAATGGGAGTACGAGTGACTATGGAATTAATTAGCACCTGACGTCTTGTGATCCAGTTCTTTATTAGTCATCGTCTAGAAAGGTTTGTAGTTGGAGATCTGAGCAAGATCGCCTCTAGCTGTCTACAGTTCATTGAATGAAGATGCTATAGGCTACCTGATAAGAAACAACTGGGGCCAGAAGGCAAGTTCCCGCTTAGATAATAGCATGAATAAAATTAGTGTTGAAAAAAATTTAACACCGCTCAATAGTAGTTCCGACTGTTGGCTCTTCTAACAACTTCTCCACATCTGTTGGGGTATTCTAGTTGGCCCTGAGAACTAGGAGGTACCATAACAACCTTTGTAGAGAAAGAAAACTCACAAGGTGGGAATCCTATACCAGACTGCCAAGCTATCTGGTTACATGTGGAGTAAGTTATCTGATTAGCTACCTTAGAGTAGTTATTAGCTACCTTAGAGTAATTATATAATAATATTAGCTATATAGACACAAATAAATATGAAAGAGAGAGACTGAATGTCCAGTGTGTGTCTGTGTGTGTGTGTGTTCAATGGTGAAACTCTGGTACCATTCTTTTGCCTTCAAGGACAATACACTCTTGCAATTGTGGTGGCCTTTATGAATGCTGGTTTTAGGTGTTTTGTGGTAGCTTTTAGAAAAGCTGGTTTTGAAAGAGGCATATACATAAAAAGCTTTAAAAATTATAAAGTGAGTTGTACATGTCAGGTGTAAGCCTAGATGTCTAAGCACATGTCAGTGAAATACAAATGATCCAGGTTGAAACCTTAAACTCTTCTTTTATGCACAGGAGGAAGCAGCCATTTAAAGTGCCTGGGTGGCATAGCCATACTCCACATTCATTGCAGAACCACTGGGTGTCACTGCAATGGTTCCTTTCCCAACAAAGGCTACATATCCCTCTCTTCCTTTCAGAGTTGGTGCTTTGCTTCTTTGCTGGGAAATGTAAGCCTACCTTTGTACTCCCCAATCAGTTGAGTGGTAAGTAGCTCCTGGAAGTGCTTAAGGGTGATAGCTAGCGTAATGAACATAACAGTACCAGTTTCAATGTCATCAATGAGTGGTACTAAGGGAGATCTTCTATCTTCTAGGTGACTTATAACCAGAGTTGCATGTCTCACAATCCATATTACATGACAAGAAATAATAATACATTGATACATATAATTGAAGATAACTGTACAGTTTTCTGGGTTCTCTATGTCATCAAACTCCTTGTCACTGCCTCCCAAGATCACTTCTTGAGGGTCATCTATTTCCAAATCCTCCTCATGCTCCATCAGGGACAATACCTCATCCAAAGAAAAATTTCTACTGGCCATTTCTATAGCTAAAATCATATATTATATAAAGTATTATTGTTGTTACATGAACCATAATTATTAGCTTGTATTACTCTATTATTTGTTATGTAAACTACAACTAAATTTTAGCGATGAATAAATTTACATGTCTGCTGCGTAACCACAATAAAAGATTCTTTGCTGGAGAGCTTCCGCTATCTGCTGTTAACAGGAAAAGTAGCTGCTTATTAAATGAAGCCAATTGTCGTAAACGGCCTTTCAAAGTACACTGTCGTATTATTACGCCAATTGGCATAATCCTCCCTTAATCCGTTAATTATCGCCAACATAGTGAATATAGTCATGATGTAGGAAGAGGTATTGCTTATTTGTTTCTTCTTATCGTTCATCAACTACCCATCCCACTCAACAGGATATGTGAGTGAGAGAGAAGGGTTAGTTATTGCAAGAATTCATCAATAAAGGACAACTTGGCACCAGGCATTTTGTCCCTTGTTCAAAGGTTAGGGGTTGGCTGATTTTTGACATGTAAGTATAATTATAATGAATTAAAAAAATGTTATAGATTCTCAAATTGAGGTATTAGAAACTCAAATATCATGGGTTTCTCAAATTAGGGTATTAGAAACTCCCAGCAGAATAGTCCACTTCATAGATGCAATATGAACAGATGCAACCATATTCAGTACAAAGCTGATATCGCTTGTTCCTTGGCAAGTGAAGTAAGCTTTCTTCCTTCCTACTTCCTTTAAGGAAGGAAGGAGAAAAAGGCAAATTGCAATACTTTACAAAGTTTCTAGTTAGCCATAGTGATGGTAGATTCTGCATAGTTGGACCTTGAAACAATGATAAGTGTACAATAACAGCTGAAAGTAAACAGTGTGAGAAACAAGGTGGGGTGAGGTAATCCTAAATAGTGAGTGTTACCATACTCTCATTATCTATTCCACAGAACAACACATTCCAGTGTGTTCTTGCATCAGATGGATTCATGTCTTACGTCATCTTTCTCTATGCGGATGGACTCATCCAATGGACTACTGGTGATGACTCAGGAGGTGTTGATGGACTCAATGGTACTCAGGCACAAGTTGGGTTGAATGCTGGAGATGATGAGATGCGTTTCTACAATCACCCGGACTCACGTACTGCAAATATCATTAATATCACGAGTACAAAATTCCCTGATGTTGATGGAGTAGAAAGTGGAGTGCTGATATTCAGAGTCGATAAAATAAACTCGTCATGCTTGAGCACTAGAGATGGTAATAATAATTATTAGCTATTATAAAGGTATTTGTAAATGGAATAGAATTAATTTGTAGAAGAATCTACATATTTGACGTTTTAGTAATTACAACTCGGGATATTATTTATCTGTAATACTAAATTTTGCAAGGAATCCTACTATAGGTCATAGCTATACAGAAAATAATTATTACCATAAATCTGCAGAAGATATATTTTTGGAACCCAGAATCATTCAGAAATTAACTGAAATCGAATTTTGTCAAGCAATAAAGATTTTATTTCCAATCAAAATTTATGGAACTTCTTGTAGGACTTATAACTATTATCATTACTAGCTTTAGTAACTATAATAATGTTATTTTCAGCTGAACTTGTTCTGACCCCACGTATCGGTAACCAGCTAGGAGGGACACCAGTGCTAGTTCATGGTTTCTGTATGGATCCAGATGATATTATTATTTGTAAATTTGGAGATAGATTAAGCAGAGGAGGTGTTTATGTGGATAATGACACAGCTCTTTGTATCAGTCCAGTCATGACTGCTGCAGGGACTTTGGACTTTACAATGGAAGTCAGACGGACACTAGATATGCGAACTAGAAGAATAGAAACTCGATCATCATTCTCCAATGGTATTCACTAATAGAAGTAATGGTATAGTTATTGGTGATTACATCATTATTATTTTACATTATTAGCTATGTCATGTGACTATTATCATTATTAGTATAATATTATAGTAGCAGTATTGTTGTTGTTATTGTTGTTGTTATTGTTGTTGTTATTGTTGTTTGTAGTATCACCTGTCAGAGCTCACCAAGTGCAGTTTAACATTGAGACATCTGAAGATGATATGCAACTCTATTTCAAACAAAATGATGTCATTAAACTCTCATGGTTGCCACAAGAAGTAGTTCCCAGTTACCTAACTGATGATACCGAGAACCTCAAACTGAAGATTGAACTGTACCAACAATATAAAGATAGAGATGCTCTTAACTGGAAACTTGTTGGTAATGGACTTTTAATTTCGAACACTGATAATGATGGGTCCGAGGAGGTAAAAATCACCACAGGATTGGAATTGGATAACTGCCCAGACCAGAACCTCCTCTGTCCTGTGGCATTTAAAGTATCCGTTGTCAGTGGTACTGTCATAGATATTCCTTTGGCAAGACGAGTAACTCTACCTTCTTTTAGAGTGGATGCAGGAATATGGAGTGGAGTAGCTTACTTGCAGTCAGACAGTGCCAATGAGAATGACCTCAGTATGTTGTGTGATAAATGGGCAAATTCTCAAGTCAACCAAATACCAACCTCCAGACTAAATGAATTACCTGGTTGCCCTCCTACTCTTACTCAAGCAACCATGGATAATCGATTTAGGAGAGAACAGTTTGATTCACGCTTCACTGATATGGCAACTGGTTATGGTGAAGGAGCAACAGAATTCTATCATCCTGAAATAGAGGGAGCCATTTGCTATCAACAGATAACATTAGATAATAGGTTAGTATTTTTTCCTTTTCTTCTTTCAGTTCACATACAGTTGAAGTTCTCACCTACTGCACGTACAGTGGAACCTCATCTATTAGAGTTTACTGCTCTAATTATAGGGATGAAAATTATTTGCCAATTTGTTATTCATTAGAATAAAACACTGCTTCCAATATATTTTTCACTTATAGATTCATTATGGATTAGTGCCCAGTCCCTATAGATTGAAGTTCCATTATATGTAATAGTTATTGCATGGCGCCGAGGATATTATGGCCAATAAACAGTTCCGAGTCCGAGGGCGTAGCCGGAGGACAAGGACCGTTTACTGCCATAATATCCAAGGTGACGAGCAATAAATAATTATTATAATTATTACACCCTAGATTGACTTATTATCTAAAGTTTTCGGGATAGCGCTGGCTAAGCTATGGCTAATAAGAATGAACGACGACTGTCAAAAACTACAAGTATATAGCCTGCAGTTGAAAGTACAATTATAACTCATAATGCCCCATTTGCCTCGGGAAGTGCATTATGACTAATAATACACTCTTCGTCTATGGTAGAGCTAATGTACTAAGGGTGTAATATAAACACTATATACTTCTTATCTTATAGTAAATGACAATGAACTTTATTCCTTACTTGTTCCAATTTTTCATATCTATATTATGTATGATTATACAAAAAATGATTATATATTATTAATACAGTGAAGGTATGGAGTGTTGCTATAATCTTGATGGGAATCTAGTTCTGGGTCAACCTGGAGGTGGAAGTGTAGATAAAGTGTCTCCTACTATCGACTACAACATGCACACTATGGACGACCTTCTGCCATACTCCTTTTGTTGTCGTGGAGGTAGAAGATGTGAAAAATACTATGAGAACAGACCTTCAGCTGTTGGAACAGAATATGAATTGCCTATACCAGGTACCTAGAACATAATATACACTTAAAGCTAGCTGCTTCTGCTAACAACAACAACAACAACAACAACAACAACATTGAACTATGCATTATATTATTATTATAAATGTAAAATGATTGCATAATCATTATTATTCATGATCGTTATGTTTCCTTACAGCCTGTGTGTATGGGGATCCTCACATTATTACTCTGGACAGACACAAGTACACATTTAATGGAAAGGGAGAGTTCACTCTGATAGAGACACCAGATAATAGCTTCACACTTCAAGGTAGGATGGAGCAGGCTTTAGACAGTGATGGGAATGCGGCCCCAGGTACTGTCTTCACAGCAATAGTAGCACAACAGACAGGAACTGTGAGCAAATCTGTGGAATTCCAAGTTAATGTCGATGGAGAATTAGACGTTCTTGTGGATAAACAAATAGTAGATTTCACTCTATCTCCTGAACATAATTTTCAGTAAGTAGCTTTAACAATAGTATAATTATAACTGATTAAATTACAACAAACCTTAACACACAGTCAAAATATTCTCCAGCATATTATGATTGTTAACCTCTGAAGATTCATGTCTAAAATTTTTGGTTAGCAAGCACATCTTTCTATATCAGGCTGAACATTATCTTGTAGCTAGTTGGTATACTATAGCTATAAATACATTAGATATTGTATAGATTAGAGATTTCTGCATGATCTATTGTTATACTTAACACTAATACTGGTAACTAATACATTATGACACTGGAATTATGTCTCTATTAATACTGAAGCTGTTACTAATTTAGCAATGATGTCACCATTATTCTTTTCCAGACAAGTTATGCTCATTGATAAAGGAAATAATACAGTAGTTGCTGAATTTACTGGTGGAGCTATCATTGAAATCCAAGTAAAGAACAAGATTATATCAGTAATGCTGGTCACTCTGCCGATTCATTATCGTGGCTTAACAAAGGGTCTTATGGGGAACTACAATCTTCAAACAGAGGATGACCTAATTCCTAAAGGATCTTCCAGTCCCATACCTTTAGATTCAAGCAAAGAAGACATATTCACATTTGGGAATACATGTATGATTCGTATGATATAACTATGACAAAAGAGGGCACTTCAAGTAGAAAAAAATTAACTGAACAGTAAATGTAATGGAATGAATATAATAAACCAGCAGTAACTTTTGACATGGAAAAGGTTCTTTGTTATTAATAAGCTATTAGCTAATATTTTGAGTGAAGTGTCCCTTTATGATCACATGTCAGCATGGCTGTTACTGTTAAGCTAAAACTAATCTCATCCATTGCCTTTAGGGATGATCAATGATGAATCTGAGAGTTTATTTGCTTACAATCGACCTAATGAGAACTTTGAAGCTTTCCGTGACCTCGGCTTTAAACCAATTTTTGTTCCAACATTTGATACTCCTGAAGAAGAACAGAGAGCAAATGATATTTGTGGAGATAATGAATTTTGTCTGTTCGATATCTCAGCTACCAAGAATGATGAGATAGCAATTTCCACTATGGAGGGAGTTGTAGACTTTGATAATTTAGTAGAAGTAGCTGAACCCAGTGAGTCCTTAATGATAATATACCTTAACACCTGCCATGTATTTACACCCTCAAATCAGGCAGTCATTCTTTCATAAGGCAGTAAAAAAAAATACAGCTTCAAACCAGTTCTTATCCCTAACTCTCAGCAGTTACAGCTACAATAATATTATAACATTCTTATTTCTAGCCCAAACACCCCAGTACCCTTTTGTCATGAAACCGGTGAAAATATAGCTCTAATGATAATTACTTTCATTTCACAGTTATATGCATTCCTCCTTGTGCTAATGGAGCTTGTGTAGCTACCAACTCATGTTTCTGCTCAGCTGGCTACTCTGGAGAGAGATGCACTGAAAGAAGTTAGTATAGCTATATGCAATGACAACACCTTCAATATAATTATGCAAAAGTTACAAGTTCATTTTCTAATATATTATAGTAACTGTCACTTTTTACTGGGCTAAGAAATAGCTAATAGTATCAATTTATATTCATAGCCTATAATGGTTGGTTTTTTTCCGACAATTCCTATCATGCATCATTATTAATTTGGATATAGATCACTTTAATTTGTCTGTTAGATTGAATTTCTATCAAATAAACCTCAATGTAGCAATGTACTTACATGACCACCTTACAATCATAGCCACGCTACACAATTCCATCTAACTGAAAGACTATATGCATAGTTTTCTATATAAATAGCTAATGTTTTTCTTTATGCAGTTGAAACAGAATGTGATGTTGATTTTTGCCAGAACAATGGCACATGTGTGCAACATGTTAAAAGCTTCAGATGTGAATGTCCTGATGGATTCATTGGAATATTTTGTCAAGAGAAAGGTGAGACTTTCAATACAGATACTTATAATAAAGGATTCTAGTGTATCATTAAACAATGAATGTGTGCAGAGTATCATGACTCACAAAATTGAACAATTAATATTTTAGAGCCTCCATTCAGCATTACACTGATCAACAGCAGTCCAAGAGCTTGTGGAACATCTCTAAATGCTGAGTTCACACATTCAAAGGAGCTAAAGTCTGCAGAGTGTTCTTTGTCACCACACAACTCAACTATTGACTGTAAGTCTACTATTACTACTATTACTGAGCAATTTATGAGCAATCCTCTAATTTTTTTATTTATACTGCATCAAAAGTGTCCTTTAATTCTATAAACAGTTGAATGACATTCGTCCTTGAATAATAGGTATTTCTGGTTATGTGGAGATCAAGAATATTAATCCTGGTAGCTACACATTCCGAATAGTAGCCAAGTCGATTGAGGGAGAGAGAGATGTGAAAAGAAGAAAGATACACATTGGTACTAACTTATAGTTTATAGACTAGTAGTTCTCCTCTATAACTAAGAGTGGGGTGACTAGAGGAGTGACCTCAGGGGATCATCTAATAGCTACTGGAATAATCTTAAACAGGAGTCTCCTCATTTCAGGTAATTGGAATAGAGGAAATATATACAGAGGTATACTAGAGAGGTTCCTCTGTATACAGTAGTGTCCTCATTATCGGGGGGGGGGGGGGGGATCAGATTAGAGACGTTGAGACAATAAGTCTCTGGTTAATGGACTTGTTTCTGTGATACTATTAGGTGAGGCAGGAGATGATATGTTTTGTAGTGTGAATCTGATCAATGAAGGTGTGATGGTCTACTCGGGAGACTGTGTAAGCATCCAGTTCAGAGGGTGTGGCCAAATAGAATCCTATAAGTGCAAGCTTGACAAGAGATCCTTTGTTCGCTGTGAGTTAATCTGGACTTAGTTCCTTTTAAGTCATGACTTTTTTCCAGTTTGTTAGTCAGAATTATTGGACAATTATACCAATACTAATGTAACACATGTAACATTATACAAGGAGGTGTGAAGCCGTAAAAAAGCGATACCTACCAGATATTAACATTATCATCCCCTCAAGAATTACTTGCAAATAACATTAGTATTCAATTTTTTAGTTAAAAGTAGCTAAGTAGTTTCTTTTGACTGCCAGTGTACAAGGCTACAGATCACATTATCATGCCAGTGATGAGCACAATGAGTTTTCTTGCATAAATCATGCACACAATTTAACTAGCTATAGTAGGCAGTCAAGAAATGGAGTGTCAATGCAGAATCCTAGCTATTTAGACTCAGAGAATAGCACATCAAAAAGATAGTTTAAGGTGATTACTTAACTGTGACCAAGAAGAGTAAATGGATATTCAATTAATAAAGTTACTTGCTAAAACATCCATTCACTTCAATGTATAATATTTATCTATAAACATGGCTCATAATGTTAATCAATCTATGGATATTTAATAATATTCCCTCATATAAGATATCACAGATAGCTGAATATCATTAGGTAGTATTGCTATATATTTATACTCTCACTATAAGCACTGCATGTCAGTAGGGACAGCTGCAACAGTTATAGATTAATGCCATGTGGTGACAGTAGAAATAATACAGTAATACTACTTCATATCTGCTAAATGAGTTGTTTATACACAAAATACATCCATAGTTTTCATATAATAGCTGTTAGTTCTCAAGTATATAGCTTAAACAATTTTCTAAACCACTGTTTATTGCATACCATAAGGGAGAGGGTTCTCTAGGTTCTCAAGAACTCACCACCCCCCCCACCCCCCCCTCCCAGTCACTAAAATAATCCACTCCTGTGGTTGCACACTTGTAACTAAGATACTTATTTCCATTGAGAGTAAATACTTTGTGAGAAGAGTGTTGACCTCAATGAAGTAGCTAGCTAGTTAAATTATTTGCAACACACCCAAACTCAAATCACTCATTGAATCTTAACTTGTATCTGTTTACTTCATTCCGTTAGCCACATGAAAAAGTCCATTTTTGTCTTAAAAGAACCCCCCTATTCATTTTTCTAGCTACAGCCCTGATTAGAGTGTTAAATTTGCAAGTCCAAAATACCATCTTAATTTACAGTTTGGGTCTTGTACCAAAAGTGCTCAAAATAATGCCCACAAAAGTTAGCTAGCATAATGCTCATAATTATATTATACCTACCTAGCATTGATATCTGTACCATATCTACCAATAATCCTTTACAGGTCGTAGTCCAGTACGGTATTGTGGTCTGGAGGTAAAGAAACATAAATTCCAAGTCCTTCCTGTGGGCAACCAGTGTGAAAAATCTGAAAGGCTTTCTGTACATTTTTCTATATTTTGAACAGTATAAATTTTATTGTGTTAGTAGCTAGCTAGTTAGTATTGTTGTTTAGTTAGTAGTTTTGGACTATTAGTTATTTTTCAGTTAGTTATTGGAATCTTACAACATTTTAGTATAGTTTTAGTTAGTTACAAGAGCCTGGTACTTCTTTTAGTTTAGTTTTAGTTAGTTACAAGAGCCTGATATTTCTTTTAGTTTAGTTTTAGTTAGTTACAAGAGCCTGGTATTTCTTTTAGTTTAGTTTTAGTTAGTTACAAGAGCCTAGCATTAGTTTAGTTCTAGTTAGTTACAAGACCATGGTAGCTATTTTGGGGCAATCAACTTATACAATCATAGTTTAAATTAGTTGGAAATGTAATTTTTTGCTTCCATGGGATGAATGCTGCTTGTTAACTACAAACATTAATACAATAATTATCAGCTGGAGGTGTGCTCAACTAATATTAGATTCAACCTCTGCTCTCGTTAGTTTTAGTTTAGTTTTTGGTGCAATATGATGTAAATAGTTTAGTTATAGTTTTGGCAAGTAAGTGAACTACAGTTTAGTTTAGTTTTAGTAGTGAAGAAATTACTGAACTATTATCCATTTTAGTTTTAGTTTTAGTTAACTAATACAACAGTGCTAGTTAGTGGACTGAATATTGAACATAGACTATAGATTTTGCTACTTATGTAGAAGTTTAGAAGAAGGAGAAAATGAAATGAGTGCATTTAGATAGCTATAATAAAATTATTTGTAACGTGAGAGGGTCAATAGTTCTGAAGGGAGTAGAATGGAGTGGAGGCTAATATCTCTGAAAGGAAAGTGAGGGGTCAATATTTCTAAAGAGGATGAAATGGAGTGGGGATCAATAAATAAAGTGGGGTTCAATAGGAGCTAGTGGGGGTCAATAGTCCTAAAAGGGGTGGGAACAAGTGGAGGGCAATAAATAAAGTAAGGTCAATAGCTAGTTCTGAAGTAGTAAAAGGAGTGGGGGTCAATTGTTTTGAAGTGAGTGGGAAGAAGTAAACAATATTAATATAAAATTATACTACGTAGCTAATACAATAATAATACTAATATTAATAATAATAATAATAATAAGCTATAACACTAATAATACATACCAATGCTGCTGCTACTACTTCTACTACTAACAATAATAATATTTAGTTGGACTAAATGAACTATGTTACTACACTCTGCTATGGCTATACTTAGCTATATAGGTTACTTCATAATGAGTCCACAGCCACTTAAGTGCAATCTATAAATAATAACAATAGGTTAATATATTGTTCAGTTTAGTTACTATATAACCTTACTCAGTGGAATAGCAGGAGATAAAGCTCCAATGATATCCCCTACTCTAGCTCTCACCTAAAGGGAAGAAGACTTATCCACTATACAATAATTATAACTACTGGAATTGGCCATTTTATTTGCCCAATGAATTTCATTTACTGTTGAGTATGGCTCTAAAATTCATTTGACATGATCCTATATCTTAGAACTTTATTCATGGACTAAATGACCATAATACAGAATCTTTTAATATTAGCTACATGAGAACATCTTGAGTTCAAGGTGTAATGACATGTTAATTGGGAAATCTGTGCATCATTTTAGTGTGGATATTTTCATAGCTATAGAGACATTACGAAAATATATTTTAGAAATGAGAATTAAATATAGGTAGCTACAGCCTAAAATGTAGAAGATTTCTGCTAGCTATAGGAGAGTAGACATTATTGTGCTATACCTGAACAACTATTTCCTCTTCTGGTCCGCTAGTTGGTAGTTCTCTCTCTTGGACAGTGTGAAAGAGCTCGTCTCTGTTCTTTCTCACTATTACTTGAGTATTTGAGTTAGAGAAGAAGACGTCGTATCCAGTTATAAGCCCATAAGCTCTGGAGGGAGCCTTCCATACAATGACAGTACAGAAAGAGGTGACAGAACGGGGAGCTTGGGGGACTAGATTACACAGGAAAAATTTTTATGTCAGCTACAATAGTTCACTAGCTGTACTGTAAGTTTATTTGGGGTTAAAGATAAAATTAATCACTATTAGCTACATCTTTACTTATTGACATTCATATAATTAGAAACCACTCCCACATCACATCCACCTACGTGTTTCTATTTCTAACTATCCCACCCTCACCCCTCCAACCCTTCCCCCCCCCCCCTTCAAAAAAAAAATAATCCCTTGAAGCACTTTTGACCTTACTTCCTGTATCTTTGAATAAGAATGGAAGCTCAGTACAAAGTAATGCTCTTAAAAAATTTGAGATTTCATCCTTAGGCTATCTACTGCAGAAATAAAAGGAACTAGAACTTTTTGATAAATAACACTTAAGTGAAGTGATGGAATGAGAAGCAAGTAGTGTGAGGAAAGGGTTTTAGCTACTTACTTATGTCTCCAGTGGTTGCCGATACTTCACACTTCCTTCCTTCCTCTCCTCTCGGGTCCTGGTTACTCACTCCATTGTTAACTGTTACTTTAATGGTGTAATTAGTCTGTGGCCTTAATCCTGAAACACTGTACTGGAGTAAGGAGTACTTCTTGATGAAGGGATTGAGGTTATGTTGTTTAAACTCTCCAGGAGAATCGGGATTGCTATAGTAGATGTTATAGAAATAATCGTCTCTTCCAGTGATCAAAGGAGACGTCCATCTCACAGTGATGGTGTTATTTCTAGTCCTGTCTTCCCGAATTGTTAGATTCGTACAAGCAGAAGGAGGCCCTAATCAGAACAATTAATAAAAATATCATCTTAACAAGATGAAATTATTGTTTTAACATGGTTTAAGTAAGGTTAAATGTTGGTATAACTTACTGGTACAAGGTGCATGAATACTCTCCAGTCTATTTCTATAGTAACCTTGAATGCACACACACAGTTCACTGTCGGGAGAAGTGCTGATGCTATTATTAGGACACAGCCTGCAAACTTTGCTGACATTGGAAACTGGAGCAAGGTATGACCCAACCAGACACTGATCTGAAAACAACACATTGCAGAGCTGTTAAAATTTTTACATTGGGTGAGATATCTGGTGAGACACCATAAAACATGCATTAGTGCTGTATTTTTTTGTTGTTTGTTGTTATGTTGTTGTTGTCTGTTTGTTTGTTTGATGTTGAAATAGTGCCAATTATTGTCACTCACCAGTCTTACTTCCAAGTCTGAAGGTCGAAATATTTTTACCATTTGCTGAACATGATAATATTAAATTATCCAGTGCAGGAACAAACTTCAGAATTATCAGGGAACTTCTCAACAATAAATTCTGTCTTACATTTTTGATGGAGAAGACATCTAGCAATGAATGTTTTATTTCAAGTGTATATAAGTAGCTGTCAAGAGTCCAAGTGATGCTTGGGATTGTGGAGCTCCTGTTCATGCAGACTTCACACTGAATTGATTGTGGTTCAGTGATCTCTGTTCCAGATGGTGGTACACTACTTCCACTTGTAACATTTGTACATTCATCACCAAAATCTGGGTAGGTGAAGTGGGTTGGAATGATGCAATAATAGCTATTACTATATCTGATGTTAATTCAATAATTAACCATTATTATATATAATAATAACTAGTATAGATCAGCATCCTGTTACTACCAGTTGCTAGAGACCTCTCATGACCATTATATTAATGGATGGGTGAAGATAATAATTATAACAGTGTTAATAGTTATAATTTGTAAATAATTCAACAATAAATCTTAGAGTCATCAGATGTGCCTGGCCTTGAATGGTAGCCTATTTCAAATAATAGTTTCCCCCCAAGCAGATCTTGAGAGATACTGTAGCTGCCCTTGAATACTAGCAGCACTCTATTAAAAATCACTAACCATGCCACCTTAAGGTTTGGAGTCACCTAGTAAGAAGTGCTCTACAGCTAATGAAACTTTTAGCCAAAGATAAGAAACTGGATAAAGATGGCTAGCTAACAGCCATGCATGAAACAAGTTAGCTTATGGTTCATTGAATAACTGCCTCCCTTCCATTATTAGCCACCCCTTTCCCCCCTTCAGCACAACAGAATGATGGTGCTGGCAAAGGAAAATATTTTAAAGCATATTATTGCATTCTACAAAATTAATTATAGCTACCATACTCATTCATGCTATATTATGCTTGCCTGGTAGAGGTAGCTTATATTCTGCTGCACCAGCAATGGCTGAAGGTCGGTTCTCATAGTATTTTTCACATCTTCTACCTCCACGACAGCAGTATGCGTATGGTAGGAGATCATCCACAATGTGCATGTTATAGTCAATAGTAGGAGACACCTTATCTACACTCCCACCTCCAGGTTGACCCAGAACTAGATTCCCATTAACATTATAACAACACTCCATACCTTCACTGAATAAACAGTAAAAATATTATTTATTTTTTTATAATAATAGTAAAGAAAGGAAGGGAATAAAAAATCATTTTCTACCTAACCAAAGGATGAACCTAGCCTAGCCCTAGCCATAGGTCTTGAACCTTAATAAAACATTTAGGAATTGACTTTGTTCTGGTGTTATACATAACTGTGTGTTCAAAAAAAAAAACAAGAAACAGGGTTCCTATCGTCTATAAGATTTTCTATAATTATCTTTGCTCCAGTAGTGAAAAGAATGTGATTATTACTTCCTGTGTGAAATGTCTTAAGGTCCTGCCACTCCTTTTATTCTGGAATGGATTAAAAGTGTATATATACAAGTATATACGTATTCACCATTACAGGGATAATTAATGGAAATATGTACAGTAATATTGCAACAGCTTAATACTGTAATAAGATAACAATGGCTAACTGTTTCTAGCTACAATATTATGTAGATTGTAAATGAATAACTAGCTATATACTTTTTGTATTACAAACCTACTATCCAGCGCTATCTGTTGATAGCAAACCTCTGTTCCAGGATGATAAAATATTGTTGCTCCTTCACCATAACCTGTTGCCATATTAGTGAATGGTGAATCAAACTGTTCTCTCCTAAACCGATTATCCATGGTTGCTTGAGTAAGAGTAGGAGGGCAAGCAGGTAATTCATTAAGTCTGGAGGTTGGTATTTGGCTGGCTTGATCATTTGCCCATTCATCACACAACATACTGAGGTCAGTTACATTGGCACTGTCTGGCTGAAAGTAAGCTACTCCACTCCATATGCCAATCCCACGAGGTAGAGTTACTTGTCCTGCCCTAACAATATTTATGGCCGTATTACTGACAACGGATAATTTAAATGCCACAGGGCAGAGGAGGTTCTGGTCTGGGCAGTCATCCATTACCAGTCCACTGGGGATAGTTACATTCTCAGACCCATCATTAGCAGTGTTCGCAATTAAAGGATTGTTACCAACAAGTTTCCAGCTAAGAGTACCTCTATTGTTATATATCTGATATAGTTCAATCTTCAATCTGATGTTTTCGGTATAATTGGTCAGG
Organism: Diacarnus erythraeanus; assembly: GCA_964016965.1. Taxonomy (NCBI): domain Eukaryota; kingdom Metazoa; phylum Porifera; class Demospongiae; order Poecilosclerida; family Podospongiidae; genus Diacarnus; species Diacarnus erythraeanus. The sequence goes on along the minus strand of OZ024674.1, from coordinate 7,968,341 downwards.
TAATTGGGAACTACTTCTTGTGACAGCCATGAGAGTTTAATGACATCATTTGGCTTAAAATAGAGTTGCATATATTTTTCAGATGTCTCAATGGTAAATTGCACTTGGTGAGCTCTGATAGGTGATACTGTAATAATAATAATAGTAATAACAACAACAAGAACAATAGCAATAATAATAACAACAACAAGAACAATAACAATAATAATAACAGTAACAATAACAATAGCAACAACAACTCATAGGCAAGTCACTTCACACAGTGATTATGAAAGGAAGTAGCTAAGTCTATCACTCATATTTTTAGCTAGTACGTAAAATTACATACCACTTGAAAATGATGAAGATGGTTCGCCTACTGTGATAAATCTTATTTCACCAGTTTTCCTTCTTCTGACAGTCATATCAAAGTTCAAAGTCCCAACAGCAACCATCACTGGGCTGGTACAAAGAGCTGTGCTATTGTCTACATAGACACAAACGCCTCTTTCACTACCAAATGAGGAAAAAATAAAATCACCCATTTCCACACAGAATCCATGAACTAGCACTGGCATCCCTCCAAGTTGGTTACCAATACGTGGGGTCAGATCAACTGTATAATTAGAAATATTGAAGTATAGTAATTACTATGATGACAATGTATGTATAAATAGAACATCTACAATTTGGTGTCAAGTGACAAAATTAACTCTCCAAAAGTTGAAATAGCATTTCACAACCATTAATGGCTTGTTTCTTCTCCCTATTGGTGACTGTACAACTGTTTATGAGCTATTCTTAGTGTACCATTATTGGTGCTTGCTACACAGTCTCCAATTACGCTTCCATCAATTCTGAATATCAATACTCCATTTTCCACTTCACCCATTTCAGGATATTTTTTACTGGCAATATTGATGATATCTGTTGTCTGTGAATCTGGGTGACTATAGAAGTGTATCTTATCTCCAGCATTGAACCCAACTTGTGCCTGAGTACCATTGAGTCCATTCACACCTCCTGAGGCATCACCAGTAGTCCATTGGATGAGTTCATCAGCATAGAGAAAGATAACGTAAGACATGAATCCATCTGATGCAAGAACACACTGGAATGTGTTGGTCTATGGAATATAAAAATTATGCTATCATGCTATCATCTAAAAATACAGTGGAATCTCTTTAAAATGAATTCCTGGGAACCAAGTGCTAGAGTTCTTACTAACAGTTTTTTGTATTATCCAAAGTATTATGTACTTAACAATTACATCATCAATATTATTTAATTGAGAGTGGGTGGGAAATAGTCTGTAATTTTTGTCTGTTTTATGTTTTTCATTGTATGTACTTTAATAGCACAGTCCATTGATCAAAATAATTGGAACCTTCCTCTTGTTGTTCAAAAAATCTCCTTAGAGTGAATATAGCTTCTTGAGCATCCTTCAACAAAACAAATGGGTGTGGTTCATCCACATAGCTAGCTAGCTACTGCTTTTTGAGGATGCCCAGTAAGGTCTAAGAGGTCAAATTTTCAAGGGACGTGAATTTTCTTTACACATTAAGCGTCATTTTGCTTTATCCGTGTACGTGTTAAACAAATAAAACTGTATTATGATAGTACGTAGTAACGCTGCAGGGACTTGAGCTAAGTGTTTGCTTTAAGCGAATTTTCGTACTATCAGTGTTCGTTTTAAAGTGATTCCACTGTATCTTGATTAAATAATATATTATGTAGGATAGTATTTAGAGTATCATTATACCTTGTCCGGTTTTTGAGAGAAATATCCTACATGGTCCCATGTAGCAATGAAAACAGAATGTGGAGAAAAATTTGAATCTCTAGCTTCTCTATATGCTGCTCTGATGTCATCACGTGCTCTATTGAGGACTTCATGTGCGTCACTCTCCCTATACCACACTGTCCCTCCATTCACTCCTGAAATATCTACATCACCCCAATAGGGAGCTATCAACTGAAGATCTTCAGCAGCTGAAGTCGATCCACCAAAAGGAAATGGATCTGGTGTGAACTGACTAATTGCTCGATCAAAAGATATCACACCATTATTGTTGACCTGTATATTTTAAAACCTTATCTCAATATCATCAAATAGAGCTAGCTACATTAAAGACAGTCTTGACACTAGCCCCTTCCCTCACCCCCACTCCCACCCTCACATACCTACTAACACCCTCACACAAAGAAGATGATCAGGAATATAGATAGATCCACAAAAGAGCAGATCAATCCTTTAGCATTCATGAAGTACATGCCAAATGACCTATTAACCGATTAACTGCTAAATTAAATTATTAATAGTACTCGAGAACTCGGAATTAAAGTGCACCTGACGTCTTGTGATCCAGTTCTTTTAGGTCTAAAAGCCTGTAGGAAGTTACCAGTGCAAGATCACCTCAAGCCACCTACAGTTGGATGAAGGACTCTGCTCTAGACTATCTAGTTGAACGCTAGAAGGCTAGCTTCTATGTTGATAGTAGCGTAGACTAAATTTATTATGTTTATAAAAAATCAACACCTCTCACTGTCTGAATGCTAGCTCTACAAACAACTCCACTACAGCCACCAGCACGAGAGGTCTAGTTGGCCTTGTGAACTAAGGGGTGTCATAAAAGCCGGCCAGGAAGTAGAAGACTCCATACAAGTTTGAAGGTGGTAAACATGTCCTACTTGAAAACTCATCTAGCTAGCTAGGTTATGACAATCTTAGTTAAAATCTATTGCTAAATAAACTTACATGACTGTACAATAATTAGAACAATTGTTGAATGTTTCCTAACAAGGAGCCGGCAGCCTCTAGATAAATAAAGTGGCTGCTGTATCTTTGACGCAGTTTGCATCTACCCAGTTTCACGGAACGTTTGCGTTGAGCAACTATCGCTGTTAATCGGTTAACTTACAATACTTTCATCACATGTTGTTTATGTATAGGTAGGTAGCTAGTTTCACTAACAGTAGTGTTTATTTTACTATTAGCATTTTTAATGGATTCCTTGCATTTAAAAGTGTAATAACAAGACCCTCACTGCTGTTAACTTACTGTACTTTCAGAGTATGTGGCTTGCACATAGAATTGGGTAGATACATTCTAGCTAGCTACTGTTGATTTTGCTACGAATGTTCTAATGGTTCCTGACAATAACTGGAATAGCAAGACCCTCACTGTTGCTGTCTAAATAATTATTATTACTACCATAGTATCTCTGTGTAGGGTTCACTTCAGATTCTACTTGTCTAAAGTCTGTCATTAACCATTCATTACCTTAGCTCTATAGCTATCACTGAATGTTCTAAAAGTTGTATGTGCTCTAGGCCCTGCCAGATTGTGCTACTTTTTTTGGCTAATTATTCTATTCTCTTATTCTAAATAATTATTATTCCAAAGCAAATAGTTATTATTCTAAAATTATTCCAAAGAAATAGCCAAAAAATCAAACAAAATATCAAAATAAAGTCAGTTCTGTTTGTTATAGTGGATCATTATAGAGGTTTCTATATAATCTTCTAATGACATTGTTCCCTTATATAGGTAAATTATTCTAGAATTATTCTAGAATTATTCTAGGATACCTGTGGACCCCTATTATTCTAGAAAAGATGCTAGCACAATCCGGCAGGGCCTAATGTGCTCTGCAAGTATTATATCCTTTCTCACATTCATATCCCACTGGGACTTTGGTTAGAACACAGATCTTTGAGCTGAAAATATTTCTGCTATAATAACAGTATAGCTAGCTGCCTATGTAGTGTATTATGTAGTTAGCTACCATCACATATTAAATGAATAGAGTTTCTGACTAGTCTATAGAAACACAATATTACATGCACTCACCCAAATAATGAAATGATCCTTCTCATAGAATGGGAAGAGTCGGTTTAAGGTGATGCGAGGTGAGGATCCATCATCTTCTTTAGGTGTTGCAGTATCTCCTACACCTTCTCCAAACGGATAAAACTGGTCCAAGGGGATTGCAGCTACACAACAAAGCCATGTTATAATCAGCGAAGGACATAGTAGAGAAGCCATCTCAATCTCCAGCTAGCTAGCGAGTCTATTTCAATGAGCATGAGCAGTAAATAACTATGTTATGTAATTCCTTCGGATTGAAGAAGCCTATTGAAATGCGATAAAAATTATACTGGCATCTTAGTTTCATAAACCTAACTAGCTAGCTAAATTTACAAGTACATATAGTTTTCATGAATCTGTAAAGATGGGCGTTGGTTCTGGCGCATTTGTTGTCCAAGAACCAGCGATAATAATTATATTAATAAATGCTCTAGAACCACAGCCATCTCTACAGATTCATGACATTTGTTCTGCACATCTTCAGACTAACTATATAAACTGGTGTAGGTCAGCAGTTCTAGTTGGGGTCAACAGTTTTTAAGTGGGTGGGAAGGTCAATAGCTAAATAGAGTCATCAGTTCTGGAGTGGTGTTAAGGAGTAAGGGTCAATAGTTCTGAAATGAGTGGGAAGGAGTAAAGGTCAACAGTTCTAGAGTGGCGGCTGTTTTGCTTGATCACACACACAAAAATATACATATCAAAGAGGGACAAAGAGAATATTTTAAAAAATGAAAGTTAATTGTCATTAGAGTCACTTGGCATCATCAAGAGTAGTATCATGAAGGCAGCTAATAAGAATGACTAATATTCTAGAGATGGCGATGCCATGGCCACACCCTAAATTGAGCTACTAATTACCTATTAATAATTAATTATTGTTGGATACGAAAAAGGAAATCCGAGAAGAAAGAAAGACCGGGAATTGCACAGTTGTACTGGGATACCAGGAAAGCAGTAGATATTCCTGGTGTGGCCAGGATAGTTGGTAGGTATTTAATAATAATAATAATAATAATAATAATAATAATAATAATAATAATAATAATAATAATAATAATAATAATAATAATAATAATAATAATAATAATAATAATAATAATAATAATAATAATAATAATAATAATAATAATAATATGAACTATGTAACTACACTCTGCTATGACTATACTTTTCATAATGAGTCCACAGACAATTAGGTGCAATCTATAATAATAATAATAATAATAATAATAATAATAATAATAATAATAATAATAATAATAATAATAATAATAATAACAATAAGTTATACTGTCCAGTGTGGTTACTATATAACCTTACTCAGTGGAATAGCAGGTGATAAGGCTCCAATGATGTCCCCTACTCTAGTTCTCACCTAAAGGGAAGAAGACTTAAAATTATATTATTATTTCATAGTTATAGAAACACCACGAAATTTATTTTAGCAATGAGATATATTTAATAGCCTAAAATGTAGAAGATTTCTGCTTACTGTAGGAGAGTTGACATTACTGTGCTGTACCTGAACAACTATTTCCTCTTCTGGTCCATTAGTTGGTAGTTCTCTCTCTTGGACAGCATGAAAGAATTCATCTCTGTTCTTTCTCACTATTACTTGAGTATTTGAGTTAGAGAAAAAGATGTCATATCCAGTTATAAACCCATAAGCTCTGGAGGGAGCCTTCCATACAATGACAGTACAGAAAGAGGTGACAGAACGGGGAGCTTGGGGGACTAGATTATACAAGAAAGATAATATTATGTCAACTATAATATTAATTACTGTTATCATTATAGAGCTGTGCTGTAAGTCTACTTGGGGTTAAAGATCACTATTAGCAATATCTTTACTTATTGACATTCATATTATTAGTATCTACTCCCACATCATATCCACCTATTTCTAAAAATCTACATAAAATCTTAGAGCACTTTTGACCTCACTTCTGGTATCTTTGAGGAACCTCAGTACAAAGAGATGTTAAAGATCTCATTTAAAATTTCATCCTTTAGCTATCTACTACAAGAACTACAATTTTTTGGCAAATATCCCTTACTTAACACTCAAGTGAAGTGATAGAATGAGATGGAAGTAGTGAGAGGGAAAGGTTTTAACTACTTACTTATGTCTCCAGTGGTTGCCGATACTTCACACTTCCTTCCTTCCTCTCCTCTTGGGTCCTGGTCACTCACTCCATTGTTAACTGTTACTTTAATGGTGTAATTAGTCTGTGGCCTTAGTCCTGAAACACTGTACTGGAGTAAGGAGTACTTCTTGATGAAGGGATTGAGGTTATGCTGTTTAAACTCTCCAGGAAAATCGGGATTGCTATAGTAGATGTTATAGAAATAATCGTCTCTTCCAGTGATCAAAGGAGACGTCCATCTCACAGTGATGGTGTTATTTCTAGTCCTGTCTTCCTGAATTGTTAGATTCTTACAAGCAGAAGGTGACCCTAACCGAAATAATTAATAAAAATATCACTTAGAAATAGACAGGATAGACTTTAGCCTTCTTCTACTCATCCCCTTCCCATAAAATTCCAAGATGAAATTCTTGTTTTAAAAGTTGATGTAACTTACTGGTACAAGGTGCATGAATACTCTCCAGTCTGTTTCTATAGTAGCCCTGGATGCACAAACACAGTTCACTGTTTAAAGAAGTGCTAATGCTGTTATTAGGACACAGCCTGCAAACTTTACTGCCATTGGAAACTGGAGCAAGATACGACCCAACCATACACTGATCTGAAAACAACAATGGTAGAACACTTGAACATTTTGCATTAGAAGTGATATCAAACCAGACATTATAAAACGTTATTACTTTTCAATTTATTTTACCTTGTTTTGCTTCATTTTTACCTTTAATTGACTGGTATGCTTTGGTTTGCCTTTTATTGCTGTTGTTGTCATCATCATCATCATCACCCTTGTCCTCGTCATAGCTAAATACCAAGTTATTGTCACTTACCAGTAGATACACAGATGGATGATGCTGGACAAGAGTTTTGGCACTCAGGACAAGTTGTTTCCATTGGACAATCAGGACTCGGAGAAGTTGTTTGACTTGGGTGTTCAGGACAAGTTGTTTCACCTGGACATTTATAGGAGAAAAAGTGGAAATGATAAGCATGATGCATACCCTCTTACTTCTAAAGCTGAAAATTGAAATCTCTTTGTTATTTGTTGAACACGAAAATGTTGAATTATACAGTGCAGGAACGAATCTCAGAATCACCAAGGAACTTCTCAAAAATTTATTTTGTTTCACAAAATTTTTGATGGAAAACACATCTGGTATTGAAGATTTGTTTATTTGCAGAGTATATAGGTTGTTGCTAAGAGTCCAAGTGATGTTTGGAATTGTGGAGCTCTTATTTATACAGACTTCACAGTAAATTGATTGTGGTTTGGTGATCATTTTTCCAGATGGTGGTATACTCTTTGTACATTCATCTGGGTGGGTGGGTGGAGTGGGTTGGGATGATGTAATAATAATAATTAAACAGAAACTATACTGAGATTAGTACCAGTTACTAAAGATCTCATAACCATTATATCTATAATACTACATGGTGGTATACTCTTTGTACATTCATCTGGGTGGGTGGAGTGGGTTGGGATGATGTAATAATAATAATTAAACAGAAACTATACTGAGATTAGTACCAGTTACTAAAGATCTCATAACCATTATATCTATAATACTACATATCTAATGAATTTGTGAATAAGTATTATCAATAAAATTAATACAAGAATGATAATAGTGTATTTTGGCTAATACAAGGTTTGGAGTCACTTAGTAAGGAGTGCTTTGCAGCTAATGAAGCTCTAGTAGTATACCTGCTTACCAACACTTACAACATTACTAAAAGTAGAAGAGTCATAGTTAAAACTCTCCCCATAAGGTTTATTGTACAGACACTCTAAATGGTCACTATAAGTTAGTGGTATTTATTACTAGTAGGAATCTATTTTTAATAAACACTATCTATATTAACACTATAGCCCTCTCCCTGCTTGTAGTTCACCTATATGAACTCATCATTCATGCTACTTGCCTGGTACAGGTAGCTTATAATCTGCTGCACCAGCAACTGCTGAAGGTCGGTTCTCATAATATTTTTCACATCTTCTACTTCCACGACAACAGTATGTGTATGGCAGGAGGTCATTCACAATGTGCATATTATAGTCAATAGTAGGAGACACTGTATCTAAACTCCCACCTCCAGGTGGACCCAGAACTAGATTCCCATCAACATTATAGCAACATTGCATACCTTTGCTGGATAAACAGTATATTTAAAATTTATAGTATAAGAAAGGAAAAGAGGGAAAAATTTTCTACCTAGGTATGAACTTTAATAAAGCAATTATTTAACAATTCTTTTTGTTTTGATATTATACAATTCTATGTTCAAAAATACAAGAATAGGGTTCCTATCAATTTTTTGTTTAATTAACAAGAAATGTAAATTTATTACTTCCTATGTGAATGTCATAAGGCTTCACCACTCTAAGTGACTTATAATTATACAACAAGTATTCCCCTTTATAGGAATAATTTTGCCACAGCTTAACTGTAATAAGCTCTATGCTAGTATAGTACGTAGATAGCTATATACTATTTGATTAAACTAATCATACTCAAACCTATTATTAAGTATTATCTGTTGATAGCAAATGGCCCCCTCTATTTCAGGATGATAGAATTTTGTTGCTCCTTCGGCATAACCAGTTTCCATATTAGTGAATGGTGAATCAAACTGTTCTCTCCTAAATCGATTATCCATGGTTGCTTGAGTAAGAGTAGGAGGGCAAGCAGGTAATTCATTTAGTCTGGAGGTTGGTATTTTGTTGACTTGAGCATTTGCCCATTTTTCACACAACAAACTGAGGTCAGTCTCATTGGCACTGTCTGACTGCAAGTAAGCTACTCCACTCCATATGCCAATACCACGAGGTAGAGTTACTCGTCTTGCCAAAGGAATATCTATGACAGTACCACTGACAACGGATACTTTAAATGCCACAGGACAGAGGAGGTTCTGGTCTGGGCAGTCATCCATCACCAGTCCACTGGGGATAGTTACCTCCTCAGACCCATCATTAGCAGTGTCCGCAATTAAAGGATTATTACCACCAATCACCTTCCAAGTAAGAATACCTCTACTAGCATATATCTGATACAGTTCAATCTTCAATCTGAGGTTCTCAGTGTCATTGGTCAGGTAACTGGGAACTACTTCTTGTGGCAGCCATGAGAGCTTAATGACATCATTTTGTTTAAAGTAGAGCTGCATATCTTCTTCAGATGCCTTAATGGTAAACTGCACTTGGTGAGCTCTGACAGGTGATACTGTAATAATAATAATAATAATAATAATAATAATAATAATAATAATAATAATAATAATAACTATAATATATCTATTTTCTATTATCATCTACAGTATATATAATCTATATAATAATACCCTTGTTCGTGTGTTCGTCACCCGGTTCCAAAGGTAGCAGGTTCGATCCCAGGGACGGGCACTAACATTTTTTTTCTTTTCTTTTCTTTCTTTTCTTTTTCCTTTGTTTTATTTCTTTTCTTTTTTTTCTTCAATGGGCAACTATCAATCTCCACTCAAAAAAGCATTTAGAGGTGGATTCAATGGTGATGCTGCTGGCAGTACTGAGTTTTGTGTGGTAAAATGCATAGCCAACAGGTCAGCAAAAAGTTTTTCCAGGAGAGAGTGGAAAAATCAACAAGCCGCAGAAATTTCTGCGGGTACTGGCTAGTCTATCTATTATAATAATACCCTTGTTTGTGTGTTCATCACGAGGTTCCAAAGGTACCAGATTCGATCCCAGGGATGGGCACCCACTTTTTTTCCTTTTTCTTTTCTTTTTTTTTTCTTTGTTTTATTTCTTTTTCTTTCTTTATTTTTTTCTTCACTGGCACTGTGGATTTTGTCAGATTAGAAACTCATGAGGTAAGTAGATAGTTAGCACCTAAGGAGTTCTTTAGCACAATAGCTATGCATCAGTGAGCATGGATTCAGCAAGACATAGACAAAGGAGGAGAGCAGACATGTCTTAAGCTGAAAGAGAAATAGAGAGAGAAAGAGCAAGAGAAAGAGAGGAGAAGGAGAGCAGACATGTCTGAAGCTGAAAGAGAGACACACAGAGAAAGAGAAAAACTAAGGGAGAAAAGGAGAGCAGACATGTCTGAAGCTATAAGAGAGAGAATCGCTACCTGGGTCCTATGACTATGCATTGTCCATACTGCCAAGCCTTGAGATTTGAGGGTGAAGCTCTCAGCTGCTGCCACAATGTTAAAGCCAGCTTGCCATCACTGAGTAACTATCAATCTCCACAAAGAGCATTTGAAGGTAAATTCAATGGTGATACTACTGAGAAATCTATCATTGAGGCAAGAACTATGTAATGGTACAAGACTGAAAGTCACCAACCTGCACCAGAAGCAACAATTCTTCAGGGGGAGATAATTCTCATTCCTAGGATTAAGCTGGTACCAAGTGACATCAATCTACCATTTGTCCTGGAAAGAAATCAACTGTCCTTGCGACTGGCCTACTTGACAATCAACAATATCAAGATGTACTAGCCAATTAAAATCACAAACTGATTAAAATTTGCTCAATGCATGCATTATACTATAATAGTAACTTTGTCAAGGTACAGAATTTTTGTGGTAAATTGCATAGCCAACAGGTCAACAAAAAGTTTTTCTAGGAGAGAAAGTGAAAAAATCAACAAGCCGCAGAAATTCTGCGGGTACTGGCTAGTAATAATAATAATAATAATAATAATAATAATAATAATAATAATCCCACTTGTTATAAGTAGCTATAGTTATAGGCAAGTCAATGATTATAATGATAGGAAAACTTACAAGTAAGTACATGTCTTTTACTCATAACATTTCTAGCCAGTAGCTAATTAGGTACATACCACTTGAAAATGGTGAAGATGGTTCGCCTATTGTGCTAACTCTTCTGTCACCAGTTTTCCTTCTTCTGACAGTCATCTCAAAGTTCAAAGTCCCAACAGCAACCATCACTGGGCTGGTACAAAGAGCTGTGCTATTGTCTACATAAACACAAATGCTTCTTTCACTACCAAATAAGGAAAATAAAAAATCATTCATTTCCACACAGAATCCATGAACTAGCACTGGCATCCCTCCAAGTTGGTTACCAATACGTGGGGCCAGATCAACTGTATAATCACAGAGAAATAATTGCTTAATTATGGGATGATGCAGAACAATGAATATAAATTTATTAATATATCCACCACTTGCTTACTTTATTTACTAGCTACTATTAATGTCAAATGACAAAATCTTAACTCATGCTACAACATAAAGCAAGTATTGTTTCACAATTAAATGAATGGTTTCTGCTCCACAAATGTAACCATTAACAACTCACAGTGGAATAGGAAGCTACCATATAAAGGTTTTTATTGGTTACTAGTTTATTTTGTACTTTTTGTTTTTAAATATAATAGCTACTGTCAAACAATAATCATGTATTATACAGAGTCTTAAAGAATAGTAATTTTTAATTATTGTCAAATGGACAAATTAAACCAACACCAATTGAAACCACTAGCTATAAGATACTTGATATTATATAGTGTCCAACAAGTGGGCCACAAGATGGAAGCCAAGGATAACGTAATGTTAACTCTTTAGGGCCCCTAGTCGGATATATATGCACATTGAAACGTTACGTAAATGCCCATAGCCATAGCGTATATATTCCCGCTAGGAATGTTGTCAACTTTTTGGCTCCAGCAAAGTTAAACAAACAGCTGAAGCTACACAGCAGGGGGCCGCTAATTGATGTTAATGAAGTCTGGCTTCATTTACAAACATTATAATGGCCAGATAAACTCTGGCGGATTTCTTTTCAAGTAGGGTGAGTGTACTGGATGAAATTATTACTGAGGGAAGATGATGATGATATTGAATTTAGTGAAAATGAAGAATCAGATGATGAAAAGTAATGACAATAATAGATGTAAAAATGCTATATAACATGACTTCCTTTTGCAGGAATCTTTCCAGACTCAGCTCTACCCTCACATAGCCCTTAACACCTCCCTCACTCTATCTCCCTTCATCACTCATATTGAAGGGGTGTGGCCAGGTGGATCGAGTAGCTGAGGAAGCTACTAGACTGATAGCAGAGATAATACCTAGTAAGAGAACAGCAAAGGCTATCATGATACAGTACATGTTTAGCTAGGGAGGCAAGCTAGCAAACAAACACTACCTATTATTTACATAGTATTTCTCCATAGTTATGCCTCACGGTAGTCCATGTTATTCTCAAATTTATCTTCTAAGGTATCACCTATGCTACCTTTTTAGTACCTTTCGAAGTTTTTTTTAGCGGTAAAAGCAAGCTTTACTAACACACTTCTTGATGCACATGGCCACACCCCTTCTCTAAGACCCAGGTTTTATGCTATTTATAACTATCTACCACTCCACATCTAAAATCTAAGTATATAGTAGGCTTACCTAGCAGCCTGAAATTGTATCTTCTTCCATGTCCCAATCACAGAATAAAATCACAACAATAAAGGCTAGCTACTTAGCATAGAACTATCAACTACTAGATTGTTTACTGTTCGGTCGATGCTTTCATTATTGACTCTTGTTATTGTTTACAAGATGTTACTAGGTGACAAATCTTGACAGAGACCCCGAAGGGCATGGAAAAGCCACAGGGAATACTCCCTCAAGCATTTGATTTTTTTTAAAAAATAATCTGGTCATAAACGCATTCGCTCATTTTCTAATTATGGGCCCTATAGAGTTAAAGACCCCTTGAAAAAGAAGAAAACTTTCCAGAACTCCTTATCACCATTATTACTCTGGTTTGGTTGCTTTAAGTTGAACTGAAATGAGGTCAGCAGGTGACTGACCAGGTTGTATATATTTAGCTAGCAATTATACTCACAATTATTATTATTATTATGAGCATTGTAGAGCTAAAACTCTGTATAATATTATTATGGGGGGGGGGGGGGGGGGGGGGGGGCAGGTCTCTATAGGAAATAGTATTGATTTTCCTGCTCCTACTCTTATCTAAGGCTTGATGTGAGTTATTATTAGTATACCATTAGTGGCATTTGCCACACAGTCTCCAATAACACCTCTGTCCACTCTGAATATAAATGCTCCATTTTCCACTTTACCCATTTCAGGATATTTTCTACTAGCAATATTGATGATATTTGCAGTCTGTGAGTCTTGGTGACTATAGAAGTGTATCTTATCTCCAGCATTGAACCCAACTTGCGCTGGAGTACCACCAAATCCATCCGTACCTCCTGAGGCATCACCAGTAGTCCATTGGATGAGTCCATTGGCATAGAGAAAGATTACGTAAGACATGAATCCATCTGATGCAAGAACACACTGGAATGTGTTGGTCTGTGGAAAATAAAAGCTATCATCTAACAATATCCTCGCTCTGCAGATAAGATTGACAATCATACTAGCTTGTATATTAATTCTGAGTAACAGTGGATTGTGTTGGTCTATGGAATATAAATGCTACAATCTAACAATATCTTGATAAGATTGACATAATTATCATATTATTAATTATTCATAAGCTGGAACCTTATTACTATTCCTGATAGTATTTAGAGTATCCCTTAATTATACCTTGTCGACTTTATGAGAGAAATATCCTACATGGTCCCATGTAGCAATGAAAACAGAATGTGGGGCAAAATTTGTATCTCTTGCTTCTCTATATGCTGCTCTGATATTATCACGTGCTCTATTGAGGACTTCCTGTACGTCACTCTCCCTATACCACACTGTCCCTCCATTCATTCCTCTATTATCTACATCACCCCAATAGGGAGCTATTAGCTGAAGATCTTCAGCAGCTGAAGTCGATCCATCAAAGGGAAATGAATCTGGTGTGAACTGACTAATTGCTTGATCAAAAGATATCACACCATTATTGTTGACCTGTATAATTAGATTGTAACAAATATTTTAAAAACCTCATCCAGATAGAGCAAACTATAAAAATTATTAGAAGTATTCTTGATACTAGCCCCTTCTCTTACTGCCACTCTGACCCTTACTAACCCACTAATATTCTCACTTAAAGAAAAGGATCAAAATATCAATAATTTAGCATCCATAAAGTATGTATCAAGTGTTGTTATTTCAGATAGTTACAATTTTAAATGCCAGGAATCCAGTAGCCAAATCAATTAGGTATTCTTATTGAAACTACCTACCTACCTATATAATACATGAACAACATAATCTGAAAGTTATCAGGTCATTTCTGAAGACTACCACTGCTGTTTTACAATACTTTTAGAGTATGTGGCTCGGCATACTCATTAATAGACATTTATGAAGAATATCTATACTGTTGATTTTACTACAAATATATTAATGGATTCCTGATGTAGCTAACTGTCTAGACCCCCACACTGGGGCTGTCTTTACTAACACAGTATCTCTGGGTAGATTCACTTGTCATTGACCTTCAGGTAGCATGTGAATCATTCATTACCTTATAGCTAGTTAGTTACTTCACTGAATGCGTGCTGCGCTGTGGTTTCAACCTCGTTGACACCCTCCCCGCTAAAATTGTATTTTTGCGACATCCAGTCTGCTCAGCGCATTATTAATACTGTGTGACTAACTAAAATGATGCGGTAGTTCGATCCAAACAAATTCATACTTCTCTTGGACCAGTACTCGGAATGTGCCCATTCTTCGCATAAGGCTAGCTTTTGGTAAGGTGTAGACAATAACATTTAGTTTTTCTAAATAGCTATTCTGAAATTTCAAAAACAGCTGGTCAAGGATGAATAAATAGAGAAGTAAAATCAAAATCAAGCAAAGCTCAATGTTATGATGTTGAAGGTGAGGAAATGAGTCTCCCATATGAAAATCTACTAGCAATCTACTAGCCATTCCCAGCGGTCCCTGAGTTTTATCCGAGTTTTATTACCGCTGCATTACCGCTGGTAAGATCGTTGTAGCTCCTTCAAAAAACATCAGAATTAGTTTATATTTGTTGTACACCAAACTGTGACGGTGCTCTATCTCTAGAAACTTGTTTTGTGTTGCTGCTACGACCAGCTGTAGAGATATAGCCCCCTAGCAACAGAAACCACTGGTGCAGCATGTTGCTGTAGGGACCACCCTTAAAGTTGTATGTGTGATAAAAGAGCATTAATTATGTATTGGCACTTTATCCTTTCTCACATACACATCCCACCTGGACTTTCTACAGATAGATCTTTGAGGTGAAAATCTATTATAGCTAGCTGCCTATGTAGTGTATTATGTAGCTAGTTATCATCCCATATTCAATGAATAGAGTTTCTGACTAGTCTATAGAAACACAATATTACATGCACTCACCCAAATAATGAAATGATCCTTTTCATAGAATGGGAAGAGTCGGTTTAAGGTGATGCGAGGTGAGGATCCATCATCTTCTTTAGGTGTTGCAGTATCTCCTACACCTTCTCCAAACGGATAAAACTGATCCAAGGGGACTGCAGCTACACAACAAAGCCACGTTATAATCAGCGAAGGACATAGTAGAGAAGCCATCTCAATCCCTAGCTAGACAAGTCTATTTACAATGAGCATGCGCAGTAGATAGCTATAATTATAATGTTAATTCCTTCGGCGCAGAGCTGCAGCTGTTAAAATGCGATAAAAAAATCATAATTATGCTGGCATCTTAGTTTCATAAACCTAACTAGCAAGCTAAATTTACAGTAGATTGCAGTATAGTTTCATACATCTGTAGTAGAGATGGGCGTTTGTTCTGGTGTGTTTGTTGTCCAAGAACCAGAATAATAATAATATAAAATAACTGCTCAAGAACCACAGCCATCTCTATAGATTCGTGACATTTGTTCTACACATCTCCAGACTAAGTAAATGTTTTGCTGCCTATATTATTAGCAGCATATTGCAGTTAGTTAGCTACCTGGCATGGATGGTCTCAAAGCACCAGCTGATCTTTAGTTCAATCTTTCTGCAACTTCCTTTACCAGGAGATTTAAAATTAAAAATAGATAGCTATCTTGTATATAAAAATACCTCTTAATAATGTAATAGTATCTGTCTTGCTAATAGCAAATAGCTAATTATTATAATAGCCACCTATCTTCTTCATTACGCCAGCCTCATTTAGGTAAATCTATTAGTGAAAACTTTATTTAAGTAACCTGTGGATAAAGATTAGAGATAATGCTTGCTGTACAGTGTGTTGGATTATAGTAATCAGGCATTTAATGTACTAACCTATGTAGCTAACACCTAGTCTGTATGGTCTATAATAACTAATATGTACTTTGATGACTTAACTATATCCACTGTAACAGCAGCCTATGTCTGATGACTATAGCATGATGTTAGCCTATATAGAGCACAGTATACATTAATAATTCATATAATCATAATTATATTAGTCATATATAGCAAATTTTTTAAAGCAATAAAGTGAGACCAATTATGATTACTAGTATACTCTTTTAGTGAACCACTCACTGCACACACATAATATTTAATACTGACCAGGAAACATAACAAATTTTCATTTTGTATGAGTATTAGCTAGCTACAGCTTTCTACTCCAATTTCTGGGTCATTAATTAGATCTCTCCTTTATTCTAGATCACTGCATGGATTCCTTTATTCCAGTCACCTCTATATAATATAGCTAATATTATAGTTTTAATAGTTCTGAAGGAGATAGGAAGGAGTAACTAAAGTGGTGATGTTGGGGGGCAATAAGTAAAGTAGGGGGTTAATAGTTCTGAAGTGTGGTAGGAAGGAGTGGGGGTAAATGAAAGTGAATAGTTTTGAAGTGGGTGGGATGGAGTAAGAAACAAATAATAATATAGATAATAATAATAATAATAATAATAATAATAATAATAATAATAATAATTATTATTATTATTATTATTATTATTATTATTATTATTATTATTATTATTATTATATTATATATATTATTATTAATAGTTGGACTAAATGAACTATGTTACTACACTCTGCTATGTCTATACTTATGTAGGTTACTTCATAATGAGTCCACAGACAATTAGGTGCAATCTATAATAATAATAATAACAATAAGGTATACTGTCCAGTGTAGTTACTATATAACCTTACTCAGTGGAATAGCAGGAGATAAGGCTCCAATGATATCCCCTACTCTGGCTCTCACCTAAAGGGAAGAAGACTTATAAACTATACAATAACTACAACTACTGGAATTGGCCATATTTTTGATATAGAACTGTGCTAGACCAAATAACTATCTTTTAATATCCGATACATGTCAACATCCAAATTTGAGTGCAGGGAGTACTGACATACTTGTAGATAATTATATTTTAGTGTGGATAATTTCATAGTTACAGAAACACCATGAAAATTTATTTTAGCAATGAGAATTAAGGGCCTAAAATGTAGAAGATTTCTGCTTGCTGTAGGAGAGTTGATATTACTGTGCTATACCTGAACAACTATTTTCGCTTCTGGTTTGCTAGTTGGTAGTTCGCTCTCTTGGACAGCGTGAAAGAGCTCATCTCTGTTCTTTCTCACCATTACTTGAGTATTTGAGTTGGAGAAGAAGACATCGTATCCAGTTATAAACCCATAGGGTCTGGAGGGAGCCTTCCATACAATGACAGTACAGAAAGAGGTGACAGAACGGGGAGCTTGGGGGGCTAGATTATGCAAAATAAATACATATTATGTCAGTTATAATGTGAGGACTTCCTTCTTACACCTACGTAAGTTTATGCATCAAATTATGGAAAAACCAGAGCGTGTAACATTCACTTCTGGGCATTTCTGGCTAGACTATTACTTACTGTAGGGCAGCTTGAAGAGTTTTCTCTAAGAGAATAATCAACAGCTGAGACAGAATTGCCAAACCAATGAGAAATGGTTCTCTAAGTAACATAAGAGTCTATATCTCTATTTCTATTGATGGCAGGGCTAGAAACTCTTCAAGTTTCCCTCCAGTAAGTAACAGTCTAGACAAAAATACCCAGAAGTGAATGTTACACACTCTGGTCTTTCCATAATTTGATGCACAAACTCGGCTATAAGAAGGAAGTCCTCAGGAGCTCTCTACTAGCTACTAGTCATTGATTGCTGAAGAAATTGTAACTTCTTTTATGTGAGTATGGTACAGAAATACAAAATAAATGTTTATATGAACTTTAAAAGTATCTCATGAATATTTATAAGCAAAGTCTCTTAAAGATCACTATTCACTTATTAACCCTCATATCAGAAACCACTCCCACATCACATCCACCAATTTCTAAATATCCATAATCCCCAATAAAAAATCTATGAAAATTCTTGGAGCACTTTTGACCTCACTTCCTGTATATATCTTTGAGTAAGAATTGAAGCTTAGTACAAAGAGATGTTCTCAAAGATTAATTATTATTAAAATTTCATCCTTTGGTTATCTACTTCAGAAATAAAGAGAACTACAACTCTTTGGCCAATGCCCCTTATTTAACACTCAAGTGAAGTCATGGGATGAGATGGAAGTAGTGAGAGCAGAGGGAAAAGTTTTTAAAGAAATTAGCTACTTACTTATGTCTCCAGTGGTTGCTGATACTTCACACTTTCTTTCTTCCTCCCCTCCCAGGTCCTGGTCACTCACTCCATTGTTAACTGTTACTTTAATGGTGTAATTAGTCTGTGGCCTTAGTCCTGAAACACTGTACTGGAGTAAGGAGTACTTTCTGATGAAGGGATTGAGGTTATGTTGTTTAAACTCTCCAGGAGAATCGGGATTGCTATAGTAGATGTTATAGAAATAATCGTCTCTTCCAGTGATCAAAGGAGACATCCATCTCACAGTGATGGTGTTATTTCTAGTCCTGTCTTCCCGAATTGTTAGATTCATACAAGCAGACGGAGGTCCTAATCCAGAATTAAAATTTCATCTTAAAAATAGACAGGAGAGTCTAACCTTCTCCCAATAGTTCCCTTTCCAATTATAATTACGTAAAATTCCATCCAAGATCAAGCTAAATGTTGGTATAACTTACTGGTACAAGGTGCATGAATACTCTCCAGTCTGTTTCTATAGTAACCTTGGATGCATACACACAGTTCACTGTTCAGAGAAGTGCTAATGCTGTTATTAGGACACAGCCTGCAGACTTTGCTGACATTGGAAACAGGAGCAAGGTAAGACCCAACCAGACACTGATCTGAAAACAGAAAAGAAGTGATATCAAACTAGACAACCATAAAACGATATTAATTTTGTTTTTCATTTCTAACTGCTTATTTTACCTTGTTTTGCTTCATTTGAACATTTTAATTGACTGGCATGCTTTGATTTTCCTGTTGTTGTTGTTGTCGTTGTTATCATGAGTTATTGTCACTTACCAGTAGATACACAGATGGATGATGCTGGACAAGAGTTTTGTGACTCAGGACAAGTTTCATCTGGACATTCAGGACTCGGAGAAGTTGTTTGACTTGGATATTCAGGACAAGTTGATTCATCTGGACATTTAGGAGAAAGAGTGGAAATGGTAAGCAAAATTTTTAGTAACCTCATACTCTCTTACCTCTAAATTTGAAAATTGAAATCTCTTTGTTATTTGAACATGATAATGTTGAACCTTCCAACATAGGAAAGAACTTCAGAATTATCAGGGAACTTCTCAAAAATAAATTCTGTTTCACAAAATTTTTGATGGAAAGTACGTCTGGTATTGAAGATCTGTTCATTTGCAGTGTATATATGTTGTTGCTAAGAGTCCAAGTGATGCTTGGAATGGTGGAGCTCCTGTCTATACAGACTTCACAGTGAATTGATTGTGGTTCAGATGTTTTAGATGGTGGTATACTATTTGCACATTCATCACCAAAATCTGGGCAGGTGGAGTGGGTGGGGATGATAATATTTTAAGAAACTATATTCAATACATAATATAATAATGCTATTAATACATGATATAATATAGATTGAACATTCTGTTAGTACCAGTTGCTAGAAACCTAAAGACCTCTCATAACCATTATATCCATACTAATACACATCTAATGAATGTGTGAAAATAATATTATTAGGACAAATGATCAAAAATATTACGTACTGTGTCAAGAAAAAATGCTAACATACACTAATCATAAGTGCCTGCCCTTAGCTAAATGGTAGTCTAGTAGTCTCCCCCAACCAGACCTTGAGAGCTACAGTAGCCACTCGTGAATACTAGTAGCTGTCTATATTATTAGAAATCACTAACCATGCCACCTTAAGGTTTGGAGTCACCTAGTAAAAAATGCTCTGCAGCTAATGAAGCCTTTAGCCAAAGAGAAGAAACTGGACAAAGACAGCTAGCTAACAGCCATGCATGAAACAAGGTAGTTTATGGTTTATTGAATAATTGCCTCTCTTCCATTATTAGCCACATCCTTCCAGCACATTGAATTAAGATGGTGTCTAGGGCTCGATAAATTATGCTAGCATTTTTTTGAGCATTTTAGGTACAGTGAAGCATTTGAGAATAATGCTGGCATTATAGGTCAAAATAGAAGCATTTTGGGAATGAATCTCTAAGTTGCATAATGTAATTAATGTTGCATTAAAAATTTGTATGTAAGCATGTCATTATCACCACATGACACATATCTAGCCAGCTTTGAAAATGGCTCAGTGTCCAATGGATACCTATTCTAATAGTTTTGTCGAACAACAAACCTCAGATTATTGAATGCTACAGTATACAATATAGGAAGTGATGAACCTTTTGTTTGTTTTATTGACTTAAGTGCTGAATCGTGAGCATTATAGGCAAAATCAAAAGCATTATGGGTGGTGTGAGTGAGAATCGGAGAATAGCATTATAGGGAAAATTTGGGGAATAATATATCGAACCCTAATGGTGTCTGACAAAGTAAAATGTTTTAAAGCATTAAATTAATAGCTGCTATACACTAGTAACATATCTGCTTCCCAAAATGAGGTACACTTAACAATACTAAGATCTAAGCCATAACAACTCTCTCCGAAGGGTTGTACAGACAGTAATTATTATCAAAATGGCCACTATAAGTTAATGGCATTTCTTGCCATTTGCTGGTAGGAACCTTTTTATAAACACTAGCACTATAGGAATTGTTTGCCCTCTCTCTGTTTGTAGTATAATATGTATATGTATATGGTCCATGTAAAATTCATTCATGCTACTTGCCTGGTAGAGGAAACCCAACAATATAGGCTGAAGGTCGGTTCTCATAGTATTTTTTTACATCTCCTACCTCCACGACAACAGAATGCGTATGGCAGGAGGTCATTTATAGTGTGCATGTTGTAGTCGATAGTAGGAGACACCTTATCTACACTCCCACCTCCAGGTGGACCCAGGACTAGACTCCCCTCAAGATTATAGCAACACTCCTTACCTTCACTATATAGTATAATATTATTATTATTATTATTATTAGTAGTAGTAGTAGTAGTAGTAGTAGTAGTAGTAGTAGTAATAATAATAATAATAATAATAATAATAATAATAATAATAATAATAATAATAATAATAATAATAATAATAACAACAATAACAACAACAACAACAATAATAATAATAACAACAATAACAACAACAACAACAACAACAATAACAACAACAATAACAACAACAACAACAATAATAATAATAATAATAATAATAATACAGCAGAAACTACATGTAGCTAGTCATACAGTGGGACCTATGAATAAAGGAAACATTGGTGACCGGGTCTACAGTCTCTTGGTTATATTTATCTTAGAGTTTAATTTATTTACACTACAGTAATGCAGAGGGCATATTTTCAATTGTCCTCTTGTCTTATTAGAGTTGTATGTTGGAAGAGAGGGATGAAGTTCATGGTATTTGTGAAGAATATGATATAGTTTTATGCATGAAAAAAAGGAGAAAACTCAGCTGTTTGTGAACTGAAAGAAGAAAGAAATTACCTAGTATCAACAGTTATCTGTTGATAACAAATGGCTCCCTCTACTTCAGGGTGATAGAATGCTAATGCTTGTGTAGTATAATTTGTTGCCACATTAGTAAATACTGAATCAAACTGTTCTCTCCTAAACTGATTATCCATGGTTGCGTGAGTGAGAGTAGGAGGGCAAGCAGGTAATTCATTTAGTCTGGAGATTGGTATTTGGTTATCTTGAGCCTTTGCCCATTTATCACACTCCATACTGAGGCTAGTCTCATTGGCACTGCCTGACTGCAAGTAAGCTACTCCACTCCATATGCCAATCCCACGAGGTAGAGTTACTTGTCCTACTCTAACTATATTTATGGCCGTATTACTGACAACAGATACTTTAAATGCCACAGGGCAGAGGAGGTTCTGGTCTGGGCAGTTGTCCATCACCAGTCCACTGGGGATATTTACCTCCTCAGACCCATCGTTAGCAGTGTTTGAAATTAAGTTACTAATCATCTTCCAAGTAATACCTCTACTAGTTTTATGTATCTGATACAGTTCAATCTTCAATCTGATGTTCTCAGTGTCATTGGTCAGGTAACTGGGAACTACTTCCTGTGGCAACCATGAGAGTTTAATGAGATCATTTTGTTTAAAATAGAGCTGCATATCTTCTTCAGATGCCTCATTAGTAAACTGCACTTGGTGAGCTCTGACAGGTGATACTGCAATAATAATAATAATAATAATAATAATAATAATAATAATAATAATAATAATAATAATAATAATAATAATAATAATAATATTAATATTAATATTAATATTAATATTAATAATAGTCTCACTTGCTATAGGTTGTAGGCAAGTCACCTCACACAATAATTATAATGATAGGAAAGCTTACGAGTAAGTATGTCTGTCACTCATAACATTTCTAGCCAGTAATTAGCTACATACCACTTGAAAATGATGATGATGGTTTGCCTACTGTCCTGCTTAATCTAATTATCCTCCTTCTGACAGTCATCTCAAAGTCCAAAGTTCCAACAGCAACCATCACTGGGCTGGTACAAAGAGCTGTGCTATTGTCTACATAAACACAAACGCCTCTTTCACTACCAAATAAGGAAAATAAAAAATCATTCATTTCCACACAGAATCCATGAACAAGAACTGGTGTCCCTCCAAGTTGGTTACCAATACGTGGGGTCAGATCAACTGTATAATCAAGAAGAGAAATAATTGCCTATACAGAACATTTTTATGAATATAAATCTATAAACCTATCACTTGTTTGATTTATTATGTACTATCTACTATTAATGTCAATAAGTGACCAAATTTTAATTCTTTAAATCATGCTAAGCATAAAGAACTAAAATAGCTAATCATTGTAGTTCATGAATGGTTTCTGCTCCACAATAACACTACAGTGGAGTAGGAAGGTGATTTGGTAATTAATTGGTAAAGATCATCAAATATAATAGCTACTGTCAAACAATAATCATGCATTGGACATAGTCTTAGAACAGTAATTTCAAGATCACATTGACAAATTAAACCAACAACAATAAAAACCACTAACTATAAGATATTTGTATTGTAATAACTAGCAAGTACCCATGCACCACTTACAGAAGCTACCGAAGCCCTCATACGGTTTGTTAAAAAGAAGGCATTAGCTCTTGAATTATTCATGGTACCATTAGGTCATGAATTATTCATGAATACCTACAGACAGACAGACATACAGACAAATGTACAAACTTACGTATACACATACAAGCGTATTATTATAAGTGCCAAACAAATGGGCCTCAAGGTGGAAGCCACAAAAATAATGTGGCTACTCAGTTAAAGAGCCCTTGAAAAAGAAGAAAACTTTCCAGAACTCATAATTATACTGTTTTGGTTGCTTGCAGCTGAACTGAAATGTGGTCAGCACATGACTGACTAGCTAGCTAGCTAGCTCACAATATTACTGTGCATAGCTATATCTAAAGTTCTCATGACTTATTATGTAGTTATAATATTAAAGGGGGGGGGAACAGGCCTTCATAGGAAATAATATTGGGAGGTTATTCTTTCCCTTGTCTTCCTGTTCCTAAGACTTGACGTGAGTTATTAGCATACCATTAGTGGCATTTGCCACACAGTCTCCAATCATGCCTCTGCCCCCTCTGAATATCAATACTCCATTTTCCACTTCACTCATTTCAGGATATTTTTTACTAGCAATATTGATGATATCTGCAGTTTGTGAATCTGGATGACTATAGAAGTGTATCCCATCTCCAGCATTGAACCCAACTTGCACCTGAGTACCACAGAGTCCATCCACACCTCCTGAGGCATCACCAGTAGTCCATTGAATGAGGCAATCGGCATAAAGAAAAATGACATAAGACATGAATCCATCTGATGCAAGAACACACTGGAATGTGTTGGTCTGTGGAATATAAACGCTATAATATCCTTCATGTGTTGATAAGATGACTATATAAATTAATTATTCATGAACTGGAATCTTATTAATATTATTCAGGATAGTATTTATACCTTATCAACTTTTTGAGGGAAATATCCTACATGGTCCCATGTAGCAATGAAAACAGAATGTGGAGAAAAATTTGAATCTCTAGCTTCTCTATATGCTGCTCTGATGTCATCACGTGCTCTATTGAGGACTTCCTGTGCGTCACTCTCCCTATACCATACTGTCCCTCCATTCACTCCTGAAATATCTACATCACCCCAATAGGGAGCTATCAACTGAAGATCTTCAGCAGCTGAAGTCGATCCACCAAAGGGAAATGGATCTGGTGTGAACTGACTAATTGCTTGATCAAAAGATATCACACCATTATTGTTGACCTGTATAATTATAACACACAATAATTATACTATATCATCAGATACAGTTTACTACATTAGCAATCTTAACTCCAGTCTAAACCCACTCCCAATCTAACTCCCACTCCCACTCTCACCTCCACTACAAATAACACAATTCCACTCCCAACTCTCTCTTACCTCCATTCACATTCTCACTCCTACCTTCATTCTCATACCAAGAAGTGGACCAGAGAGCTGGTAAGTTATTTAGTGAGTATAAAGTATCTTGTGTTCTAAAATAACTAACCTATTAACTTATATAGTTTTATTAACAGACATTCCTATTGTTAATTTTACTAACAAAATATTATCATTTCAAATGAATTCTTGGCATTTACTAGTGTAACAAGATCCTCAAGCTGGCACTATACAAGTAATTTTTATTGGCAACACAATATTAACATTCCAGTTGTACCTGTCAAAGCTTTCTCAGTAGCCAGTCACTAGCCCACAGGCAACATTAGATTCATTAGCTACCTTTTATGCCAGACACTACACGTGGCTAATTAGCTTAAAACAAGGTCTTGAAAGTTGTATGTGTCCTAAAGAACTTTATAATACCTGTAGCTATTATTAATTATGTATCACAACTTATTCCTTCTCACATCGGGACTTTTGGTTAAAGCAGAAAATTGATATTAGCTATTGTTAATTTCACAGACATATTATTTTCACGTAATAATTATTATTTTCAGAGTATAAAAATATCTGGAAATTACCTAATAAATATTATCAGCTATTATTATTATTACTACATGGACATCAATATTAGTGAAAATAATGTAATAAAATTATTTTTAAGATGAGTGAACATAAAGAGCCTTAGAAATGATGGATCTTTGAAGTGAAAATATTTCTGCTATCTAGCTAGTGTAAGCTAACTAGTCACCATTACATATTTTCTGACTAAGTAATATTATTAGTTACATGCACTCACCCAAATAATGAAATGGTCCTTTTCATAGAATGGGAAGAGTCGGTTTAAGGTGATGCGAGGTGAGGATCCATCATCTTCTTTAGGTGTTGCTGTATCTCCTACACCTTCTCCAAACGGATAAAACTGATCCAAGGGGATTGCAGCTACACAACAAAGCCATGTTATAATCAGCGAAGGACATAGTAGAGAAGCCATCTCAATCTCCAGCTAGTCTACAATGAGCATGCGCAGTAGATATGTAGAGATGTGTGTATTTGTTGTCCAAGAACCACAATAGTATAAATAAATGCTCCAGAAGCACAGCCATCTCTACAGATTCGTGACATTTGAATTCTGTACATCTCCAGACTAAGTTAATGTTTTGCTGCCTATTATTATTATTATTATTACAATAGTAGCAGCATATTGCAGCTAGTTAGCTACTTAGTATGGATTATCTCAAAGCACCAGTTGATCTTTAGTTTAATCTTTCTGCAACTTCCTTTACCAGGGGATTTAAAATAATATAAATAGATAGCTATCTTGTATATAAAAATACTTCTTAATAATGTAATAGTATTTCTTTTGCTAATACCTAGCTAATAGCTAATTATTTTAAATAGCCACCTATCTTCTTCATTATGCCAGCCTCATTTATGGTGGAACTATTAGTGAAAACTTTATTTAAGTAACCTGTGGATAAAGATTAAAGATAATACTTGCTGTACAGTGTGTTGGACCTATGTCTGATGGCTATAGCATGATGTTAGCCTATAGCTATAGAGAATAGTATGTATCTCCTTACTATGAACTCACACTATAAAGTGAAAATATAGAAATAGAATTGAGAAGTGTGTGTAATTATATAAACACTACGTCTACATATGTAGATGTTTGTAGTTTTGTGTGTAGCTGTTTTGGTCAAACAATTGGTGTCAGCAAATAAAAAAGCTGATTATTCATTGTGCTACAATAGCTATGAAAACTATTAACTCAAAGCATGTGATCATCATTTTCATCAATATCCTATACTAATTCTACTATGTTGAGTTGATGGCTTCTAAAAGAGGTTGTGAGATCAAGTTCATAGCTAAACCACAGGATACTCTAAAGTGTTTGATCTGTTCCTCAGTAGCTAAGGACCCATGGCAACATGGAATGTGTGGCAGGCTATTCTGTAAGACGTGTATAGACAAGTATGGAGAAAGAAAACCTTGTCTTAACTGCAGAATGGAACAACCACAGTACTTTCAAGACACCAAGAGTAAGTATCCTAATAAAATCTATCTCTAACCAATGGCTACACAGTCTCATCATTTTTCCTTACTTTTTGGGTCTGTAGGTAAGATGGATATTGAAACTCTTCCTGTGAAATGTGATAATGTTGAAAGAGGTTGTGAATGGGAGGGAACTGTTGGTACACTAGATGAACATGTGGCCGTGTGCAAGTTCACTCCAGTTCCCTGCCCCAATCAGTGCAAAGAAAATTATGTTATTCGGAAATATTTAGACATCCATATAAATAATGAATGTCCGGATCATAAATGTCCCTATTGTGGAGAGAAGGACACATATGCTAATATAACACAGATTCATGACAGCGTATGTAGGAAGAAAAAAATTCCCTGCACTAATGTTGAATGCACTGAAACTATTGAACATGAGAAGATGAAACGCCATCTTGATGTCTGTGACTATACTATTATACCATGCAAATACAAGAACATTGGATGTGATGTGGAATTAAAGAGAAAAGATGTGAGGTTACATGAAAATAATGGCAGTATCCACTTCCATCTAGTACTAGGTGCTGTGATCAAGTTACAAGATAATCTTCAGTCAGCCAAAGACACTATAGCAGCACAGCAGGATGAAGCAGACACACTACGAGATGAAGTGAAATCAGCCAATGACACTATAGTAGCACTAAACAGTGAGGTAGCCACACTGAGAGATGAAGTGAGATCAGCCAAAAATACTATAGTGGCACTAAACAGTAAAGTATCCAAGCTGCAAGGCAGTCTACCACACACTCTTGGAGAAGAAAAATCACTCACCTTTAAGTTAACAGACTTTGAAGAACATAAAAAATGCAATGGTACCTTTAGGTCACCATCTTTCTACACTAGTCCTGAAGGATATCACCTTGAAGTCAAAGTTTATGCCAATGGCTATGGATACAGTAAAGGAACACATGTATCAGTGTTTTTAGAAGCATTAAAAGGAGAACATGATGGCACTTTGAAGTGGCCGTTCACTGGAGTAGTTACTTTTCAACTATTGAATCAGTTGAGAAATGGGAACCATCATTCTTTGAAAACTCACGGCAACAGTTTATGTGTTGGACAAACCTGGGGTTTTAAAGAGTACATTTCCCATTCCAAACTTGCTCGTGACACACCCAACAACACAGAGTACCTCAAGAATGATACTTTGTACTTTAAAGTTTCATTAGAACTTTCTGACCACAAGCCTTGGCTGAAGTGCATAAGGAAGTAAACATTAGTTATTCTAACTCTGAAATAGCAATATGACTTGATGAATATGTGACTTGTTAGCTAGTCTTAGTGTAGTTATATTGGTGCTATGAATGTATTTATAATATGCCACAATGCTTTCATTTTGCTGTACAAAGCGAAATTCACCACTAGTCATTCTGCATAGTCCAAATCCACCCATTTCACAGCCCTGTCCAAACTACAGCACCACATGAACAAGCTAGCTACTTATTGATTTAGCTGTCATTCTCCTATAGAAGGATTCCATAATGTTACCAAAAGGAAGAGAGCCATGGTAATGACATGTTCAGCTTCAAATGAAAATGTAAAGCCAAAATGTGTTAGCTAATATTTTGCAGTAAATGGCACATGTCCAATTTCAGCCTGGAAGTGATACATAATTATTACGACTTGGTCCAGAGTACCACCATAGGATTTGTATTAGCCTTCTATGGGGCACTAACCAGGCATCTGGTAAGAAGCATCTCAGTAAGAGCTGCTAAATGGTACAAAATCAATGCACATAATTTGAAGGGGTTTTTTTAGCCAGAGTTAGGGCATGTTTTTGTGAGGCTTAGACAGACTTTAGGGTACATTAAATTACTGTCAAAACTTTAGAGATGTATGGAGGAGATGAGAAGATTAAGATTAAGCCTTTTCTAGCGTCATTCCAGAATGTATTTGTTTTGGCTCAAGCTTAACCTCCACCACTCCCCCCCCCCCCCCCCCCTCGACCTGAGTAGTCACTGTTAATCTCTGACCTGCTCCATTTAATTTCCCTATGGGTATCTGACATCTAACCACTTTACTATTCTTCTGTTAGTTATTGATATACTCTACCTACCTACCAGAAACAGCCTCAGTGGAGGTTGGTACACATTTTGAAGCAACTTGATTGCCACAGCAACCATACTGTTAACAACACATTTATGACAATCTATCTAGCTACCACTTTCACACCCTTTTTGGCTGCAAATTCTCAGTGAAGGATCAGACATAGCTACAGCCTGCCATGGCATTATCATTGCAGCAATTAGCACAGTATTGTCCATGTGCACATGTCTCTTGACAAATTATTCCTTTTTTGGGGCCTATTATTCCTTTTGACTATTCTTCTAAGTGTTCTTGTAAGTGTTGCCCCCATTATTCTACCTATTATTCTTGACTGAAACACAAAAGATATTAAACTCTGTTGTTATTAGAGCATAATGGACATAATAATATAATAACAAACATAGTAAATGTGGTTGTAAAAATGCTTTAAATATTATGTCTGGTATATTAATTATTTGTGGTTACTAGAAACAACCACCTCAATCTTAGCTGTAGCTATACACTAACGATGCTCAACTGAGTATAGTTATAACTCACTGCAGCAGTGCAGCAGCATGATAATTATTGTCAATGAGTAATTATTCCAATTGTTATTGACCATTATTCCCAGAAAATTCCTGTACCAGAAGGCTACCTTATGCTGGCATAATTTTGTTAAGCCCTACTCAACAAATAACCAGACCATTAACTACACACATTATTAATGATACAAAATTGCTAACTAGCTACTTATCTTGCAGTATAGTTCTAGCTGCACAATAATATCTTGATGTGTTGAGATTCCAGTTGTCTTTTGCTTGCCATATTATTATCATCATTATTCTTATTTCCCATTATTATAGGACCCAAGGCCTCATAAAAATGTAGGCATCTTAAAAGATGCATAATCTCTATAGTTTTACTAGTTCAAGCAGTAATACACTGACAACAGCACTGTTATTAGTCCTCTACATAAAACAGTTTTTTGTTTCCAAGACCCAATATGGGGCCAATTCCTTCACTGCAATCATTGCTACCTGGTATGGTTATTAGACCAAGTGAGTTGGAACCAGTTGTTGCCACGAAATGCTCCAGGACCCTGAGGTGTCTGATATAACAATAGAAAGGGTAGGAGGCTGTGACGATGACATCATAGCAGAGCCATCCCATAAAGTAACCACCAATGTCTGATCTGAAGGTTGAGTTCAGATAAATGTGGTGGTGTGGCTGCTTTGCTAAGCATAGCATGTCATACATTCGCCTCAGGAATGTCCTCCCTGGTTTAACTACAGTAGAGGCACGTTGCAATTGTCCTATGAAAGATATAATTCCCTTTTGGTGCACCTTCTCTTATGTACCCAAATCTATTAACAAAAAGTGTATATTATGATTCAGTTTTTCAAGTGGGAGAGGGAGAACTATTGGTTCTATACCTAAAATTTGAGCTGGTCCAGCTAATTCCCAACTCAGAGCTATATAGTGTCCAAGAATAAAAGGAGAACCAGCAATCATCAAGGTAATGTAAAACATGATTGACACCCTGTTACCTTATGATCCACTCCAAAGCATCAGCTAAGGCATTGAAAATCTTTGGAGCAGATCTCAAACCGAAAGGAAGGATGGCATCAATGTACAAATTATCCTCCCATCTAATTCCTAGGAGTTGCTGGTCTGCAGGATGTACTGGTACTAACATAAATACACTCTGTATATTCAATGGAGTATGAGTATGTACCCGACCTAGTTGCATGTCCATGATATTACATAGGTCAGGGAACAGAGCAGTTCCATTATTGACACTCTTTCCCTTTGGAAAGGAGAGGTCTATAATCAGGTGCCACTTGCTTTGGTATCACGATAATTCTACTGCAATGCACCTGTGGGAAATCTGCAGGTACTAAAGGGCCCAGCCATAGAGTAGTGGACTTAACGTCAGGATATAGAAGCTAAGTGTGAATAAAGTACCCCCTTAAAAAGGTAGCAGTTGATAACTGCATACGTATATGCAGCAGACATTATGATGTACTAGATATACATAGCTAATAACTGTAATAAAAGGTCATAATAGTGCAAGTAATCTTGTCTCTTTTGATAGCTGAATTCCTTATTCAGAACCTTTGGCATGTTTATTTAATAAGGCATTCCATTCCATACTCGAGTGTTTAACTTTGCAGATGTGACTTTATTTTTTTAATAGAGATATTGGATATGAGTGTAACAGTAAGGTCGTTCCACAGTTAACTTGGATAGGTAGCTAGTTAGATTCAAGCATGCCATTCCATATAGCTTACTCACATTTAATTTATAGACCTCATAGTCATAATTATATTAGTTATAGCAAATTTTTTAAAGCAATAAATTTAGGTGGTCTGATGGTCATTTTTTGGGTGAATTTTGAAAAAAAAAATTTTTTAATTATTTTTTTGCATTTTAACTATCTTTATGGCATTGACTTTCATTGCTCATTACTGAAATACTTCTATTATGCACACATACACTAATACAATGAGTTAAAGTCACCATCCTCAGCAACCCTCACCTAGATCTTGAGCCAGAAGCCACCCGAATCCAAGAAGTAACATAACTCTGCACCGGCTAATCAGAATTTTTCAATTTTTTTTTTTATTTGTAGTAAATTTCTATTACATATTCTTAATGACCTTTTAAATATTACTTACGGTCAGATGTGCTCGTTATGGCACATGGCAAAGCATGCTTGGTCCATTTTCCTTTTGATCTACCAAAAAATTGATTATAGGACAAATGAAATCAACGCATTGACTGTACACACCCACTTTTAATTTTATGCGTTATAACGAGTGATTCAGAGTTGTTTTTTTTTTTTTTTTTTTTTGTGTGTGTGTGTGTGTGTGTGTGTGTGTGTGTGTGTGTGTGTGTGTGTGTGTGTGTGTGTGTGTGTGTGTGTGTGTGTGTGTGCGTGCGTGCGTGCGTGCGTGCGTGTGTGTGTTGAGTTGTTGGCTTTCTTCGAATTGTTGGCTTTTTTAGAGTTCTTGGGCGATGGCTGGAACCAAATTCCGGTCAATTAGACGGAAGAAGCGCAGGCCTCCTACTGTGAAAGCTCCGCGAGCACCTAGAAACAGTTCATCCCAACCGCCTTCATCTCCTAGTCCTTCTGT
Source organism: Diacarnus erythraeanus (assembly GCA_964016965.1). Taxonomy (NCBI): domain Eukaryota; kingdom Metazoa; phylum Porifera; class Demospongiae; order Poecilosclerida; family Podospongiidae; genus Diacarnus; species Diacarnus erythraeanus. Next base: position 7,936,201 of record OZ024674.1, on the reverse strand, counting down.
TGCTACTCCTAGTCCCTCCATTGCTTTCAGCTCTACCCCTGGTCCCTCTACTGCTCCCACCTCTACTCCTGGTCCCTCCCCTGCTCCCAGATCTATCCCTGGTCCTTCTACCACTCCCGGCGATACCCCTGGTCCCTCTACCACTCCTGGCTATCCCACAGCTTCTGAGAGGAAGCTGAGGAAGTCCCCCTACTTACCAGTAGGGAAAGATGATTATGGTAATTTAGAACTTGATGAATGGGAGGGGTATCTGGCAGACATGAGTGAGAAAAGGGTCTAGGGTGTTGGAGGTAGCTGGCATTCAGGCAGCCTTGTTGGATGGGTGTGTGTGCAAGCACTGTCTTGGTGGGCCTGTGGAGTTCCATGTGGACCTCTACAGAAGAAGTGGACTTGTCACTCACGCATTCCTGTTTTGTACCCAGTGTAATAACTGTTCTCCCATCATCTCAGCTAGAGTGGTTACTGATGGCAAGCCATCAAGGAAATATGATGCTAATGTAAGGTCTGTGCTTGCCAACAAGTGCATTGGTGGCAATCATTCTAACCTGGTGATATTTAATAGCATGATGGATCTGCCCCCTCCAGTCTCAATATCAGTAATAGGACCCATTACACCAGCATGCTTCGATATGCTGTTCTCTATGTGGAGGAGAGGATGAAGCATGCACGGCAGGAAGTTAGGGAGAATTACAATCTCGACATCCAGCCAGATGAGATAGTTGACATTCTTGTCAGTTGTGGTGGAACCTGGCAGAAGCGAGGTTTTTCTTCTCTTTACGGTACAGTGTTCTTGCTATATAGCACGTGAAACTGGCAAAGTTGTAGATTACATAGTGATGTCAAAGTATTGTGTAGGCTGTAGGCGGTGGGAAAAGAAAGACAAGACTTCCTCAGAATATTTGGCCTGGAAGGGGAGTGGGGACCCATGTCTGCTCCTCAAACTATGAGGGTAGCGCAGCAGGAATGGAGTCTCATGGGACAGTGAAGATGTTCAATCGCTTACTGGATCATGGGCTCCGTTATCGCTACTTAATATCAGATGGCGACAGCAAGTCTCACTCCTTCATTCTGGAGCAGCAGCTATATGGTACTGGGGAGGATAACCAAGTGGAGAAGAAGACTGCATTGGGCACATCCAGAAGAGGATGGGCAATGCATTGCGGGAGCTCAAGAGGCGGCACAAAGAGGTACTCTCAGATGGAAAGACAATTGGTGGAGTGCATGGGGTGCTTGACAGAAACATTGATGAACTCATTCCAGAATTACTATGGCCTAGCCATTAGGAGGTCTGTGGGTGATGTTGACAAGATGATGAGAGCGGTTCAAGCGTCCCTGCTCCATCTGAACTCCACTGATGAGTCTCCTCACCACCATCTATGCCCACCTGGTGAAGCCTCTTGATGCTCCTACCAGAAAGCTAAGGCCAAGGGATTAGAAGATCAGTACAAGCATGACAACCCCCCCATCCTCCCAGCCAGAGTGAAGCTCATGCAGCCAATCTAGGCTTGCTTGGGTAGCCGGAGCTTGCTAGAGAAGTGCATTGATGAGTATACTCAAAATGCAAATGAATCGTTACATTCATTGGTGTGGTGATTATCTCCTAAGGTCTTGTTTCTTGGCAAAACTGCAGTAGAGATTACCTGTGCCTTGGCAGTTAGTTCCTGGAATGATGGGGTGAGCTCTTTTCAAGCCCTTGCTGAGCACATGGGGACTATCCTGTGCTCTGCTTCTGCTGCTCAACTTGAGGCCAAGGACATTGCCAGGATCAAGAAGGGGAGATATAAGGCCAGTGATAGGGTCAAGTCACTTCGGAGGAGAGCAAGGGCAGTCAGAAAGGGGCTCCAGGACAAACATAGTAGGTAAGAAGGTGTGATGTATGCTCCCGGTGCCTTTGGTGCTGGCAGTGATCCAGCTGGTGGAGCAGGGAAGGAGAAAGCAGGGGGCTGGTGGCTCTGTTGATGGTGACCCTGAACGACCTCCTAGGAAAAAACCTAGGATGTCCCGAGGAGATGTTTATACTGTGTATGTGTTTGTATATGTTTGTGTGTGTTAGTTTATATGTGTATGTGTTTGTATATATGTGTTTGTTTGTATGTGTATGTGTTGTGTTTGTGACGATGATACTGACTTGGCATATGTGGTTAATTTCACCTGTTTGTATGTAGTGCATGTTTTAGTATGCATTTTGTCACTTCTATAATAATATGTGTATTCTACATGCAATGCATGTTCAAGCTTGCATCCATCACCTAATTAGTTCCTGCATGTCTGTCATTTTTTGATTTATATAAAAGTAGCTAGTTCTTATTCAAGTGATAGAGTTATTGCTGTAAGTCAAAGCTTGAGCTATTATAATAATTATTATATCACCTTTACTGGTATTACATGTTTATTTGTATGTGTGTTTGTTTGTATGTGTATTTGTCTGTATATGTTTGTTTGTATGTGTCTGTATATGTTTGTTTGTATGTGTCTGTATTTGTTTGTTTGTATGTGTCTGTATATGTTTGTTTGTATGTGTCTGTATATGTTTGTATGTGTCTGTATTTGTTTGTTTGTATGTGTCTGTTTGTATGTGTTTGTTTGTGTTTATGTGTTTGTTTGGTTATGTTATGCTACAGCAGTTAGCGTGCATGCAGCCATGCACTTCTTGTTGCACTTGTGCACTTGTGTGTGTTTGTGTGTGGTGTGGTGTGTGTTTGTATGTGGTGTGGTGTGTGTTATCAGGCAAATGCTGGTCTACCTCCATGTGGTGCTTGATGGGCAACAGCTGAACTAGCAGCTGGCTAAATGACCAGTCTGTATGTTAATTTAGGTGTGTTTTAAGTGTGTGGTTGTCCTGTTCTTGACCGTTTAGTTAAACCATTATACTGCTACATTGAAAATGCCCATTCCCGAAACTGGTCATTTTGGCCTTGCAACAGAAATATCTTGCTCAAAATTCAAAATAAAATATATTTTCTGGCACCTCTCCATGAGATCTACGCAATGATATAGTTGTTTTAGGGAAAGTATGGCTGAGTTGAGATAGAAACACCAAAAAAAGTGAATTTCAAATTTTAAAAAATACTGAAACATCAAAAACTGCATATCTCAATGTACATAGTTGCATTCTTCATACTGGTAATTCCATTGGGGAAAAAATTAGAAACCACTAAGTAAATACATCTTCAAATATGAGCGTTTCTAGGTAATATGAAACATAGAGATAGTACAATTCAGGTATGTCAGAGCCTATCTTTTATACAGCCAAAAGGTAGTGCAATCCATATATAATCATCACACAAAGTTTGAAACAGTTATCTAAACTAGGAAAGAGTAATGAAATCAAAACTCGTTTTTGACCATCAGACCACCGCAATAAAGTGAGACAAATAGCTATGATATGTATACTAACCACTCACTGCACACACACAATATTTAATACTGACCAGGAAACACAACAAATTTTCATTTTGTAAGAGTATTAGCTAGCTACAACTTTCTACTCCAATTTCTGGGTCATTAATTAGATCTCTCCTTTATTCTAGATTACTGCATGGATTCCTTTATTCCAGTCACTTTTATAGCTAATATTAGTTTAATAGTTCTGAAGGGGATAGGAAGGAGTAACTAAAGTGGTGTTGGGAAGGAGTGGGGGGCAATAAATAAAGTTGGGGTCAATAGTTCTGAAGTGTGGTAGGAAGGAGTGGGGATCAATGGGGGTGAATAGTTGGGTGGGATGGAGTAAGAATCGAAAGTTATAATAATAATAATAATAATAATAATAATAATAATAATAATAATAATAATAATAATAATAATAATAATAATAATAATAATAATAATAATAATAATAATAATAATAATAATAATAATAATAATAATAATAATAGCTAATTAATAGCTAATAATAATAATAATATATTATACATAATAATTATATCATATCTAATAGTTGGACTAAATGAACTATGTAACTACACTCTGCTATGGCTATACTTATATAGGTTACTTCATAATGAGTCCACAGCCACTTAGGTGCAATCTATAAATAACAACAATAGGTTATATTGTTCAGTATAGTTACTATAACCTTACTCAGTGGAATAGCAGGAGATAAAGCTCCAATGATATCCCCTACTCTAGCTCTCACCTAAAAGGAAGAAGATTTAGTCACTACACACTAATTACAACTACTGGATATGCCTTTCTTTGTTGTCAAATAAATTTCATTTACTGATGAGTGTGGCTCTAAATTCAATAGACACTTAGAACTTTATTCATGACCTTAATACATGATCTTTTAACATTAGCTACATGAAAACATCCTATTATGAGTGCAGGGGGTTTAATTTCTGCATCAAATAACACATTTTAGTGTGGATAATTTCATAGTTACAGAGACACCACAAAAATTTATCTTAGCAATGAGAATTAAGGTTGATAGGTATAGTCTAAAATGAAGATTTCTGCTTGCTGTAGGAGAGTTGACATTACTGTGCTATACCTGAACAACTATTTCCTCTTCTGGTCCGATAGTTGGTAGTTCTCTCTCTTGGACAGCGTGAAAGAGCTCATCTCTGTTCTTTCTCACTATTACTTGAGTATTTGAGTTAGAAAAGAAGACATCGTATCCAGTTATAAGCCCATAAGCTCTGGAGGGAGCCTTCCATACAATGACAGTACAGAAAGAGGTGACAGAACGGGGAGCTTGGGGGACTAGATTACACAGGAAAATTTTTATGTCAGCTATAACCATTTTCACTAGCTGTACTGTAAGTTTATTTGGGGTTAAAGATAAAATTGATCATTATTTTCACTTATTGACATTCAGAAACCACTCCCATATCACATTCACCTATTTCTAATTATCCATACAACCCCCCCCCCCCTCAAAAAAAAATCCCTTGAATACTTTTGACCTCACTTCCTGTATCTTTGAGTAAGAATGGAAGCTCAGTACAAAGAGATGTTCTTAAGATTTGATTTCATGCTATCTACTGCAGAAATTAAAGGAACTAGAACTTTTTTGATAACTAACACTTAAGTGAAGTGATAGGATAAGATGGAAGTAGTGAGAGGGAAGGGTTTAGCTACTTACTTATGTCTCCAGTGGTTGCCGATACTTCACACTTCCTTCCTTCCTCTCCTCTCGGGTCCTGGTCGCTCACTCCGTTGTTCACTGTTACTTTAATGGTGTAATTAGTCTGTGGCCTTAGTCCTGAAACACTGTACTGGAGTAAGGAGTACTTCTTGGTGAAGGGATTGAGGTTATGTTGTTTAAACTCTCCAGGAGAATCGGGATTGCTATAGTAGATGTTATAGAAATAATCACCTCTTCCAGTGATCAAAGGAGATGTCCATCTCACAGTGATGGTGTTATTTCTAGTCCTGTCTTCCCGAATTGTTAGATTCGTACAAGCAGAAGGAGGCCCTAACAAGAATAATAATAATAATGAAAATATCATCTAAAGTAGACAATCTTCTCCCACTCAACATAAAATTTCAAGATGAGCTTTAACATGGTTTAAGTAAGGTTAAATTTTGGTACATATAACTTACTGGTACAAGGTGCATGAATACTCTCCAGTCTGTTTCTATAGTAGCCCTGGATGCACACACACAGTTCACTCTCGGGAGAAGTGCTGATGCTATTATTTGGACACAGTCTGCAAACTTTGCTGACATTAGAAACTGGAGCAAGGTATGACCCAACCAGACACTGATCTGAGAACAACACATTGTAGAGCATTGTTATAACTGCTGTTTGTTGTTATTGCTGTTGTTTGTTTGTTTGTTTGTTTGTTGCTGCACTGCTGCTGCTTCTGCTGCTGTTGTTGAAATAGCTAGTGGCTATATTATTGTCACTCACCAGTCTTACTTTGAAGTCTGAAGGTCGAAATCTTTTCATCATTTGTTGAACATGATATTGTTGAATTATCCAGTGCAGGAATGAACCTCAGAATCATCAGGGAACTTCTCAACAATAAATTCTGTCTCACATTTGTGATGGAGAAGACATCTAGCAATGAAGAGTTTATTTCAAGTGTATATATGTAGCTGTCAAGAGTCCAAGTGATGCTTGAAATTGTGGAGTTCCTGTTCATGCAGACTTCACACTGAATTGATTGTGGTTCAGTGATCACTGTTCCAGATGGTGGTATGCTACTTCTACTTTTAGCATTCTTTGTACATTCATCACCAAAATCTGGGTGTGTGGAGTGGGTTGGAATATTATAAGAGCTATTGCAATATCTAAAGCTAAAACAGAAACTATATGCCAATACATGATATAGATTGGCATTCAGTTTCTAGAGGCCTCTCATAACCATACTACTACACATCTAATGAATGTGTAATTATAATTATTACAATGTTAATAAGACAAATTCAACAATAAATCAAAGAAACATATTATTATAGTGTAGCTATGTCAGCATTATTGACACAGTAGCTATAATTGATCAGATGTGCATTGTAGCTTATCTCAAATATATAGTAGTCTCCCCCAACCAGACCTTGAGAGCTACAGTAGCTGCCATCAACTATGCCACCTTGCTCATTATAAGCACTTAGTAAGGAGTGCTTGCAGTTAATGAAACTTTTAGTCAAATAGAAGAAAGTGGACAAACATGGCTAGAACAGTCATGCATGAGTTTATGGTTTATTGAATAATTCAATATTGGCCACCCCCTTCCAGCACATTGAATTATGATGTCTGAATGTTTTTAAAGCATTAAATTCTACAAATTATAGCTGGCATACATGAAAGAGGTACAAAATGAGGTACACTTACAATATTACTAAGATTGAATCTATTATTATAAAATGCCTTCTCCCAGTGTCACCAGAGTATGGCCTCCAGAATGGGAGATCCCCCCACAAAGGTATGGTCCTAGGGTAGAAACTCCTACCCAAGTCTTTTGAGTAAAAAAATATTTTATTTACTGTTATAAACTGACTGGAAGTGTGATCTTCACCAAATCTGCTGATCTATGGAGCTTCATAGCTATGACCTCTTTCAAGGAGTTGATACATCAATATAATATTTTATCCCCAGGATCTTTGTCCTTGGGATATAATCCCTAACTCCTTTCTTTCCTATGAATGTAGCTACATATCTAGCAATAATCTCTAGTACCTCCAGAGATTATCTTTCTATTAACTTTGACCCTAAATAGTAGAATTTCTGTCCAGCTCAGTGCAATTAAGGCCTGGCACAGAAACGTGCATAGCAGCGCTATATGTTGCACTATGAATAATAAATATTATCATTATAAAACAATTGTTCATGTGAAATACAATGACAGTAAACAAGGGTCTTGTTTATAGTACACGAGTAGCTAGTTCAGTATAGTGATGTTCTGCTGAAGCCATCACTGTAAACAGCGATTGAAAATGTACAAAAAAGAAAAAAGACTGAGGAATGTTTCCGTCAAGTAAGATTCAAGCTTATAGCCGGACACAGATCTTCCACATTTATTGCAGCTGCATCATCGTTACACAATGTTGCGTTAATTAATTTTATGACCGATAAAGAGCCGTGTAGGGTTGATGCAACTGCTTCCCGGGTTTTTGGTGCAAAGCTAACTTTCTGTCTAAGGGGAGTACTAGTAACATGTACATTGGGTAGTAACTCTGTCAGAGGCTTTATAGGGTAGCTGCTTTAAGTCTGGAATTTTGATTGTAATGATTTTGGGTGTGGTTATTATTGTACTTTGTTTATAAACAAAAGTTTGTTGATTTTAAATGATAGTAAAAGGGTGCATGTATGTCCTATCTTCATCTCGAGATGACTGTCCTTTTGGTTGCCAGTTTATAGAATGACAAACTTGCACATAAAAACAACAATTTTTACAAGATGCCAGGCCTTAATTGCGCTTCTGTCTTTCTCTTCCCATGCAAGGAGTCTCTCCTTTTCTGTACTAGGAACTTCTGTCCTAGGTTATAGCCTCTCCCCAAGATCTTCTGTCATCTATATATTTCTTCCCAGGAGTTTCTGTACTAGGAGCTTCTATCCTAGGATATAGCTAGCCTCCCCTCAAGAATTTTCTTCTATCCACTATCACCTATACTTTAGAGTAGCTATATAGCTAATCTCATTATCTTCTAGGACAGACGCTCCAAGAACTTTCTATCATCTATATAGCATTATAATCTCTCTACATAGCTAAGTATGAGAAAAAAAAAATTCTGGGGGGAGGTGGGCTACTGTAAACCCATTCTAATTAATGGTCTCCCTGGGGAGAGACCATATTCAAGGAGCTTTGGGAGAGATTAGAGAAACTAGTACTTTTTGGAGGGAGGTCGACAGAAGCTTCACTGGAGAAATTACAACATTCCAGAACTCCTTGGGAGAAATTAAATCATATGACAGAAGTTCCAGAGAGAAGAAAGCAAAATCCTTGGAGGGAGAAGTTAGCTAGATTGTTCATAGCACAATGTTCTTTTAGATTCATGAAAGCTTCTTTTTGGCAAGAGCTACAAAGGTGGACGGTGATAGCTAAACAGTAAAGTAGGAGAGTTCCAAAAGTTTATAGGCTGAGATTACAATGTTGATACTGTTACAATAAGCTACCATGGGTGGTTGGTGCCACAATTGTAATGAGGAAGGTGGTAAAATAAAAAATGGAAATAGCCATACTGCTACTGACTGTTTCTTTGGTTTAGCTAGATTAGTTAAAACTTGGACAAAATTGCTGCTGGTATACTGCAGAAATCAATAACTGGTTTAGGGTAATTTAAATTGAATAATAATCTCTTCCCAGGAGTTTCTGCACTAGGAGCTTCTGTCCTACTAGGATATAGCCTCCTCCAAAGTTTGTCTGTCATCCATAATTAACCTCTTCACAGGAGAGAAGATAATCTCTTCCAAAGAGCTATTGTATAAATAATTCTCCCAGGAACTTTTGTCCTATAGACAATATAATCTTCATGCACCACAAACAAAAAGTTATTTTCATAGAATATTATTATTATATTTTCTCCCCAGTAGCTTCTGTCTTTAGGAAAACAATTATATTTTGAAGGAGGTCTCTTTCACGTTTTTTGAAGATCTGCCAAATTTTTGCACTTGAAACTTATCTTTTGATTTTCTTCTCCATTTACCTAGCCTCTGGCCTCAAGGAAGTTGTTTCGTGAAAAGCTGACCAAAGTTGAGCTTCTCCAAAATAAAGTGCTATAAGGTAGCTATATAGCTATTGTACACAATACTCTAATGTAGCTAGCTATAAGCCTTAATACTACTTTCTATACACACAAGTTGTTTGTTGATAGTCTACCTAGCTAGTTACTTTGCACTGTTGATAGTCATCTGATCTAACTGGAGAAAATATCCTGGGGCAGAGGCTATACCATAGGAGATTAACTCTGGGAGGGGGGGGGAGGCCACACCCTAAGTCTGCAAGCTCCAGGGGAGAAAATATAACACTAGTAGTAGTTCACTATACTCATTCATGCTACTTGCCTGGTAGAGGTGGCTCATATTCTGCTGCACCAGCAACAGCTGAGGGTCGGTTCTCATAGTATTTTTCACATCTTCTACCTCCACGACAACAGTATGCATATGGTAGGAGGTCATCCATAATGTGCATGTTGTAGTCAATAGTAGGAGACACCTTATCTACACTCCCACCTCCAGGTGGACCCAGAACTAGATTCCCATCAACATTATAACAACACTCCATACCTTCACTGAATAAACAGTAAAAATAAGAAATTGTATAATTATAATAATAGCTATAGAATTATAAAGGGAGAATGGACAATACCTAACCAAAGGATGAACTTTAATAAAACATTAAGAATTCTTTTTGTTCTGATGTTATAGTCAGGAATAGGGGTTCCTATCTTCTATATGATTTTCTATATTATTTTTGCTTAACAGGTAGTGAAAAGGGTGTAATTATTATCTATGTTTCTAGCTACATTGTAAATTATATAAACTTTTTGTATTAAAAAAGAAGTAAGAAATTACCTATTATCAACAGTTATCTGTTGATAGCAAATGGCTCCCTCTATTTCAGGATGATAGAATGCTAATGCTTGTGCAGCATAACTTGTTGCCATATTAGTGAATGGTGAATCAAACTGTTCTCTCCTAAACCGATTATCCATGGTTGCTTGAGTAAGTGTAGGAGGGCAAGCAGGTAATTCATTTAGTCTGGAGGTTGGTATTTTGTTGGCTTGAGCAGTTGCCCATTTATCACACACGGTACTGAGGTCAGTCTCATTGGCACTGTCTGATTGCAAGTAAGCTACTCCACTCCATATGCCAATTCCACGAGGTAGAGTTACTTGTCCTGCTCTAACAATATTTACAGTAGTACGACTGACAACAGATACTTTAAATGTCACAGGACAGAGGAAGTTCTGGTCTGGACAGTTATCCATCACCAGTCCACTGGGGATCTCTATCTCCTCGAACCCATCGTTAGCAGTGTTTGCAATTAAAGGTCTCCTACCAACAAGTTTCCAGCTAAGAGTGCCTCCTCTACCTATATGTTGCTGATACAGTTCAATCTTCAATCTAATGTTCTCAGTATCATTGGTCAGGTAACTGGGAACTACTTCTTGTGGCAGCCATGAGAGTTTAATGACATCATTTGGCTTAAAATAGAGCTGCATATCTTCTTCAGATCCCTCATTGGTAAACTGCACTTGGTGAGCTCTGACAGGTGATACTGTAATAATAATAATAATAATAATAATAATAATAATAATAATAATAATAATAATAATATGCTTGACTGACGAGGACAACAGCACACTTTACGTATTCATGAATAATTCATAAGGTAATGAATGCACTACTATTTTACACCTAACTGTATGAGCTATGTTCACCCCAAGTAACTTGACACCTAATTAGCTACTATGTCTTGTGGTAAACTGAAGCTTATATAGACCCAAGACTTTTCAGGGAATGGCTGATCCTTCAGTTGTCTACTGTGACACAGTGGCGTCTCTAGCCACTTTGGATACTGGGTGCAAGCTATAGTTAAGTTGCATGCATAATACTTATTCTCGCTGAAATCTACCTCAGTGAACTTTGAACCTTTGTGTGATCATAATGACTGCTGTGCTGCAGCAGCCGCGAGTTCTAGTGTTTAGCCACAGTTCTATGGCCTGGAGTTAAATAATGCTTTTTAGCTGATAGCTAAAGACTGAGCTATATACTTTGCATGGATGCAAGTAAGTGTGTATGGGTGCAAGTTAAGTTGTTCTGGGTGCAAATGAACCCATTTGCACCCCTTTCACAACACTACTGCTGTGACAGTTTTAGTAAGCTATGGAAAGAAGAGCTTTGCAACAGAGAAATATAGAAGAGTTTCTCTCTCTGAGGAACAGAAACAGACAGAGAGAGAAAGAGAAAGGGAAAGGTAGAAAAGGAGGAGAATAGAGATGTCTGCTGCAAAGGAGAGAGAAACCATGAACCTGGCAACACTTGCACTGGTAGCAATACTGCATGCAGAGTCTAGCAACTTTCAGGAAAACATCAGGCAGTATAACTGCCTTCATTTAAATTTGGTACATCATGTGATTATTAGCTTACATTATACAAGCACCACTGTGTGCAGGGAGGTAGGAAGATGATTTGAGGTAAGGGTGCTATAATTCACTGTTGAGAACCCCCCTTTCCTACCCCCCTGGTGTGGTAGATACTTGCTAGATTCTAATTCAACTCAGCTCTTAAAGGAGGCTATAAAAACTTCTAGAATTAAGAAGCTCACATCTTGGGGGTGGGTGGAGTGAGCTAACTGGGAATGTCATTGAAATTGATTTGTCCTTAGGTAGATTAAGTGCCACTGTGTGGCAGGTACTTGTAATAATAATAGTCTCATTTGTTATAATAATAGGCAAGTCACCTCACACAACACAATATTATAATGATAGGAAAACTTGTCTCACATTCTATTTCTATCTAGTGATTACATACCACTTGAAAATGATGATGATGGTGTGCCTACAGTGCTAAATCTTGTTTCACCAGTTTTCCTTCTTCTGACAGTCATATCAAAGTTTAAAGTCCCAACAGCAACCATCACTGGGCTGGTACAAAGAGCTGTGCTATTGTCTACATAGACACAAAAGCCTCTTTCACTACCAAATAAGGAAAAAATAAAATCACCCATTTCCACACAGAATCCATGAACTAGCACTGGCGTCCCTCCAAGTTGGTTACCAATACGTGGGGTCAGATCAACTGTATCAACAGAGAAATAAGATGATGCAGAATATTTTATTTACCACTTGTTTGATTCACTAATTTTTATGTACTAGTTACTATTTTAAACTCATGCTACAACATGAAGAATTAATGTAGTTCACAATTAAACGAATAGTTTATAGCTACTCCACAAATGTAGATATTACACTGGAACAACTCATAGTGGAGTAGGAAGCCACCATAAAAAGACTTTTACTGATGACTGGATAATTAGTGATTTTGGTAAAATTAATAATAATGCTGTCAAACAATGATCATGCATACTATTGTAGTCTAAAAGAAGAGTAATTGTCAAATGGACAGAAAGATCACATTGATAAATTAAATCAATGCCAATAGAAACTACTATAAATATTATTATTATGCTATTATCTAGTGTCCAACGATTAGGCCACAAGGTGGAAGCCAATATTAATGAATGGGCTACTCAGTTAAAGATAAAAAAATACTTTCCAGAACTCCTCTTCATCATTATTACTCTGTTTTGGTTTCTTGTAGCTGAATTAAATGCAGGTGACTGACCAGGGTTGTACTTAGCCAACAATAATATTAGCTATACTAATAATAAAATTATTACTGTGTGCATTGTTGTAGATCTGTAATTCTCATGACCTATGTATATGATGTTATTGGGGGGAATAAGAAATAATAATTGGGAAGTTATTTATTCCCTTGTCTTCCTGTTCCTGCTCTACTCTAAGGCTCAAAGTGAGTTATTATTAGTATACCATTAGTGGCATTTGCCACACAGTCTCCGATCACGCCTCTGTCCACTCTGAATATCAATACTCCATTTTCCACGTCACCCATTTCAGGATATTTTCTACTAGCAATATTGATGATATCTGCAGTCTGTGAATCTGGGTGACTATAGAAGTGTATCTTATCTCCAGCATTGAACCCAACTTGTGCCTGAGTACCATCAAATCCATCCGTACCTCCTGAGGCATCACCAGTAGTCCATTGGATGAGTCCATTGGCATAGAGGAAGATAACGTAAGACATAAATCCATCTGATGCAAGAACACACTGGAATGTGTTGGTCTATGGAATATAATAGCTATAAATCTTCTAATGATATCCTCGCTATTTGACAATCATGCTGCTTTTAGAGAGTATAGAGTAAGCTATAGAGATTCTACCTTAGTTATACCTTGTCAAAATTTTGATTATAATATCCCACATGGTCCCATGTAGCAATAAAAACAGAACGTGGAGCAAAATTTGAATCTCTAGCTTCTCCATATGCTGCTCTGATGTCATCACGTGCTCTATCGAGGATTTCCTGTGCATCACTCTCCCTATACCACACTGTCCCTCCTTTCATTCCTCTATTATCTACATCTCCCCAATAGGGAGCTATCAACTGAAGATCTTCAGCAGCTGAAGTCAATCCATCATCAAAGGGAAATGGATCTGGTGTGTACTCACTAATTGGTTGATCAAAAGATATCACACCATTATTGTTGACCTGTATTTAATAAAAACCTCATTCCAATATTATCAGATGGAGTTAGCTACATTAAAGACAGTCTTGACACCCACCCCTTCCCTCATACCCTCACACACCCTACTACACCCTCACACAAAGAAAAGGATCAGGAATATATGTACAGATGTACATAGATCCACAAAAGAGCAGATCAATCATTTAGCATAGTACTATCAAGTGTTCAAAAGTGACCTGTTAACTTACAATACTATCAAATTATGTTGTTCATGTATGGGTTGTAGGTAGTAGCTGGTTTCATTAACAGACATTAAATTTAAATCAGAATACCTAGTGTTGATTTTACTTAAAAAAATATTATCATTTATGGATTCCTTGCATTTAAAAGTGTAACTATCTGAAATAATAAGACCCTTATTACTCATGCATAGAATTGGGTAGACTCATTAATAGACATCAAAGAAGGATATCTATACTGTTGATTTTGCTACAAATACCTATTATCATTTCTAATGGATTCCTGACATGTCAAAGTGTAACTGTCTGGAATAGCAAGACCCCCACTGCCACTGTCTGAATAATTATTATTACTGCCACAGTATCTCTGGGTAAAGTTCACTTCAGATTGTACCTGTCAAAAGTCTGTCATTAACCTTCAGGCAGCATGTGAATCGTTCATTACCTTATAGCTAGCTAGTTAGTTACTTCACTGAATATTCTAAAGTTATATTATGTGCATTATAATACGTATGTATTTCTATTGAGGACTTCCTGTGCGTCACTCTCCCTATACCACACTGTCCCTCCATTCACTCCTGAAATATCTACATCACCCCAATAGGGAGCTATTAACTGAAGATCTTCAGCAGCTGAAGTCGATCCATCAAAGGGAAATGAATCTGGTGTGAACTGACTAATTGCTTGATCAAAAGATATCACACCATTATTGTTGACCTGCATAATTATAACATCTCATCCCACACAATAATTATACTATATCATCAGATACAGTTAACTACATTAGCAGTCTTAACTCCAGTCTAAACCCACTCCCAATCTAACTCCCACTCCCACTCTCCCTCCACTACAAATAACACAATTCCACTCCCAACTCTCTCTTACCTCCATTCACATTCCCACTCCTACCTTCATTCTCATGCCAAGAAGTGGACCAGAGAGCTGGTAAGTTATTTAGTGAGTATAAAGTATCTTGTGTTCTAAAATAACTAACCTATTAACTTATAACACTTTCAGAGTATGTGGCTCTGTATAGGTAGTATATAGTTTTATTAACAGACATTCCTATTGTTAATTTTACTAACAAAATATTATCATTTCAAATGAATTCTTGGCATTTACTAGTGTAACAAGATCCTCAAGCTGGCACTATACAAGTAATTTTTATTGGCAACACAATATTAACATTCCAGTTGTACCTGTCAAAGCTTTCTCAGTAGCCAGTCACTAGCCCACAGGCAACATAAGATTCATTAGCTACCTTTTATGCCAGACACTACACATGGCTAATTAGCTTAAAACAAGGTCTTGAAAGTTGTATGTGTCCTAAAGAACTTTATAATACCTGTAGCTATTATTAATTATGTATCACAACTTATTCCTTCTCACATCGGGACTTTTGGTTAAAGCAGAAAATTGATATTAGCTATTGTTAATTTCACAGACATATTATTTTCACGTAATAATTATTATTTTCAGAGTATAAAAATATCTGGAAATTACCTAATAAATATTATCAGCTATTATTATTATTACTACATGGACATCAATATTAGTGAAAATAATGTAATAAAATTATTTTTAAGATGAGTGAACATAAAGAGCCTTAGAAATGATGGATCTTTGAGGTAAAAATATTTCTGCTATCTAGCTAGTGTAAGCTAACTAGTCACCATTACATATTTTCTGACTAAGTAATATTATTAGTTACATGCACTCACCCAAATAATGAAATGGTCCTTTTCATAGAAGGGGAAGAGTCGGTTTAAGGTGATGCGAGGTGAGGATCCATCATCTTCTTTAGGTGTTGCTGTATCTCCTACACCTTCTCCAAACGGATAAAACTGATCCAAGGGGATTGCAGCTACACAACAAAGCCATGTTATAATCAGCGAAGGACATAGTAGAGAAGCCATCTCAATCCCTAGCTAGTCTACAATGAGCATGCGCAGTAGATATCTAGAGATGGGGTGCATTTGTTGTCCAAGAACTACAATAGTATAAATAAATGCTCCAGAAGCACAGTCATCTCTACAGATTCATGACATTTATTCTGCACACCTCCAGACTAAGTTAATGTTTTGCTGCCTATTATTATTATTACAATAGTAGCAGCATATTGCAGCTAGTTAGCTACTTAGTATGGATTATTTCAAAGCACCAGTTGATCTTTAGTTTAATCTTTCTGCAACTTCCTTTACCAGGGGATTTAAAATAATATAAATAGATAGCTATCTTGTATATATAAATACTTCTTAATAATGTAATAGTATTTCTTTTGCTAATACGTAGCTAATAGCTAATTATTTTAAATAGCCACCTATCTTCTTCATTATGCCAGCCTCATTTATGGTAAATCCAAGGAACTATTAGTGAAAACTTTATTTAAGTAACCTGTGGATAAAGATTAGAGATACTGTACAGTGTGTTGGATTATAGTAATCAGGCACTAAATATACTAACCTATGTAGCTAACACAGTTTGTATGGTCTATATTATAGCTAATATGTACTCTGATGACTTATATAACTATATCCTCTGTAACAGTAGCCTATGTCTGATGACTATAGCATGATGTTAGCCTATAGCTATAGAGAACAGTGTGCATCTCCTTACTATGAACTTACACTGTAAAGTGAAAATATAGAAATAGAATTGAGAAGTGTGTGTAATTATGTAAACACTACCTCTACATATGTAGATGTTTGTAGTTTTGTGTATAGCTGTTTTGGTCAAACAATTGGTGTCAGCAAATAAAAAAGCTGATCATTCATTTTGCCACAATAGCTATGAAAACTAACTCAAAGCATGTGATAATATCATTTTCATCAATATCCTATACCAATTCTACTGTGTTGAGTTGATGGCTTCTAAAAGAAGTTGTGAGATCAAGTTCATAGCTAAACCACAGAATACTCTAAAGTGTCTGATCTGTTCCTCAGTAGCTAAGGACCCATGGCAACATGGAAAGTGTGGCAGGCTATTCTGTAAGATGTGTATAGACAAGTATGGAGAAAGAAAGCCTTGTCTTAACTGCAGAATGGAACAACCACAGTACTTTGAGGACAACAGGAGTAAGTATCCTAATTTAATGTATCTCTAACCAATGGCTACACAGTCTCATCATTTTTCCTTACTTTTTGGGTCTGTAGGTAAGATGGATATTGAAACTCTTCCTGTGAAATGTGATAATGTTGAAAGAGGTTGTGAGTGGGAGGGAACTGTTGGTACACTAGATGAACATGTGGCTGTGTGCAAGTTCACTCCAGTTCCCTGCCCCAATCAGTGCAAAGAAAATTATGTTATTCGGAAATATTTAGACATCCATATAAATAATGAATGTCTGGATCATAAATGTCACTATTGTGGAGAGAAGGACACATATGCTAATATAACAAGATTCATGACAGCGTATGTAGGAAGAAAAAAATTCCCTGCACTAATGTTGAATGCACTGAAACTATTGAACATGAGAAGATGAAACGCCATCTTGATGTCTGTGACTATACTATTATACCATGCAAGTACAAGAACATTGGATGTGATGTGGAATTAAAGAGAAAAGATGTGAGGTTACATGAAAATAATGGCAGTATCCACTTCCATCTAGTACTAGGTGCTGTGATCAAGTTACAAGATAATCTTCAGTCAGCCAAAGACACTATAGCAGCACAGCAGGATGAAGCAGACACACTACGAGATGAAGTGAAATCAGCCAATGACACTATAGTAGCACTAAACAGTGAGGTAGCCACACTGAGAGATGAAGTGAGATCAGCCAAAAATACTATAGTGGCACTAAACAGTAAAGTATCCAAGCTGCAAGGCAGTCTACCACACACTCTTGGAGAAGAAAAATCACTCACCTTTAAGTTAACAGACTTTGAAGAACATAAAAAATGCAATGGTGCCTTTAGGTCACCATCTTTCTACACTAGTCCTGAAGAATATCATCTTGAAGTCAAAGTTTATGCCAATGGCTATGGATACAGTAAAGGAACACATGTATCAGTGTTTTTAGAAGCATTAAAAGGAGAACATGATGGCACTTTGAAGTGGCCGTTCACTGGAGTAGTTACTTTTCAACTATTGAATCAGTTGAGAAATGGGAACCATCATTCTTTGAAAACTCACCGCAACAGTTTATGTGTTGGACAAACCTGGGGGTTTAAAGAGTACATTTCCCATTCCATACTTGCTCGTGACACACCCAACAACACAGAGTACCTCAAGAATGATACTTTGTACTTTAAAGTTTCATTAGAACTTTCTGACCACAAGCCTTGGCTGAAGTGCATAAGGAAGTAAACATTAGTTATTCTAACTCTGAAATAGCAATATGACTTGATGAATATGTGACTTGTTAGCTAGTCTTAGTGTAGTTAGCTATTATTATTGGTGCTATGAAAGTAATTATAAATGCCACAATGCTTCATTTTGCTGTACAAAGCGAAATTCACCACTAGTCATTCTGCATAGTCCAAATCCACCCATTTCACAGCCCTGTCCAAACTACAGCACCACATGAACAAGCTAGCTACTTATTGATTTAGCTGTCATTCTCCTATAGAAGGATTCCATAATGTTACCAAAAGGAAGAGAGCCATGGTAATGACATGTTCAGCTTCAAATGAAAATGTGCAGCCAAAATGTGTTAGCTAATATTTTGCAGTATAAATGGCACATGTCCAATTTCAGCCTGGAAGTGATACATAATTATTACGACTTGGTCCAGAGTACCACCATAGGATTTGTATTAGCCTTCTATGGGGCACTAACCAGGCATCTGGTAAGAAGCATCTCAGTAAGAGCTGCTAAATGGTACAAAATCAATGCACATAATTTGAAGGGTTTTTTTAGCCAGAGTTAGGGCATGTTTTTGTGAGGCTTAGACAGACTTTAGGGTACATTAAATTACTGTCAAAACTTTAGAGATGTATGGAGGAGATGAGAAGATTAAGATTAAGCCTTTTCTAGCGTCATTCCAGAAATGTATTTGTTTTGGCTCAAGCTTAACCTCCACCACTCCCCCCCCCCTCGACCTGAGTAGTCACTGTTAATCTCTGACCTGCTCCATTTAATTTCCCTATGGGTATCTGACATCTAACCACTTTACTATTCTTCTGTTAGTTATTGATATACTCTACCTACCTACCAGAAACAGCCTCAGTGGAGGTTGGTACACATTTTGAAGCGATTTGATTGCCACAGCAACCATACTGTTAACAACACATTTATGACAATCTATCTAGCTACCACTTTCACACCCTTTTTGGCTGCGAATTCTCAGTGAAGGATCAGACATAGCTACATGGCATTATCATTGCAGCAATTAGCACAGTATTGTCCATGTGCACATGTCTCTTGACAAATTATTCCTTTTTTGGGGCCTATTATTCCTTTTGACTATTCTTCTAAGTGTTCTTGTAAGTGTTGCCCCCATTATTCTACCTATTATTCTTATTCTTGACTAAAACACAAAAGATATTAAACTCTGTTGTTATTGGAGCATAATGGACATAATAATATAATAACAAACATAGTAAATGTGGTTGTAAAAATGCTTTAAATGTTAATTATGTCTGTCATATTAACTATTTGTGGTTACTAGAAACAACCACCTCAACCTTAACTGTAGCTATACACTAACTCACTGCTCAACTGAGTATAGTTATAACTCACTGCAGCAATGCAGCAGCATAATAATAATTATTGTCAATGAATAATTATTCCAATTGTTGCTGCCCATTATTCCCAGTACCAGAAGGCTACCTATTATTCCAAAAATTATGCTGGCATAATTTTGTTAAGCCCTACTCAACAACCAACCAGACCATTAACTACGCACATTATTAATGATACAAAATTGCTAACTAGCTACTTATCTTGCAGTATAGTTCTAGCTGCACAATAATATCTTGATGTGGAAGATGTGTTGAGATTCCAGTTTTCTTTTGCTTGCCATATTATTATCATCATTATTTTTCTTATTTCCCCGAAGGTAACTCGATAATTATTATTATAGGACCTAAGGCCTCATAAAAATGTAGGCATCTTAAAAGATGCATGATCTCTATAGTTTTACTAGTTCAAGCAGTAATGCACTGACAACAGCACTGTTATTAGTCCTCTACAGTTTTTTGTTTCCAAGACCCAATTGGGGCCAATTCCTTCACTGCAATCATTGTTACCTGGTATGGTTATTAGACCAAGTGAGTTGGAACCAGTTGTTGCCACAAAATGCTCCAGGACCCTGAGGTGTCTGATATAATAGAAAGGGTAGGAGGCTGTGACGATGACATCATAGCAGAGCCATCCCATAAAGTAACCACCAATGTCTGATCTGAAGGTTGAGTTCAGATAAATGTGGTGGTGTGGCTGCTTTGCTAAGCATAGCATGTCATACATTCGCGTCAGGAATGTCCTCCCTGGTTTAACTACAGTAGAGGTATGTTGCAATTGTCCTATGAAAGATTGTAATTCCCTTTTGGTGCACCTTCTCTTATGTACCCAAATCTATTAACAAAGAGTGTATATTATGGTTCAGTTTTTCAAGTGGGAGAGGAAGAACTATTGGTTCTATACCTAAAATTTGAGCTGGTCTAGCTAATTCCCAACTCAGAGCTATATAGTGTCCAAAAATCAGGAATAAAAGGAGAACCAGCAATCATCAAGGTAATGTAAAACATGATTGACACCCTGTTACCTTATGATCCACTCCAAAGCATCAGCTAAGGCATTTGGAGCAGATCTCAAACCGAAAGGAAGGATGGCATCAATGTACAAGTTATCCTCCCATCTAATTCCTAGGAGTTGTTGGTCTGCAGGATGTACTGGTACTAACATAAATACACTCAATAATGGAGTATGAGTACGTACCCAACCTAGTTGCATGTCCATGATATTATCTATTTTTACATAGGTCAGGGAACAGAGCAGTTCCATTATTGACACTCTTTCCCTTTGGAAAGGAGAAGTCTATAATCAGGTGCCACTTGCTGTTATTTTTTGGTATCACGATAATTCTACTGCAATGCACCTGTGGGAAATCTGCAGGTACTAAAGGGCCCAGCCATAGAGTAGTGGACTTAACGTCAGGATATAGAAGCTAAGTGTGAATAAGTACCCCCTTAAAAAGGTAGCAGTTGATAACTGCATACGTATATGCAGCAGACATTATGATGTACTAGATATACATAGCTAATAACTGTAATAATAAGGTCATAAT
Organism: Diacarnus erythraeanus; assembly: GCA_964016965.1. Classification (NCBI taxonomy): domain Eukaryota; kingdom Metazoa; phylum Porifera; class Demospongiae; order Poecilosclerida; family Podospongiidae; genus Diacarnus; species Diacarnus erythraeanus. Next base: position 7,915,075 of record OZ024674.1, on the reverse strand, counting down.
AGTGCAAGTAATCTTGTCTCTTTTGATAGCTGAATTCCTTATTCAGAACCTTTGGCATGTTTATTTAATAAAGCATTCCATTCCATACTCGAGTGTTTAACTTTGCAGATGTGACTTTATTTTTTTAATAGAGATATTGGATATGAGTGTAACAGTAAGGTCGTTCCACAGTTAACTTGGATAGGTAGCTAGTTAGATTCAAGCATGCCATTCCATATAGCTTACTCACATTTAATTTATAGACCTCATAGTCATAATTATATTAGTTATAGCAAATTTTTTAAAGCAATAAATTTAGGTGGTCTGATGGTCATTTTTTGGGTGAATTTTGAAAAAAAAATTTTTTTAATTATTTTTTTGCATTTTAACTATCTTTATGGCATTGACTTTCATTGCTCATTACTGAAATACTTCTACATACACTAATACAATGTCACCATCCTCAGCAACCCTCACCTAGATCTTGAGCCAGAAGCCACCCGAATCCAAGAAGTAACATAACTCTGCACCAGCTAATCAGAATTTTTCAATTTTTTTTTTATTTGTAGTAAATTTCTATTACATATTCTTAATGACCGTTTACTTGCGGTCAGATGTGCTCGTTATGGCACATGGCAAAGCATGCTTGGTCCATTTTCCTTTTGATCTACCAAAAAATTGATTATAGGACAAATGAAATCAACGCATTGACTGTACACACCCACTTTTAATTTTACGCGTTATAACGAGTGATTCAGAGTTTTTTTTTTTTTTTTTTTTTGTGTGTGTGTGTGTGCGTGCGTGCGTGTGTGTGTGCGTGCGTGCGTGTGTGCGTGCGTGCGTGTGTGTGTTGAGTTATTGGCTTTCTTCGAATTGTTGGCTTTTTTAGAGTTCTTGGGCGATGGCTGGAACCAAATTCCGGTCAATTAGACGGAAGAAGCGCAGGCCTCCTACTGTGAAAGCTCCGCGAGCACCTAGAAACAGTTCATCCCAACCGCCTTCATCTCCTAGTCCTTCTGTTGCTACTCCTAGTCCCTCCTTTGCTTTCAGCTCTACCCCTGGTCCCTCTACTGCTCCCACCTCTACTCCTGGTCCCTCCCCTGCTCCCAGATCTACCCCTGGTCCTTCTACCACTCCCGGCGATACCCCTGGTCCCTCTACCACTCCTGGCTATCCCACAGCTTCTGAGAGGAAGCTGAGGAAGTCCCCCTACTTACCAGTAGGGAAAGATGATTATGGTAATTTAGAACTTGATGAATGGGAGGGGTATCTGGCAGACATGAGTGAGAAAAGGGTCTAGGGTGTTGGAGGTAGCTGGCATTCAGGCAGCCTTGTTGGATGGGTGTGTGTGCAAGCACTGTCTTGGTGGGCCTGTGGAGTTCCATGTGGACCTCTACAGAAGAAGTGGACTTGTCACTCACCCATTCCTGTTTTGTACCCAGTGTAATAACTGTTCTCCCATCATCTCAGCTAGAGTGGTTACTGATGGCAAGCCATCAAGGAAATATGATGCTAATGTAAGGTCTGTGCTTGCCAACAAGTGCATTGGTGGCAATCATTCTAACCTGGTGATATTTAATAGCATGATGGATCTGCCCCCTCCAGTCTCAATATCAGTAATAGGACCCATTACACCAGCATGCTTCGATATGCTGTTCTCTATGTGGAGGAGAGGATGAAGCATGCACGGCAGGAAGTTAGGGAGAATTACAATCTCGACATCCAGCCAGATGAGATAGTTGACATTCTTGTCAGTTGTGGTGGAACCTGGCAGAAGCGAGGTTTTTCTTCTCTTTACGGTACAGTGTTCTTGCTATATAGCACGTGAAACTGGCAAAGTTGTAGATTACATAGTGATGTCTAAGTATTGTGTAGGCTGTAGGCGGTGGGAAAAGAAAGACAAGACTTCCTCAGAATATTTGGCCTGGAAGGGGAGTGGGGACCCATGTCTGCTCCTCAAACTATGAGGGTAGCGCAGCAGGAATGGAGTCTCATGGGACAGTGAAGATGTTCAATCGCTTACTGGATCATGGGCTCCGTTATCGCTACTTAATATCAGATGGCGACAGCAAGTCTCACTCCTTCATTCTGGAGCAGCAGCTGTATGGTACTGGGGAGGATAACCAAGTGGAGAAGAAGACTGCATTGGGCACATCCAGAAGAGGATGGGCAATGCATTGCGGGAGCTCAAGAGGCGGCACAAAGAGGTACTCTCAGATGGAAAGACAATTGGTGGAGTGCATGGGGTGCTTGACAGAAACATTGATGAACTCATTCCAGAATTACTATGGCCTAGCCATTAGGTCTGTGGGTGATGTTGACAAGATGATGAGAGCGGTTCAAGCGTCCCTGCTCCATCTGAACTCCACTGATGAGTCTCCTCACCACCATCTATGCCCACCTGGTGAAGCCTCTTGATGCTCCTACCAGAAAGCTAAGGCCAAGGGATTAGAAGATCAGTACAAGCATGACAACCCCCCCATCCTCCCAGCCAGAGTGAAGCTCATGCAGCCAATCTAGGCTTGCTTGGGTAGCCGGAGCTTGCTAGAGAAGTGCATTGATGAGTATACTCAAAATGCAAATGAATCGTTACATTCATTGGTGTGGTGATTATCTCCTAAGGTCTTGTTTCTTGGCAAAACTGCAGTAGAGATTACCTGTGCCTTGGCAGTTAGTTCCTGGAATGATGGGGTGAGCTCTTTTCAAGCCCTTGCTGAGCACATGGGGACTATCCTGTGCTCTGCTTCTGCTGCTCAACTTGAGGCCAAGGACATTGCCAGGATCAAGAAGGGGAGATATAAGGCCAGTGATAGGGTCAAGTCACTTCGGAGGAGAGCAAGGGCAGTCAGAAAGGGGCTCCAGGACAAACATAGTAGGTAAGAAGGTGTGATGTATGCTCCTGGTGCCTTTGGTGCTGGCAGTGATCCAGCTGGTGGAGCAGGGAAGGAGAAAGCAGGGGGCTGGTGGCTCTGTTGATGGTGACCCTGAACGACCTCCTAGGAAAAAACCTAGGATGTCCTGAGGAGATGTTTATACTGTGTATGTGTTTGTATATGTTTGTGTGTGTTAGTTTATATGTGTATGTGTTTGTATGTATGTGTTTGTATGTGTATGTGTTGTGTTTGTGACGATGATACTGACTTGGCATATGTGGTTGATTTCACCTGTTTGTATGTAGTGCATGTTTTAGCATGCATTTTGTCACTTCTATAATAATATGTGTATTCTACATGCAATGCATGTTCAAGCTTGCATCCATCACCTAATTAGTTCCTGCATGTCTGTCATTTTTTGATTTATATAAAAGTAGCTAGTTCTTATTCAAGTGATAGAGTTATTGCTGTAAGTCAAAGCTTGAGCTATTATAATAATTATTATATCACCATTACTGGTATTACATGTTTATTTGTATGTGTGTTTGTTTGTATGTGTATTTGTCTGTATATGTTTGTTTGTATGTGTCTGTATTTGTTTGTTTGTATGTGTCTGTATATGTTTGTATGTGTTTGTTTGTGTTTATGTGTTTGGTTGGTTATGTTATGCTACAGCAGTTAGCGTGCATGCAGCCATGCACTTCTTGTTGCACTTGTGCGTGTTTGTGTGTGGTGTGGTGTGTGTTTGTATGTGGTGTGGTGTGTGTTATCAGGCAAATGCTGGTCTACCTCCATGTGGTGCTTGATGGGCAACAGCTGAACTAGCAGCTGGCTAAATGACCAGTCTGTGTGTTAATTTAGGTGTGTTTTAAGTGTGTGGTTGTCCTGTTCTTGACCGTTTAGTTAAACCGTTATACTGCTACATTGAAAATGCCCATTCCCAAAACTGGTCATTTTGGCCTTGCAACAGAAATATCTTTCTCAAAATTCAAAATAAAATATATTTTCTGGCACCTCTCCATGAGATCTACGCAATGATATAGTTGTTTTAGGGAAAGTATTGCTGAGTTGAGATAGAAACACCAAAAAAAGTGAATTTCAAATTTTAAAAAATACTGAAACATCAAAAACCGCATATCTCAATGTACATAGTTGCATTCTTCATACTGGTAATTCCATTGGGGAAAAAATTAGAAACCACTAAGTAAATACATCTTCAAATATGAGCGTTTCTAGGTAATATGAAACATAGAGATAGTACAATTCAGGTATGTCAGAGCCTATCTTTTATACAGCCAAAAGGTAGTGCAATCCATATATAATCATCACACAAAGTTTGAAACAGTTATCTAAACTAGGAAAGAGTAATGAAATCAAAACTCGTTTTTGACCATCAGACCACCGCAATAAAGTGAGACAAATAGCTATGATATCATATGTATACTAACCACTCACTGCACACACACAATATTTAATACTGACCAGGAAACACAACAAATTTTCATTTTGTAAGAGTATTAGCTAGCTACAACTTTCTACTCCAATTTCTGGGTCATTAATTAGATCTCTAGATTACTGCATGGATTCCTTTATTCCAGTCACTTTTATAGCTAATATTAGTTTAATAGTTCTGAAGGGGATAGGAAGGAGTAACTAAAGTGGTGTTGGGAAGGAGTGGGGGGCAATAAATAAAGTTGGGGTCAATAGTTCTGAAGTGTGGTAGGAAGGAGTGGGGATCAATGGGGGTGAATAGTTGGGTGGGATGGAGTAAGAATCGAAAAGTTATAATAATAATAATAATAATAATAATAGCTAATTAATAGCTAATAATAATAATATTATTATATTATACATAATAATTATATCATATCTAATAGTTGGACTAAATGAACTATGTAACTACACTCTGCTATGGCTATACTTATATAGGTTACTTCATAATGAGTCCACAGCCACTTAGGTGCAATCTATAAATAACAACAATAGGTTATATTGTTCAGTATAGTTACTATAACCTTACTCAGTGGAATAGCAGGAGATAAAGCTCCAATGATATCCCCTACTCTAGCTCTCACCTAAAAGGAAGAAGATTTAGTCACTACACACTACTGGATATGCCTTTCTTTGTTGTCAAATAAATTTCATTTACTGATGAGTGTGGCTCTAAATTCAATAGACACTTAGAACTTTATTCATGGACTAAACGACCTTAATACATGATCTTTTAACATTAGCTACATGAAAACATCCTATTATGAGTGCAGGGGGTTTAATTTCTGCATCAAATAACACATTTTAGTGTGGATAATTTCATAGTTACAGAGACACCACAAAAATTTATCTTAGCAATGAGAATTAAGGTTGATAGGTATAGTCTAAAATGAAGATTTCTGCTTGCTGTAGGAGAGTTGACATTACTGTGCTATACCTGAACAACTATTTCCTCTTCTGGTCCGATAGTTGGTAGTTCTCTCTCTTGGACAGCGTGAAAGAGCTCATCTCTGTTCTTTCTCACTATTACTTGAGTATTTGAGTTAGAAAAGAAGACATCGTATCCAGTTATAAGCCCATAAGCTCTGGAGGGAGCCTTCCATACAATGACAGTACAGAAAGAGGTGACAGAACGGGGAGCTTGGGGGACTAGATTACACAGGAAAAATTTTATGTCAGCTATAACCATTTTCACTAGCTGTACTGTAAGTTTATTTGGGGTTAAAGATAAAATTGATCATAATTAGATACATTTTCACTTATTGACATTCAGAAACCACTCCCATATCACATTCACCTATTTCTAATTATCCATACAACCCCCCCCCCTCAAAAAAAAATCCCTTGGAGTACTTTTGACCTCACTTCCTGTATCTTTGAGTAAGAATGGAAGCTCAGTACAAAGAAATGTTCTTAAGATTTGATTTCATGCTATCTACTGCAGAAATTAAAGGAACTAGAACTTTTTTGATAACTAACACTTAAGTGAAGTGATAGGATAAGATGGAAGTAGTGAGAGGGAAGGGTTTAGCTACTTACTTATGTCTCCAGTGGTTGCCGATACTTCACACTTCCTTCCTTCCTCTCCTCTCGGGTCCTGGTCGCTCACTCCGTTGTTCACTGTTACTTTAATGGTGTAATTAGTCTGTGGCCTTAGTCCTGAAACACTGTACTGGAGTAAGGAGTACTTCTTGGTGAAGGGATTGAGGTTATGTTGTTTAAACTCTCCAGGAGAATCGGGATTGCTATAGTAGATGTTATAGAAATAATCACCTCTTCCAGTGATCAAAGGAGATGTCCATCTCACAGTGATGGTGTTATTTCTAGTCCTGTCTTCCCGAATTGTTAGATTCGTACAAGCAGAAGGAGGCCCTAATCAGAACAATTAATAAAAATATCATCTTAACAAGACGAAATTATTGTTTTAACATGGTTTAAGTAAGGTTAAATGTTGGTATAACTTACTGGTACAAGGTGCATGAATACTCTCCAGTCTATTTCTATAGTAACCTTGAATGCACACACACAGTTCACTATCGGGAGAAGTGCTGATGCTATTATTAGGACACAGCCTACAAACTTTGCTGATATTGGAAACAGGAGCAAGATATGACCCAACCAGACACTGATCTGAAAACAACACATTGTAGAGCTGTTAGAATTTTTACATTGGGAGTGATATATGTAGACACCATAGAACATGCTAATTATTGTTATTAATTATTGTTTGTTGTTTTGTTGTCTTCATTTGTTTGCTTGCTTGTTTGTTTGTTGTTGTTGTTGTTGTTGTTGAAATAGTAGCTATTATATCTAATTATTGTCACTCACCAGTCTTACTTCCAAGTCTGAAGGTTGAAATATTTTTACCATTTGCTGAACATGATAATATTAAATTATCCAGTGCAGGAACAAACTTCAGAATTATCAGGGAACTTCTCAACAATAAATTCTGTCTTACATTTTTGATGGAGAAGACATCTAGCAATGAATGTTTTATTTCAAGTGTATATAAGTAGCTGTCAAGAGTCCAAGTGATGCTTGGGATTGTGGAGCTCCTGTTCATGCAGACTTCACAGTGAATTGATTGTGATTCAGTGATCACTGTTCCAGATGGTGGTATGCTACTTCCACTATTTGTACATTCATCACCAAAATCTGGGTAGGTGAAGTGGGTTGGAATGATACTATAATAGCTATTACTATTTTATCTGATGCTAAGACAGAAACTACGTATATTCAATAATAATACCAATAATATTATTATAGTATAGATCAGCATCTTGTTACTAGAGACCTCTCAGACCATGATACTACATAATGTGTAAAGATAATATTACAGTGTAATTATTATTATTAGGACAAATTAAAAAATAGATCCAAGTATCATCAGACGTGCCTGCCCTTGAATGGTAGTCTATCTCAAATAGTAGTCTCCCCCAAGCAGACCTTGAGAGCTACAGTAGCTGCCCTTGAATACTAGCAGCACTGTATTTAACAATGCCACCTTGGCTCATATAAGGTTTGGTAAAATAAGTAACTTATGTAACATAAGTAAGAAAGAAGTGCTCTGCAGCTAATGAAAATTTTAGCCAAAAAGAACAAACTGGACAAAGATGGCTAGTTAACAGTCATGCATGAAACAAGATAGTTTATGCATGGTTCATTTATTGCTTATCTTGCACCCCCTTACAACACATTGAATTAAGATGGTCTCTGACAAGGGAAAACGTTTTAGAGCATTATATTCTACTAATAGCTAGCTATACACTATAGTAACGTACCTGCTTCCCAAAAGGAGATACACTTAATACATAATTATTAAGATCTAAAGTCATAGCAACTCTCCCCAAGGGTTGGTTGTATAGACAGTAAATGATAAAAATAGTTCTCAAAAGTAGCCACTATAAGTTAGTGGTATTTCTTACCATTTGCTGATAGGAATGTATTATTATAAACACTATCTATATTAACACTATAGGAATTGCATGCCCTCTCCAAGCTTGTAGTTCACCATTATATAATATAAACTCACTCATACTACTTGCCTGATGCTGGTAGCTCATATTCTGCTGCACCAGCAACAGCTGAAGGTCGGTTCTCATAGTATATTTCGCATTTTTTACCTCCATGACAACAGTATGCATATGGCAGGAGGTCATTCACAATGTGCATGTTATAGTCAATAGTAGGAGAAACTTTATTTACACTTCCACCTCCAGGTTGACCCAGGACTAGATTCCCATCAAGATTATAACAACACTCCATACCTTCACTGGATAAACAGTTTTATTATTCATTATTTTAAAGGTGGGGAAATTATTTTTTATCTAACCAAAGTATTTTTTTTTTTTTTTTTTTTTTTTTTTGCTTAACCAGAAGTTTTAAGGCATCACCACTTTTTTAATTTTAGAGTAAATTAAAAGCGTAGTAACTTATATATACAACTAGTACAGGGTGGATTCAGATTCAAAATTTCAATTTTTAAAAATTAATTAAAAGTTGGATAATGCTTGGTTTTGGAACGTTTTAAGGGGAAATACATCTGTCCCCACAAATTGCCTATGTAAACAATATTACAGAGGTCATTAAAAAACCCAATTATAGCAAGCTGATACTAATTAGCAATTAGCATGTAGCTACATGCTAAATTAAAACTAACCTAAAAGATGCTTGCATATTATTATATATATTATTATTATAATAATAATAATTATATATAAAACACGTTTTTAAAGTCACTTGCTACTTTGATCCTACAAGTGTTGTTGACCACCTTATATAGTGCACTTTCCTTCCTAGAAGTAGATGGGCTAAAGAGTGAGCTAGCTACTTATATATGGCCTTAACAAGTGATCTTTTAAAGATTGATACCGGCAAACTTTACTGATGGAAAAGGCATGAGCAAGAGCTTCCACATTGGTCAAGAGTTTGTAAGGCATGCCTCCTCCTACAGCCATCTTCTGCTGCTGCTGCTGAGAGAGTATTTTCTTTGCTACAGAATTCTTTCATAGACAGACACACTCGTTAGAGGATTACATACTAGCATCTGTCATTCTACAATATATAGCTAACTATAGTGACAGCTGAGCCATGAACTGTAAAGTCATTGTTTTTGCAATTAAAATAGTATACATTGAGATTTGGGAATCCTGTGGGAATCTTAGGTAACTTTGAGAGAATAATAATAGGTACGTAGCTCACATGAGAATCAGAGAATAGCTTCTTGGGTAAAATTTGGAGCATTATCTAAGCCTAACAATAACAGTTTCTAGCTACAGTATGTAGATAGCTACTATTGTATGATTGTATTACAAACCTAATATCCAGTGTTATCTGTTGATAGCAAACCTCTATTCCAGGATGATAGAATTTTGTTGCTCCTTCACCGTAACCTGTTGCCATATTAGTGAATGGTGAATCAAACTGTTCTCTTCTAAATCGATTATCCATGGTTGCTTGAGTAAGAGTAGGAGGGCAAGCAGGTAATTCATTTAGTCTGGAGGTTGGTATTTTGTTGACTTGAGCATTTGCCCATTTGTCACACTCAATACCGAGGTAAGTCTCATTGGCACTGTCTGACTGTAAGTAAGCCACTCCACTCCATATGCCAATACCACGAGGTAGAGTTACTTGTCCTGCCCAAACAATATTTATGATAGCACCACTGACAAGGGATATTTTAAATGCCACAGGACAGAGGAAGTTTTGGTCTGGACAGTCATCCATTACCAGGTTACTGGGGATAGTTACTTCCTCAGACCCATCGTTAGCAGTGTCTGCAATTAAAGGATTATTACCAATCACCTTCCAAGTAAGAATATCTCTACTAGTTTTATATATCTGATACAGTTCAATCTTTAATCTGATGTTCTCAGTGTCATTGGTCAAGTAACTGGGAACTACTTCTTGTGGCAACCATGAGAGTTTAATGACATCATTTTGTTTGAAATAGAGCTGCATATCTTCTTCAGATGCCTCATTGGTAAACTGCACTTGATGAGCTCTGATAGGTGATACTGTAATAATAATAATAACAACAACAATAACAATAACAATAACAACAATGGCAACAACAATACAATAACAACAACAATGGCAACAACGACTCATAGGCAAGTCACCAAACACAATGATCACATTATAAGTAACATAAATTACAAGTAATTTTTAGCTTAATTACATACCACTTGAAAATGATGATGATAGTGTGCCTACAGTGCTAAATCTTGTTTCGCCAGTTTTCCTTCTTCTGACAGTCATATCAAAGTTCAAAGTCCCAACAGCAACCATCACTGGGCTGGTACAAAGAGCTGTGCTATTGTCTACATAGACACAAATGCCTCTTTCACTACCAAATAAGGAAAAAATAAAATCACCCATTTCCACACAGAATCCATGAACTAGCACTGGCGTCCCTCCAAGTTGGTTACCAATACGTGGGGTCAGATCAACTGTATAATTATAAATGTATGTATGATATAACATCATCTATACAATTAAATCAAGTGACAAAATAAACTCTCTAAACTCATGCAAAAGCTGAAATAGCATTTCGCAACCATTAATGGCTTGTTTCTTCTCCCTATTGGTGACTGTACAACTGTTTATGAGCTATTCTTAGTGTACCATTATTGGTGCTTGCTACACAGTCTCCAATTACGCTTCCATCAATTCTGAATATCAATACTCCATTTTCCACTTCACTTATTTCAGGATATTTTCTACTAGCAATATTGATGATATCTGCAGTCTGTGAATCTGGGTGACTATAGAAGTGTATCTTATCTCCAGCATTGAACCCAACTTGTGCCTGAGTACCATTGAGTCCATTCACACCTCCTGAGGCATCACCAGTAGTCCATTGGATGAGTTCATCAGCATAGAGAAAGATAACGTAAGACATGAATCCATCTGATGCAAGAACACACTGGAATGTGTTGGTCTATGGAATATAAAATTATGCTATCCTCTAACAATATCCTTCATAGATTGACTACATAATAATTATTCATAATGATGCTGGGATAGTATTTAGGGTGTGTAAATTCCTTACATTACATCATTACTATATATTACATCTGTAATATACCTGTAATATTCAATAATAAGACTACTGTACTATAGATATTAAACAATAAGAATCTGTAAGGAAATTTACACATAGAAGCACCTAGTATTAAATAGAGTATCCCTTAATTATACCTTGTCCACTTTTTGAGAGAAATATCCTACATGGTCCCATGTAGCAATGAAAACAGAATGTGGAGAAAAATTTGAATCTCTAGCTTCTTCATATGCTGCTCTGATGTCATCACGGGCTCTATTGAGGACTTCCTGTGCATCACTCTCCCTATACCACACTGTCCCTCCATTCACTCCTGAAATATCTACATCACCCCAATAGGGAGCTATCAGCTGAAGATCTTCAGCAGCAGCTGAAATTAATCCATCAAAGGGAAATGGATCAGGTGTGAACTGACTAATTGCTTGATCAAAAGATATCACACCATTATTGTTGACCTACATAATTAGATTGTAATAACATCTCATCCCACACAATTTAATTTTGCTAACAAAATATTATCATTTCAAATGAATTCCTGGTATTTACTAGTGTAACAAGATCCTCACTGGCACTACTCAGTAATTTTTATTGCCACTACAGTATTGGACATAACTTCAAGTTGTAACTGTCAAAGTTTTCTCAATAGCCAGTCACTAGCCCTCAAGCAACATATAATATGGCTTAATTTTTTAGTTATTGGTTTTTTTTTTTTTTTTTTTTTTTTTTTTTTTTGAAATTACATATTGTAGTGGTTTGGTAAACAGTATTTAACCATGACAGTAGTGGTTAACAGGTAGGCATGGCAACATTGTAAAAGCTGCTTAGAGAACTTGCTTGACTATTAGCCTATTTGCTAGTAGCTAGTATCATGTCTGTAAGATAGTGTCCTTTAAAGCCAGGTGAATCATCCAATGAATTTAAGGCCAGCTATCAGCCTGAATTAGCCCTAAACTGTATTTAGGTTTTTCAATCAGTGTATTCTTAAAGTGATGTTGAATATGTTTCAGTGCAGAATCCACTATCATAGAGCCTAGCCTATACTTGGGTACATATTAAAATATTAATTTTTGAATATTACTCTAATTTGCTCTCTTACACCTCTTGGATTTTGAAGAAAATTTTTGTTTCTGCACTTCATGCAGGAGGTTCCACACCCTTCCCTTGAGCCGAACTGCAGCTCTTTTGTCTTTACCTTATTAGCCCCCACAGTCCTAAAAAGTTGTCTACACCCCTGAGACACAACACCTAGCTAGTTAGCTACTTTATACAAGGTCTTGAAAGTTGCATGTGCCCTAAAGAACTTTATAAACAATACCTGTAGTTATTATTCATTATGTATTGCCACAACTTACTCCTTCTCACATCCATATCCCAAGGGGACTTTTGGTTAAAACAGAGATAAATTATTAGCTAGCTACTGTAGATCTGCTGGTTAATTTCACAGACACATTATTTTCACTATTATTATTCTCAGAATATAACATACTATTACCACATGGACATCAATATTAGTGAATTAGCTAGTTCTATAATATTTTTGAGATCAGTGAACATAAAGAATGAGAGGTGAAAATATTTCTGCTAGTTAGCTAGTGTAAGCTAACTAGTCACCATTGAATATAGTTTCTGATTAAGTAATATTATTAGTTACACGCATTCACCCAAATAATGAAATGATCCTTTTCATAGAATGGGAAGAGTCGGTTTAAGGTGATGCGAGGTGAGGATCCATCATCTTCTTTAGGTGTTGCAGTATCTCCTACACCTTCTCCAAACGGATAAAACTGATCCAAGGGGACTGCAGCTACACAACAAAGCCATGTTATAATCAGCGAAAGACATAGTAGAGAAGCCATCTCATCATCCCTAGCTAGTCTACAATGAGCATGCGCAGAAGATATGTCTTTCGCCCAGTAGGAGTGGCAGCTAGACTCACTGTGTAACCAGGAAAACTTTTGAATAGTAATTATTAGAGACTTTGCCCTTTGCTTACCCTCCTAGAGCTGCTCTTGAATCTCCTGGACGACTATATGCAGACATTGTGGGTACATGAGTGATTTAAGTGAGAAAGTACTAAAGCTGGACGAGTGCCTTTCTCAAGGATGGCAATTGAAGGTCCAGAGTCTAGCTTCTATGACTACACTAAATGGAGTTAGGGGATCGAGGGAGGCTATTCAATAATTGTTGTTGTCTTTTGTTTGTTTGTTTGTTTGTTAGTTTTTTGTTTTGTTTTTTTTGGTTTTGTTTTGTTGGTTCTTTTTTGGTTTTGTTCGTTTCTTGTTGTTTTTTTGTTTGTTTGTTTGTTTTGCTTTTTTATCTTCTTCTTCCTGCACTGGAACTGCAGACTAGATGCATACTCCCTCAGCACCTCAAGACTCCATCTGTATCTAAGGATTCATTTAATCAAGAATTAATGGATGATGATTGTGTTCAAGTTTTTTGGTGCGTGTTATCTGTAGACATTGCCAATTGTGACGAAGCTTCTGAATTACTCCAAAGTTTTGCCAGAAGATTCTTGCATTGATGGTGGAGGCAAAACAGAAGGCAATTCCAACAGTTTCATCTGTATTTATTAGGATAGAGAGGAGTAACAAAAGCCAGACTGAATCCATTCATAATCTTGGGGAAGCTAGCTAGCTAAGTCAAAATTTTCTTCCCATGATAAGAACCTGTAATAATTATTACACATTGAGCTTATAACCTGTTGATTATCAATGCAACATAGCACACTAGCATACTCTATGCCATTTTATTCATTATTACCAGCACTGAAGCTAGTGGTCATAGCCCTAGCCACTTTTAGAAATATTGGTACACAAACTAAGATGTGCCATAACCTAAACACTTCTTTGCTACCTACACCTTCCCATAACATATACACAGAGTTTCCTAGAGCTCTACTCCTACATAAGATCTGCATCACAGCCTGCAGTGTCTCCAAGTATAAGCATTGTCGCATATTTATATGCAAAAGTCAAGGTCAATAAGCAAGTAAGCAAATGTGACACAAAATAAGCAAAATAATAGTGACATCTGATATAGAGCACTGATTGAAATTTGTAGCTTGCATATTTGGTACCTCTATAGCTACTGGCCACACCAGTTAGAGCTACAGCATTGCTAAACAGTGGCGTAGCTACATGGGGGCATTTAGGGCACATGCCCTACCAAACTCTCTTAGGTGACTTACCACTATCTGCCATAATTTTAGCTGAATTCATAATAACAATGTTACATGTGTATGTAAACTGGGTCCAAAAATTGTTAAGCATATCTGTAACAGAGCGCAGAATTATGATAATAATGATGTGGGGTTAAATAAAATACAATAAAATAATAGCTCTGGGGCTCACTACCTCAAGTCCTTTACAATATCTAAAGTTACTATAAACTTGGAGGCTCTGCACAGCTTAGCTACTTCAATTGATTAACCATCAGGACTCTAAGCAGCACACAATCACCTCTAGAGTGCTGACAAAGGCTATGCAACAGGCATAACAACAGCTTCTTTATATAAAGCTGGACCACGTGACATAAGTAAAGTGGCTCCTTAGATATAATAATTATTCCTAGGTACAGATTACATCATTGTCAATTATTGTTTTTGCATGCTGGGGTGTGTGGGGTTATGAGTAGTGATAATAATTAACGTACAGCGTGCAGTAGAGTGCCATACTTACATACGTACGTCACGGGTGTTTCGATTAAATTAACCTTGTGGCAATTTAGTTTTGAGCACGCGCGTGAGGCTGAGCTCTTTTGATTAACATCCGGTCTAGCCGGATATGAATAGACTCAGTACAAACTGACCTTTGCTAGCTGCTAAGACAATACAAGCCAAGCTGACCTTTGCCACGTGAGTGTTTAGACGAGGTCCATAGGCTACAAGATAGTGAAAGTCTGGTCTTTCTAGAGCCAGCGAGAGTGGAGTTATCAATACTTGTAGTACAACAGGCGGGACCTTCTTGTACCTGTACATGGCAGACTTGGGGAGCCTCTCTTTGGAACCATGAGGTTTTTGTGGAATGGAGACACACAGGTACGTTTAGTTAAGGGCTTGATGCTTCAATTCCAAGTTTTCCTCATAGGTGTCCATTTTTTTCTCACCAGATATGGGTGTTTCAAATGTAACATTAATGCTGGTAATAAACAGTGTTAAGGGTTTTTCTTTCTCCTTACTATAGGTTTAGATGCTATGTTTATGGGTGCTACATGTAAGAGATGTTCATGCATCATTCTCTTGAGCCGAGTAACTGGGTCATATATTCCTCAGAAGGACCTAGCCAGGTTGTTAAAACAGGCATGAATGCTCTCGGCACCTTGCTCCCCCTCCCACCACCTCCTCCCCTCCTCCCTCCCTCAGCTGATTGAAATATGTAATAAGATGAATAGTGAAATTCTGGAATCCACTAAAGAGATGACAATAGTGAGTTGTAACTCCCACCAAGACCCCCCCCCCCCATCGACTCAAATCCAATATACTAACATCAAAGCCATGGAACAACGTTCTTCTAGCATGTGCATCTTGGGTAGCACAGTGGCATTAGGAAATGACTCCCTGTACTTAAATATCTGGTCCCTAGCTATATCATTATAAAAAGGCTAAACTGAACTCAAATCCCTATTGTTTGGGGATTAGTTGAAAAAGTGTATCTTGTGGCTAAAACCACTGAACTTCATAGGTGTATGAAGCTAATTGGGTGGGGGGCACTGACTATATTACATTAAAAAAATATGAACCCCACATATAAAAAACACTAAGCACTTTGTAAATTCAGTCCCAAATGTTTAATTCATGGTTGTGGCCCTAGCTATTACTGTTCTGCAAGCATAGCAGAAATATGCTTTAGTGATATCCCAAACACGATTCTAAGCCCTGAGAGTGATCTATGCATTTTTATGTTGTCTTCTGTGTAGGCTTGATGACAGACCTGCCACAGACTGTAGACCTGCCATGGACTGTGCACAATCTCTGGAGGATTTCACCATGATCCATCCTAAAAATTTCATCAAAATTATTGTATTTTTTGTGCATGTTCTAGGCCATATTGTGAACTCAACATACCTCTGCTTACTGATAGTATTCTTAAATGATCCTTCCTTCCAATGGGATATAGAAGAAATCTATAAAAACTTCCTGTTTGCGGTGGTGCCAAAATTCTTGCGGTTACTTACCTTGTCTTTTACAATTATGCAGCTGTATAATGGTTTGAATATGTATACTCAGTATCAGTACTTTTGTTATTTTACTGCGCATGGCATATCAGACACAAGATCAGGGATGGTTTGATACTGGAACCAAATATCTGGAGCTTTGAATGCGCTATTCCAGATTTATGGCTGTTGTCTAGACAAGATGTGGTTGCTATGCAAACAGTGCATTGTTGTCTAGGACTGCCCACTTGCGCATGCGTGTAATTAGTACGCAACTAAATTACCCAGGCAAACACCCGTGACGTATACGTAATGATGTAATCACGCGCTCTCGCTGCGCGCGCACAAAACACTGCTGATTGGCGCGAGCGTGAAACAATATAATCACGTGGACATAATATTTCCAAAAGCCCGGCGCCCGCCCCTCCTATTACTTTAGCTTTTGATCCTAGCTAGGAACTATAGCTCTTTCTCCATGTTAACAGAATCAGATTACATCATTGTCAATTATACTATTAGTGAAAACTTCATTGAAGTGACCCGTGAATAAAGATTGGAGATAATCTTATATATCAGGGCTCTGTGATGCAATTATAAAGTCAATTCTTGCTTGCTTGTCACCTGAAAGTTGGTGGAGCCATAGTTCCCAACCGTCCCGACATAGGCGGGACACTCACGACTTTTCAGCTGAAGTCCCACTCCCGCCCGACTGAGAGCTCCAACAATGACTTGTCCCGACTTCGCCAAATTGTAAGTTCTGCAAACTCATTTTTGCCCATTCAGTATTGATCATGTGCAGAAGTGCAAAAAAACTACCCGATTTACACTAGAGAAGTAGCTAGCTGAGCTAACAGAACTATGCTAACCATTGAAGTGCAAAGGTCAAATGAACTTCTAAACTGGGTGTGGTCTTAAGGTGTGGCTTCCTGTCCCGGATTTTGATCTGGAAAAGTTGGCAACTATGTAGCTAAACAATAAAAATTAATTATAATAATATTCATAGAGGGTGTAACACGATTTAATTGATGGGTGTGGCTTGTCCGGTAAGACACTTGGAGAAGTAGTTGGAAGCTATATGGAGGGAGTTGTATCTCTGATGCATTAGGTATATCTGTCTATACAGACTGTTTTAGCTATGCATAAAATATTAGAACTATAGCACTATCTATGCTATCAAAAGCAGGAACAGCTAAATGAAGTGCACCATCTGCTAGCTAGCTACTTAGAAATTTCTTAGAAAGCTAAGCTGTAACATTTGTGCAGAATAGTTTGATAGCAGAATAGTTTGATATCAATATGTCCCAACAATGGGACTAGCTATTTTAATTAATGCTGATGATCTGGGGTGTATGAAATAATAGTATATGCTAGTTTTATGACTAGGTAAGTATAATGGTCTGTGTATGTAGCTTCTGTAACATGCATGTGTGGTCCATGTATAATATTCATTGTGTATAATATTGTGTAGTCGCCTGATGACTTAACTATAGCCTCTGTAACAGTAAACACACAAAAGCATGTACTGCCTATGTATATATGTAGTATGATGACTGTAGGTATTAGCCTATATAGAGCACAGTGTGTATCTCCTTACTACAAGCTTACACTATAAAATGAGTATATAGAAACCAAAAAGTAATTGACAGATGTATAATTATGTAAACACCACCTCTACATATGGAGTTGCTGTTTTGGTCAAACAATTAATTATTACTGTCAGCAAACTACTGATTATTCATTCTGCTACTAACTATAGTTATGAAAACTATTAACTCAAATCATGTGATCATCATTTTCATCACAGGATGAATAATCCTTCACCATTTCTACTGTGTTGAGTTGATGGCTTCTGAAAGAGATTGTGAGATCAAGTTCATTACTAAACCACAGGATACTCTAAAGTGTCTGATCTGTTCCTCAGTAGCTAAGGACCCATGGCAACATGGAAAGTGTGGCAGTCTATTCTGTAAGACGTGTATAGACAAGTATGGAGAAAGAGAGCCTTGTCTTAAGTGCGGAATGGAACAACCACAGTACTTTGAGGACAACAGGAGTAAGTATTCTAACTATAACCAGTAGCTAAACAGTCTCATCATTTTTCCTTACTTTTTGGGTTTGTAGGTAAGATAGATATTGAAACTCTCCCTGTGAAATGTGATAATGTTGAGAGAAGTTGTGAATGGGAGGGAACTGTTGGTACACTAGATGAACATGTGGCCATGTGCAAGTTCACTCCAGTTCCCTGCCCCAATCAGTGCAAAGAAAACTATGTTATTCGGAAATATTTAGACATCCATATAAATAATGAATGTCTCAATCGAGATCATAAATGTCCCTATTGTGGAGAGAAGGGCACATATGCTAATATAACACAGTTTCATGACAATGTATGTGAGAAGAAAAATATTCCCTGCACTAATAGTGAATGCACTGAAACTATTGAACGTGGGAAGATGAAACGTCATCTTGATGACTGTGACTACACCATTATACCATGCAAGTACAAGAACATTGGATGTGATGTGAAATTAAAGAGAAAAGATATGCCAGCACATGAAGAAGATGATAAGGTCCACCTCCATCAAGCACTAGGTACAGTGGTCAACTTACAAGATAATCTTCAGTCAGCCAACGACACTATAACAGCACAGCAGGGTGAAGTAGCCACACTACAAGGTGAAGTAGCCACATTACAAGATAAAGTGAAATCAGCCAATGACACTATAGTAGCATTGAACAGTAAAGTATCCAAGCTGCAAGGCATTCTCACACACACTCTCGGAAAAGAGAAATCACTCACCTTTAAGTTGACAGACTTTGAAAAACTGAAAAAAAGTAACAGTGTCTTTAAGTCACCATCTTTCTACACTAGTTCTGAAGGATATCACCTTGAAGTCGTAGTCTATGCCAATGGTTTTGGAGATGGTAAAGGAACACATGTATCAGTATACCTAAGAGCATTAAAAGGAGAAAATGATGGCACTTTGAATTGGCCATTCACTGAAGCAGTTACTTTTCAAGTATTGAATCAGTTGAGAGATGGAAATCATCATTCTCTGTCAATTAGGAGCACTAGGATTAAAAATGTTGGATATACCTGGGGTTATTGCAAGTACATTTCTCATTCCAAACTTGATCATGACACATCCAACAACACAGAATACCTCAAGAATGATACTTTGTACTTTAAAGTTTCATTAGAACTTTCTGACCACAAGCCTTGGCTGGAGTGCATAAGGAAATAAAATTAAAAGTGTGCTTGGATAATAGCTAAAACATAATTATTATAATTATCTTTGTATTATAATAACAATAAGATTTGATAAAATTTAATAGTGACTTGTTAGCTTGTGATTATTAATGCTATGTATGAAAGTATGAAAGTATACAACAATGCTTTCTCGAGTAGGCCTGTCCCAATTATTTGAGAATGATTTTGGGAATAATAGGTGCCTGCTAGAATAAGAGAATTATTCCAGCCTAATAGGGCTTTAAAGGTCAAAAAAAATCAACTACGTTCAAATAGTACATATGTTCAGCTACGCTACAAACTAGAGTCATTGGTGTACAGCTTTCAAGCTAGTCCTTCTGGTTCAACCAAGTTATGCTGCTTCTGAACGAGTATTTTCACTTTTACAGAACTTTCACTCAGAGACAATCTTTTTCACTTGAAGATTATAATATAGAAACATTGCAATGTAATTGTTGAATCACAAGAATCACCACTCAATTTCAAATAGGACAATCCTTGGCAATAATAGGAGTATTTGGGGGAAATTCTGAATAGAATAATAGACAGAAAAATTAGGGCAGCCCTATTCTCGAGTTAGCTATTTTGCTATACAAAGCACCTTAGAATCTAGTCATTCTGCACTGTCTAAATCTACCAACTCCAGTCCAAACCATAGTAGCTACCACACCCCCATCACCAGACCCAACTGGGCTCATAAGACAAAGGTATAGCTACATGATAGCTATCAGGAGTAAGACATGTAATGATTATACAGAGGCGTATGAGGGTCAAAAATATTGGGGGGGCTGGATACCACATGGCTGTTAGGCCACAGCAAGGCGGAGGGTGTGGGAAGGGGGATGTGCTCCTTCCCACACAGAGCACGAAGAAAATTTTGTTGGCATATTATACATAAAATGGAAACAATAATGTATAACAAATTAAGGACTATAATATTATTGGAAATACACCAAAATAGTTCCAACATTCAGTATTTACAGCAATAAAATCTTTAGCAACTTTTTCCATATCACAGGAGTCAGTAAGATACTCATGAATGTGAAGCAAACGAGACATGGACGAGTGTAAATATGTATTAATTACTTTGAGTGCAGAAAATGACCCTTCAGAAGTAGCTGATGGGATTGGCACGTTAAATATATATAACCTAGAATGTTATGCACCTCTGACAGCATTGACTTGTATACAACTTGGCTATTCATAGCTTCACAAAATGGTATGAATGGATGTCACCTTAATAACAGTGGGCAGGGCTTGCCTAATCAAAGTAACAAGAAGAGAAAGTTCCTGATGAAGCTTCTCAAAGCTAATATCACTACTAGTTGGCTGATAAAACTCTGTAGGATCCACACAGCAAAGTGATTCACACACAGTTACGGCATTAGATTGATCACAAGTAGCTACTAGCAGTAGAAGCTTCAGCTTGAACAGGGGGGTAGGAAAGGGGGTTCAAAGGGTATTGTAGCACCCCTAGTTTTTTATGCTGCAGCACCCCTAGTTTTTTGTGGCTGTGCCAATGGCATACATTATTTTTTGACAGCACCCTTTTATTCACGTTTGTTCCAGTTGACTTGTGTCCTTGTGGTTATTTCTCCATGTAACAGTAGAGATTAGATTACATCATTGTTAATTGTGTACTGTTATTGTACTGTACCTAACCCTAGTATATAGCCCATAGCAATAGTACAATTGACAATGATTTAATCTGTTACATGGAGAAGGAGCCGTCCATCCCTTCAATCTGTTAATTAACATGATATACATGTGTAAATTAATGTAGCACCCTGGTATCATGATCATGTGATAAACTAAGCAACCATGATCAGATGCCATGTCTAAGCTATAGCTAGCTAGCTATGTCTCAGAAGAGGCTGACCAGCTTTTTGGCCAAGGTCACAGTAAATGAATCAAGTTCAGCTAACTGTGAAGCAACCAGTGTGTGTCCTGATGATCAAATTTAAGTGTAGACAACTTTCTTAGCAGTAAAACAAAAATTGAATCCCCAGGGCCATGAAGTTGAAATTCCTATATAAAATAATATAATAATAATGAGAGGAAATAATCTGCTCCGTGAATGTCCTTGTTGTATTGTTCCCTATCATCCACTGCAAATATCCAGATTTATGATTAGCTAGAGCAGTCAAAGACAAGGCAAACATGTCCAAATACAGCCTGGATGGTATACTAAATATCCTTGAATAAGTGTGTGCACCACTTAAGACAGAATATTCTACTCTATAGTTATGCCAGCATGCTGAAAAGTGAAATTTGCTGACTTTCAGTAAATTAAAATTTTATTAATGATCAAGGCAATGTGCTTTGCTGCGCAATGCAATGACAGTTGTGTATGACTTGGGCATATACAATTAAGTTTTCCCCAAAATGGCTTTCCCTTTTGATAATTTAAAGGAAGTATCTATCCAATACCATTAAAGGTATTGAAAACTTGGTATTTTGATAATTTGGGAAAGGAAGTATCTATCCAATACCATTAAAGATATTAAAAACTTGGTAGCAACAGCAGAGAGGTTTTTTTCTTTTTTATGGATGCTTAAAACATACCCAGAAGCATAATAATAATATTATAGGTTGAATAATTATTTTTGTTGTATATTCACAAGGACAAACTTGATTTATATAGCTACGTATTGTCTTTTGAAAGCTTTCATAATATTAATATTTTTGTTGGTCTTTTTATGATAATTATAGCCTTAAATAATTGCCCCCCCCACCCCACCCCTTCCCGCCCATTGTAATTGCAGCACCCCTACCTAAAATCATCTTCCTACCCCCCCCCTGTTGAACTTGTAGATCCTCTGAATCTTCTACATCCACAGCAAGGCTCTCAAATGAGAGACTGGCCTGTCTAAACCTCTTGGTCATGTTGACTCAACAAGCATAGAGACTAAGCAAAGTACATGCAGGTGTAGCTGCTTTGTTTGTGGTTTGGGTTATTACAAATCAATGGCAGCTAGTGTGAATTCTATAAAGCTGTGTGTGTGTGTCAACAATTTTGGCCAAAATATTGGGGGAGCTCCAGCCCCTCCAGCCCCCCCTTCCTACGCCCCTGTTATAATATCTATAAACATGCATGTATAGCATGCACTTGGCTATTGATTGCATTTAGTATATGCCATGCCTGTACATTCTCATGAATAAGTATGTATGATACAAGAAATGTCTTGAACAGCCTTTTCTATTCTGGAAACATGCCTATATTCAGATTTTAGCAGTGATGATTAGATATAGGGGTTTTGCAATAGCAGTATAGCTGGCTATGTTATAGCTAATAGAACTACAACTGAAAATTTAATTTTATCTGTCATCCTCTTATGAAAAGATTAATGTTTATATACCAAAAAGAAAGATGACAATGGTAGCTAATTGCATGTAGCTATGAACTTCAGCTTCAAATGAGAATGTGCAGCCAAAATGTGTTAGCTAAAGCAGCCATGTCTAATTAACATTAAATTTCTGTCAAAACTTTAGAGATGTATGGAGAAGGAGATGAGAAGATCAAGCCACATCATTGTTTTGGTTCAAGCTTAACCTCTACCACTCTCTCCACACCTGTTAACCTCTTGACCTGCTCCATTAAATTTCCCTACGGGCATATGCCATCTAACCACTTTTCTATAATTAACATGCTCTGTCTACCTACCAGAAATGGCCTCAAGGAGGTTGGGACAAAGAAACTTATTCATCATTAACTATAATATTCTCCTCAGACACATTTTGAAGCTCAAAGTTTGACTTGATTGCCACAGCAACCATACTGTTAACAAAAACACATGTCATATACCTACCTCTTCACACACTTTTTTTGCCGCACATTCTCATTACAGCAGTGACCCTGACATACATCCTGCCATGGCAACCATACCATTATACAGTATTCCGCATGCGCACTGCCGACCTAGACAAAGAACAAGTTTACTTACTATAATTACAGTTCTACAGAGTTATTTTATGATGTAAGCTTAATTGTAAACTTGTAAACTTGCTCTTTAGCTTTTTATTAATTAGCTAAAGAGCAAGCTCTATTATATATTC
Organism: Diacarnus erythraeanus; assembly: GCA_964016965.1. Taxonomy (NCBI): domain Eukaryota; kingdom Metazoa; phylum Porifera; class Demospongiae; order Poecilosclerida; family Podospongiidae; genus Diacarnus; species Diacarnus erythraeanus. The sequence continues at coordinate 7,891,707 of OZ024674.1, read as the reverse complement.
TGTGACTATCTACATGCAATGTTGACCCAGCAATACGAGGTGCGCATGCGCAAGATGTTTGAATTTGCATACACTTACAGAGAGTCGTCGTCCTCCGATGTCCGATTATGGTAGATTTATAGGTAGTAGCTGGGTTTAGTTTCCAGGCCAATTTATTGTCACTCTCCCTCACAAAATGAAACTGACTATTAAAGTGGATGAAAAATTCTATCAAACTCATTGATTCATGTATACTAACTTGTATAAATCATAGGATGTATCTAAACACTGTTGTGACAATAAATATTACTATAGCTATATAGCTACATACCTGATAATTAAATTTTTAATGTATTTTATAGACTGCTTCTACTTCTACTTGTGATGCCATTTTACTAGTGATCGTGTATATACTGTGTGTGCCATTGGGAAGCTTAGCAAGTTACTATTTGCATAAGGTATATACAGGGTAATACTATATCTGCTGATAACTCTTGTTCTAGCAATGGATCAACAACTAGTGATAGAAACTTATTAGCTATTTAAAAATCACACTACCTGTAATTCTCCCTCTCCTGAGAGTTGTATTGTTATTACTGGCTATAGCTACTAGGTCCATTAATGAAAATTCAAAACCTTATAGCTAATAATACAGATGACTGATTACAGATGACCTGGTTTATCCAAAATAGCTACAGATAATATCATAAGATTTGTGCTTCATCATTTTATCTGTATACTTATGAAGCTCTCGTTATCATTGTAGGGTGAAAAGAGGAAGGCTCGTTTTATTGTAATCATTGGCATCATGGTGGGAGCCATTTTAACTACAGGTTCAATGATGCTACTCATCTGGTTTCTTTACTCAAATTTTTTTGCATAATGAAAAATGTTTTACCACATAAAATGTCACAGCTGTATTATAAATTTGCTGTCCTTGTTTCTCATCATTATAGCTAATTCCTTGAGAGAGGTCATTATTCATTATTATTTAAATTTTTGTACACATTAAAATATTATCATTATTAAAATTAATGTCAATAGAACAATATTATTATTATATTATACATGCACGTTGAACCAGGAAAAAGATTATTTGAGATGCTAGAAATAACCATGATTCTTCTTGGATCCAAAGATACTTAGCTACTTCATATAATTATATATGTATTGACATCCTTATTCACTGCTAATACTAGCTTATGGACTATAATACAACAATGATTGATTAATTTGAGGTGGTTGTTTATGAAATGTCCAGAAACAATATTAATCCAGCTACTTTGCCATAGGCCCCAATAATCATTTGTTTGAAAAATTATGGTGGTTGTGGTCGTGGAACCCTAGAAGGAATTTCATGTTTTTGTCAATATAGTTCATAATTCTCCATGGCATACATTATAGACCTATTATTATTGTTTGAAATAGCTATAGTATAATAAACTTTTGAAATACAATTATTGGCATGTGGCAGTACCTTAGAATGGAGGACATGGTGAACTCCATCTATATATGCATTCAAAGTCCACTTAAGGTGGCTGTTACTCAGCAGTTAATCCAGGAATGCATAATATACATCACTTTTAAAAATTCATTAAAAATGCTAAAATTGATATATATTTGATATCAAAATGATCTGCTTTTCTTGCTTCATCTTATAGTATCTAAGAGAGGGGCAAGCTATAAGGTAGCACAGAGTTACATTTAGATCTGTATGAACACTAAAAACTTACTATTCAAGAACAGTCCCGAAGAGTTCCTGAATTTTTATGATCTCTGTACTATTGTCTACATAGACAATTTGTGGGGACGGATGCATTTCCCCTTGAAACATTCCAAAACAGAGTAACAGCATTTTAAAACTATTTGTCTAACTTTAATTAATTTTTAAAAATTGAAATTTCATATCAATATTCACCCTTCCCCTCACAGGAGATAGTGTAGACAAGATGTAGAAAAGAGGCAGCAGGCCTTCTTTAGATATTTTGTAAATGAGAGAAACTGGGATTGTTTTTTGCTAGGCTAGGGAATTATGCTAACCAACAAATTTAATTATCAACATACCTCCAAGGTTATGTACACCACCAGCATAAAAAATTAATATTAGCGAGGATAATGTTTGACAAATTAACACGGGGCATTCTTTTCTAAGGGTAACAGCCACCTTAAAAAAATAAGTTAGAGGTGAAAATTATTATACATGAGTCTATACATAACTGTTCTGAAACAACAAACCAACAACAACAAGTTAATAAACTTCCAAGAGAGAGTTAAAAATATTTAAGCTAACAATAATAATATTATTATGAAACTGTATAATTAGATTAGTCTTGCTCGTCCTATATATTTTATTATGGCACCGTACACAAACTTGTACTGACCCACTACTTGCACCATATGCATCCTCTGCTGTCTAAGCTCCTTCAGACACTTTGTGATGTCCATGGACTAAAATATAAAAAAATAATTTAGTGGCACCTCTTTCTAACCAAAGGACATTTGGATACAGTGGAAGATTTCCCCCTGACACCTCTGTATTATGGACACTTGGGTATGTCATAAATGTATTAAAACTACACTTTAACCTGTCCCGTGGTGACCAGAATAGTGGTTATACTGCATGTCCCTAAAACTATGTCCCTGAAATTAGATCACCCCTCTAATCAGGACACCTTGATTTGTCCCAAGTATCCATTCTTTATTAGCTATCATAATATCTACTTAATCTTGAAACAATATTGTCACTCACATCTCCACAGTCCACTTTATCCATAAGCATATCCATAAGAACCACGACCCCTGACCTCCCAACCCCTGCACTGCAATGAACTAGGATTGGAAGAGCAGGGTCATAACGATGCCGTAGTGAACGAACTTCAGCAAGAAAATCTGTCATGAGAACGGACCATATTATTATTATTCTTAAAATTATTTTTCAGTATCTTTCTGGGATAAATTCCTTGTGTCAAGCATTTCCACCAAATAAATAACCACGAAACAGGGGTTGTATCAAAGGAATTTTGACTTGGGGGGGGGGGGGGGGCAAATACATACCACGTGGTCATTAGGCCATAGTAAGGGGAGTGAAGGGTGAGGGAGGAGGATATGCCAACTCCAGTACAAAGCATAGAAGCTATATCTACTTCTATTTTGTGAAGTGCATGGAAGGCTAAAGAGGAGTGAATTATAGCATTAGAACCCCTCAGTAACTAAAACCAAAAGAAAAATTGATATTTTGCTGAATGGACAGAGTTAGTTTTAGTAGTGTAGCAAGTGATATCAGGGGAAGGGGCAGTTGCCCCTCCTACCCCCCCTCTAAATACAGCCCTTAAAAAATGAAATTAAGAGGTTATATGGAACTTTCTCTTGTGATATACAGTGGAGCTGGACTCCCTGGGACACTCCAGATTAGAGGGGAGGCCTCACAGAGGTCAGGGGGGTTGGAATGGAGGGATTCTACTGTATACAGAAGTGTCCTCATTTCAGGGGACTGGAATAAAGATTTCACTGTATAGAGAGGTATCAGGGGGGTAGGAATAGAAAAGTTCAGAGATGTCCTCATTTTAAGGGTTGGAATAGAGAAGTATGCTATATAGATTATGATAGGTAGCCTCTTGTATTATTTATATGCATTCAAGTTTCATTATGAACAATAGCAAGTTATTCCTTACTCAGAAATGGTTGAGGATTTTCAGGGATGCCATGATCCGGCCAGTCTATATACTGGAGGTGAGTTATTTTTCTCTCCTGTGATAAATTACAACATGAAGAATACCACAAAAACATTGTTCACACAATAATAGACATTAATGTTAGACAAATGTTAACCCGGATTAAATCCCACACTGCTAATGGCTCATTGACAGTAAGTAATTTGTTATGACTACTTCAGTGACATGCCCAGAGACATTAGGTGATCTCACTAACAAACATTATGTCCCACACAACAGTGGAATCTCTGAATTGGGATCAGGTCTACTAGAAAGACTGTCTTTATCTCAAAAGTTAATTTACACTGAGATACAGTAGAACCTCTGAATAAAGGACACATTGGGATCAAGTCTACTGTCTCTTATAGGGAAGGCTGTCCTTATCTCAGAGGTTAAGATACAGTGGAACCTCTGAATAAAGGACACATTGGATCAGGTCTGCTGTCATTATCTCAGAGATTAACAATAGTAACCAGATGGTACACTTTTAATTGTCACCTGTACCGAGTTTACCCTAATTTTAGAGGGTCCCTTCTAAGTGGTTCTAGTTTTAGGTTGCCTGATAAGAGTCTAGAATAATAATAATTACACTCTACCTCTCCACTGGGTATGTGCTTAAGCTGGAAACCTCGACTGATAACTGTCTTCCCCTTTTCAACAAACAACCTTGACACACGATACTGCATAGAGCAAACAATAAGGCAGCATGTAAGTGGCCATTGTAATGGTTATATTGTGATAACTGCAAGTACCTGTTCAAACTGCACAAAGTTAGGTTTACTCTCTTCCTTGCCATCCTGAGGGAAATATCTGAAACACTTTACCTTGCTATCCTCCTGGAACAAGTAATGCAGCAACATAAGTGGAAATATTAGCTAGTTGCTATCATGTTCTATAATAATGTTACTATAGTATTGTTGCAGATAATTGACACAGAGCTCATTCTAATAATAGTAACACTTGCCTAATCCCTCGTTCTAAAAATAGTATTTTTCATTCTAAAAATAACTTGTCCTTTGATGTGTATATTTGCTACTCTCTCTTTATCTAATCCTTGTTTTACATACCACTTCATTGGTGACCATCAGAATAAACTGTATCTTCTGTTCCCAAATCATTTGCCAGAAGTCAGTGGATGTGTGTTCCAAGGGACCTTGAGCAACAATAAAGTTCTGCTGCTTCTCGGCAACTGTGAACTACAGTGGACAAATCAGTCATAGTTACCTAAACAGCAGCTATTCTAACTAGCTGGAATGAGGACAAAAAAGGACACTTGGACATGACCCAATATTATTGTGACATTATGGAACTTTATCCCATGAAATGTGGACACCTCTCTAATCAGTAACTACACTTTATCTCAAGGAAGGTGCCCAGAATAGAGAGATTCTGCTCATTGCCACAAATATTAGTCTACTCCAACCCTCTCTCACAACCCTGGTTAGTGATCGCTTATATTTTTTTTCTCAAGGAAGGTATCTAGAATAAAGAGATTCCACCCATTGCCACAAATATTAGTCTCTCTCACAACCCTGGTCAGTGACTATATTTTTTCTCAAGGAAAATAAACTTATTGCCACAAAAATTAGTCTACTCCAACCCCCTCCCACAACTCTGGTCAGTGTGGGCACATTGACATGCCAATTATTAGTTTATCAGGTCTATTAATCACGTGATTATAATATTAGAATAAAATCTATAACTGCAGTCAGTAGTTTATAGGACAAAATGGCTTCAAATTCAAGCTCCAGTCTGCATTACAAGTTCATAACTGAACCAGATGATGACCTCCTGTGCATGATCTGTAATGCAGTAGCCAAGGACCCATGGCAGCACGGAGAATGTGGCAGGTTACTCTGTTGTAAATGTTTAGAAGAATATGATGGGAACAAACCTTGTCCAAACTGCAAGATGGAACAGCCACAATATTTTCAAGACAGCAGGAGTAAGTTCTATATAAAATATTGATAACTGGACTTCATTACTCTGCTTGCTATAGGTAAGAGAGCCATCAGAGCTCTCAGGGTAAAATGTGACAATGCCGAGAGAAAGTGTGAATGGGAGGGAACCGTTGGTACACTCAATGAACATGTGGCCATGTGCAAGTTCACTCCAGTTCCCTGCCCCAATCAGTGCAAAGGAAATGATCAAGTCATATATGTCATGCAGAAAGATTTAGACTATCATGTAAACTATGAATGTCTGAATAGACAATATGAATGTGAGTACTGTGGAGAGAAGGGCACGTATGCTGATATAACACAAGTTCATGACAATACATGTGAAAAGAAGAAAATTCCCTGCACTAATACTGAATGTACCGAAACCAGTGAACGTGGTAAGATGAAATGGCACTTAGATAATGTCTGTGAATATACTATTATACCATGCAAGTACAAGAACATTGGATGTAATGTGGAAATACAGCGAAAAGCTCTGAAAGCTCATGAAGACGAAGACAGCATTCATCTCCATTTGGCCATGAACACAGTCGTAAAGTTGATAGAAACCGAAACACTCAGAAATGAGCAATCAATTGTCTTCAAGTTAATTGATTACAAAGAAAAAAAGGAAAACAACGAAGAATTCACATCGCCATCATTTTACACTAGTCCAGAGGGATACCACATGGCTATATCCGTGTATGTCAATGGTTATGGACATGGCAAAGGAACACATGTATCCATTTTTGTAGAGATACTAAAAGGGAAATTTGATGCTAAATTGACTTGGCCTTTCACTGGGAATTTCAAGATTGAGTTACTTAATCAATTAGCAGATAAAAATCACCAAGTCAAAGAGATAACATTTGAAACTGAAGACAATGCAAGAGTCGGTGATGATTGGGGATATTCTGCATTCATTCCTCACTCTGACCTCTCTCATAACCCGTCCAACAACACGCAGTATCTCAAGGAGGACACTTTATATTTCAGAGTGTCTGTAAAACCAGAGGATCGAAAACCTTGGCTCGAGTGCACACACATATAATAATCCACACTCATAAGTTTTTGGAATATTGAGAGTTGAGTGAGATCAAGATTATTGCATTAAACTCTTAACCATTAAAACTCAAGAGAACAGAATATTACCATAAGGCAAGAGATAGGTGCACTAATGTGTAACAAGATAGGGCTATTTCTCATTGTACTTTTCTCAGAAAACTAATATTCTCGCCCTTTAGAGATTTTATCAACACTTATCATGTCCCTCTTATACCACAGTTTACACTGCAATATACCCATGTCGATAATGCTTACCACACATTGACCTCATTCAAAAAGCAGGTGTTGATTATAGCTGCATAACTATTCTGTTAGTACATCTTTTCAATGTTAATTTACAGTATGTATACAGTGGAACCTCTATTCCAACCACATGAAATGAGACATCCCTGTTCCAACCCTTTGAAATGAGGATGCCTCCATAATAGTGACTTACACTAACAAAGCTTGCGTTGATGTAGTCATTCCTGCTGGTGTTGTTATCAGGGTTAAGCCTCACTCTGGATTCCTGCAGAGATATGTAACAGATTTCTCTAAATGAATACCGAGCTAAATATTATACAGCTATGCTGTGCCAACTACTTGGCAGTTGACTCAGTAATCCAATGAAAATACATCGTAAATGTGTATAATAATAATAATAATAATAATAATAATAATAATAATAATAATAATAATAATAATATATAATGACATGTTGTAACAGCAAGCCTCCTGAACTATAGAGTCAAAGTTCTAACTTACTTACCTCATAAGGCAGGATATCTTTGTATCGATTCTTATGGGAATTTTCCGGTAGCTCACCAGTCGATGTATCAGCATTCTACAATAATTAACAATAGAGGTAAATAACCTTTACAAACAGCTAAAAAAACTTCATGATATTGGACAAATACTAAAAGATTCCTTTAAAGCAGATAATTGTATATTAGAACTTTTAAATAAACAAGTAAATAACAACAACTCACAAATTTCTTTCTTGGCACTTGTTCATATTCATTAAAATATTGACCACTGCTTAATTTCTTCTCTAGCTGACCACCCTGCATTGTCACATAATAGTAACAGAGTGTAACACATAGTAACATGTAGTAGCATGGTAGTAATGGAGTGTAACACATGTAGTAATAGTATGTAACACGTGCAGCAACAGAGAGTTAAATATTAAAATTAAGGTGGAGGAAGAAGGCACTATGATGATCAGAAGGCTCTAGTAAGCTGGGGAAGTAATGTACAAAAGTGGAACCTTCTCTATTCCAGACACCTTGGAACAAATCAAAGTGTCCTGATTAGAGGGTTGGGGGGCAAAGTTAAATGTCGATACACCAGCTGTTATTTGGGACATATCCATCCAATTTGGGACATATCCATCCAAGTAGCTATCCTTAATACAGAGATGTCCTCATTTCAAGGTGTTGGAATAGAGGTAATTGGCTTTATGGTCATAGTTTACACAAGTCTATGAAAATTTTTCCCACAGTCTTCTGATAATTGACCTAGAAACCTCTACTAGTACAACCCACACATGAGGTTAACCTGGCCATAAAGTGAGTATTTGGATGCCAACAAGCTATGCTGTGGGTGGCTAGTAATGTCAAGATCAGGTGATTCTCACATATGATATTTACACCTACATAGGTGTAAAAATTTAAAGATATCTTTTATATTTGTATCAATAAAACTTCATCCCCTGAAATAAGGCTACCCCTCTAATCAGGACACAATATTATAAGTCCCAAGGTGTCTATAATAGAGTACTGTATTCGTACCCTCCTATCATGTGTTCCACTGGCTGCCTCCTGTTCCTCTTGCTCGGCTATACTGAATGTCCGTACTTTATGTGATCTTGGAGGTGTACGAGAGTCCAAATGATCTAGGGATCCTGAATGAATATATGTACATTATACACACATCATACTCTTTGATTAATAGTAGAGGGAGGAGGAGGAATGGAGAGAAGAGGGGGAGAGAGGAGGGAGGGAGGAAGGAAGGAGGGAAGGGGAGATGGCCGAATGAGTTCCAAAACAGGATGGGGAAATTAATTTTAGTTATGGTTAAAAAAAATAATCAGAAACATTTTATTAATTAATTAATTAATTAATTAATTAATTAATTAATTACTCATTTTATTTCATTATTATACTGAAGAAGGTTGTATAGATTACTGGATATGTACACATACATGCACATAATTATGTACATGTAACAGATACAGTACCTGTAAATCTTTTTCGTTTTGACCCTGGGAGTTCAAAAGTTTCTTGTGAGCTATCTGTATAGTCTCCAGCATCACTGGATTGACCTGTGTAAACAACAAAATTAATATGTAAACAACAACAAGGAAACAGATACAGTGCTACTTAATATATAATAATAATGTGTAATAACATTCACATGAAATCAAAATATTTTACACACCATTTTTGAAGTGCCCATTGATTTTCAGTCTGTTCTTCTTGATCTTTGGACTATTTTTTGGTGTGCTGCTTGCACTTGTGTGATTTGACAATCGACTGTTTATTCTTTCTTGATCTTCATTAATCTCGGAAAGAGTAAGTCCCTTCTTGTTAGTGGAGGGACTAGAATTGGGAAGGATCATGCCAAATAGTTTCTTTGCTTGGGGCTGCTTGTGTTCGGATGATTCTGTTTGACCTGTACAGACATGTGCTGTGTAGTAAATTTCATAGTTTTTCTCCTTCCTCTTCTTTCCCTCCTATACACTTCTCCTTCTCCACCCCTTTTCTCACCCTTTTCTCCTTTACACTCTCTTCTCCTAATCTTCTTTCTTTTACACTCCCCCTTCTACGCCCCCTTCACTCCTTTACACTCCCCCTTCTCCGCCCCCTTCACTCCTTTACCCTCTTGTAACTGTGCTTATTTCTGTTTAACCCTCACTGTACTAGTGAATGTACTTATTTGATTAACCCTCACTGCACCTGTGACTGTGCTTATTTCATCTGTGGTGCTGTGGCTGTTAGTGATGAGAGATGTTGTGGCGGCAGTAGTGAGAGAAGTTGGAGGAGGAGAAAAGGAAGAAGAGGAGGAAGGTTGTGGCATTGAAGTGGAGGTATGAAGTGGTGTAGATGAGATGTGATTGGATGATAGTTCTATGTGACCAATCGGTTCCGGAGAAGAGGTATTCTCTCTAATATTATTATCACGTTTTCCACTGATTGAGATAATTTGAACAGGAGATGATGTAGGCCTGCAGAGATAAACAATAGAGTACTAGTACAGAACTAACCATAAGGTGGAGGCTCACACACCTACACGAATACATGTGCTTACACACCACCACCACCACACACACATAATGCAACACACATAACACACACAACACACATATACACAATAGACTTGATCACATCTTTTGCTATGTTAGTAGTAAGTATAGCTGAAGGAGGAAAATAATAAAGAAAAACTTTGCCAACTTTACAATGACCTCAGTATCAGCAAAATAAAATATTTTTTGAGATCAGTGAAAATAATTATGCTTTAGAAATGACCAGATCAGCAGATCCACACGATACATATACTACCTCTGTATAATAGCCAACTGGTTGTGTCCCAAGGGTGACCACTATATACAGGCTCCACTGTATAAGCAGACCACCTCTGTATAACAGCCAACTGGTTGTGTCACAAGGGTGACCACTATATACAGGCTCCACTGCATAAGCAGGCCACCTCTGTGTAACAGCCAACTGGTTGTGTCACAAGGGTGACCACTATATACAGGCTCCACTGCATAAGCAGGCCACCTCTGTGTAACAGCCAACTGGTTGTGTCCCAAGGGTGACCACTATATACAGGTTACACTGTATAAACAGACCACCTCCGTATAACAGCCAACTGGTTGTGTCCCAAGGGTAATCACTATATACAGGTTACACTGTATAAACAGACCACCTCTGTATAACAGCCAACTGGTTGTTTCAAGAGTGATCACAATCTCAGTAGTGGTTAAAATGTGTCCTAAGGGTGACCATAGTGACTACTAAATGATCAATGGGAGAGTGGGAAATTGGGAAACACCACAAGCCACCATTCAGTACAGACCAGACAGTAGGGCTGTCCACATTATTTCACCTATTATTCTATTCAGAATTTCTTCAATTTTTCACCCATTATTCTCAGAAAATTGCCCATTATTCTCAACATTTATTATATTGCAACATAAGGGACAACTCTATGTAATGTAATGAACTATATTGTTGATGGACTCAATGTAATCTTGTAATGAACTATATTGTTGATGGCTAAAGGAGTTCTGCAAGAGGAAAAACTCGTTCAGTGGCTGCTGAGCTTGGCTGAATCAGTAAAACGTTCTTATAAGCAGAAGACCAGTAAGGTAAGTCTTGTTCATGCCTCTTCCACCACTCAACAATGTCGATGTTGGGTCCACTGATGTCACATACTTGTGCAGTTTAGTACACCAGGAAACAGGAAATGTATGGAATTCAATTAATTCTGAGAAAAAATTATTCCCACTATTCTCACTCCAGCCTATTAGTCTGGAAATTATTCTAGAATATTGTGGACAGCCCTACCAGACAGTCAAATACCACACACACTCTATCAGAGGTACTATACACTTGTGAAATAACAGGAACAGCAGATGATGAACACTAACCTATTGCTATATGATGATGATGCTGGAGCTTCATTTCCTCCATCTCTATAGATGTACTTGTGAAGTGGTCCTGAAGGAGAAAATAGCAAACTTTAGCTGTAAACAACAGTATTAATGATGCATGTAATGACTTCATATCATTAGGCAGGTAACCATAGATGTATACAACATAGGGAGTTAAGCTATGTACAGTGCATATGGAGAGAATCAATAATTCTATAGTCATAAGGAAAATTAGTATATACCATAATTCATATTTTCAGAAGCCAAAATCATTCTGAAATTAAATTATTATTAATTAATCTAATTAAATAATAATAATAATAATAATAATAATAATTAGTTTTTTTGTAGAGTTAATTTCAAATTCCAGATTTACGGTTATTATTTTAGTCACATTTTCTATAGCTAGGATTATACTACAACTTATTCAACTTTATAAATGACTGAAGGCCACTTACTCTTCATTGGTTCTTCATTGAGTGATTTAGTCTCTTTTCCCAATAATGTAGAGGTTCTGTCTCTTTTGGAGCTGCTGCAAGAATATAAAATGAGATATGTAACAATAGCAGCTATAACAACAACAACAATAACAAACAAACAACAACAGCACTTATAGTTGAGTGTTAAAAACTTACATGCACTATATACTACTACTAGAAAGGAGGAAGGGAAGCAATTTTCCTCCTCCTAAATCCTAAAATTCTGACACAGAAACACTTCATGCAAGAGAGAAACATCTCCTTCTATCATGTCCTCCTCTCTCTCTCCTCTCCTCTCCCTCTTCCCCCCTCCTCTCCTCTCCCTCCTCCCCCCTCCTCCCCTCTCCCTCCTCCTCTCCTCTCCCTCTTCCCCCCTCCTCTCCTCTCCCTCTTCCCCCCCCTCCTCTCCTCTCCCTCCTCCCTCCTCCTCTCCTCTCCCTCTTCCCCCTCCTCTCCTCTCCCTCCTTCCTCCTTTCCTTTCCCCTCCCACTTTTTTTGATTACAATTCCCTGTATTAGATAGGACTGGAAAACTGAATACACTCGTGTATATGACACACCCATAATGAAACATATGTATATGCAGCATAATAATACTGCATAATGTGTAAAAGTCAAATTAATAACTTACTCTGATATAGGTGTCTTTGAAAATCTCAAGTCATGAATGGATCTAGCCTTTTTTTTCGATCTGTATTAAAGGGAATTTAAATGAGAGAATGTTCTGGTTGCAAGAGGTAGAATTCAAGGATTCCACTGTATACAGAGGTGTCCTCACTTCAGGGGTTGGAATAAAGGAGTTCCACTGTATATTACACTTACCCACTCCCTGCACGTGATGTCATCCACATAAATGCAGGATTCCCCTCCATTTCCATCCTATAAAACTTGTGTTGGTTAACCATCTGTTGCAGCACATACTGAGCTGTTGCATTGTCAGGCTAGAGAAAGAAAACACAACATGTCCAAAACTTTATGTACATAGATAGCTGGCATAAATATAACACTATTAGCAAGATAAAGAAACGTTCTAGCCAACCCTAATCATATCTGATCAACAGAGAGTTGTTGTATGGCAATCAGCTTTACTATTCTTAAGGACTCAGCTTTATAGCTTACCATCTTGAAATATACAGTTTCTCCTGGTGTCTCGATCCCAAAGTTTTTGTCTTTTACTTTCATTCGAAACACGTCTGGCCACCTGAAGCAAAACACATCATCAGGTAATCGTGATATTGTATCACAGATTGAGAAGACATGGGCATAATTTAGCCTTTCAGCTTAGCCCCTAAAGTGCATACATACTACAAGTTCTGTAAAATTTGATCAAAACCTTGAGTGTCATTTCTTTTAGCTCTAAGAGAAATGAGCAAACTGCTTGCTAGAGCTAGTTATAGCCCTTGCAGCCTTCTCTGTCAAATATACACTCACAATAATAGCCATTTCACAGGGTCATTTTAGTTATTGCTGCTGTTCTATAGTCTAATTAGTAATTAAATGTCCATTGTCCCTGATGTATGATTTAACCTTTGGGACAAATGGTTGTAGGTGGAGGTCTACCAGTTGAGATACTCTTTCTGTGGGACCTCCACAGCCACTAACTATTGGTCTGACAGCTATGGGATCTTTGTGGATCTTCTGTATAAACAGTCTTTACTTATTTTGTACTAATTCTGAGACATCCATCACTTACTTGAAGTAGATATTGGGTTGCCCATTCGAATGTTTGACGAAGATTCCAATGAAACAGGCGCCAATCCATATAATGCTTCCATGAATGTCCAATACCTGGAAGGCCTCGTGTCCATACTCTGGCAGCTGTTGAGCCAGTTTGATGTACATCAGTTCTGCAGCAGCTGGAGACATGCCTCTGTTATTAGGAAGATTATCAAGGTGAATGAGAATGAACAAGCTCACATTCCCCTCATTACCTCTCTCTACTCTCCCCCTTCCCATTCTCATTCCCACCCCTTTTCCTACCCCCTATCCTACCCCATTTCCCACCCTTTTTCCCCACCCATTTCCCACCCTTTTTCCCCACCCTTTTCCCATCCCTTTTCCCACTTTTGATCTCTCCTCTTCTCTCCCCACAGGAACTGATTATTGACTCACGTGTGTCTCATATGATACTTTGATGCCTGTAAACAAACAAACAAACAAACAAACAAACAAACAAACAAGTATAATTATAACAAAATCTGGTAAAGGGTTATAACAATGTTATAACATACCCTACTGGTGAGAGATTTCAGAACTGAGGGTGATCCAATGTGCTATGAAGAGAAAGAAAGCAAATAATAATAATAATAATAATAAAATAAATAAATAAATAAATAAATAAATAAATAAATAAATAAATAAATAAATAAATAAATAAATAAATAAATAAATAAATAAATAAATAAATAGTTAATTTATAACTCAGGGCATCTCTAAATTTTACACCCATTTTCTCCCAACCCCCTGATCACTGGACGCAGCTATGTATGTACAGTATTATTATTATTATTATTATTATTATTATTATTATTATTATTCACAGAGAACTTACTGGTGGCAAGAAGATGTAGTCATTCAGAAACTCATCATCATGTCTCTCTGGGTCATAGTCACCAAATTCACCTGAATGTACATGATATGTGCATGGCATGTATGTATACAGTTATCAAAAAATATAAACAAAAACAAAACAACAAACAAGAAAAACAAACAAACAAATGAAACAAATTGACAGGAATAATTAATGATTTTTAAGAGAAGGCCATGCAATAAAATAAAACAATAACAAAAATAACAAAGAAAAACAACAAAAAATAAAACAAAAATAATAACAAAGGGTATAAACAAAAACAAACAATAATCAATAACAACAAACAAGTATATATATATATATATATTATTAGAGGACTAGGTAACAACAGCACACACACATACACACATCAAGCCATACCTTGCAGAGCGTAAGAAGCCAGTTTCACAGCCAGGTCATTGGAGCACTGAAGCTCTCCATTTAAAATTAAGTGCTTTAGTTGAAGAAAATACAGATACCGAGTAATCTCATACTCCAGTCGTGTAACATTCGTAACATAATACTGAACTCTGAACCTCAATTCCGCATCACGCGCTCCATTAACCCCATTTTTCTCCAGTTGTTTTCGGAGTGGTTTTTCCCTGTCTACCCAACGGAGATACTCTGACTTTGATTGGTATTGAAGACCAAAATACATGATCTAGAGAATTAGTGGCAATGAAAAGGGTTAATAGGATCAAATTTTAATAGGGTTAATCTGATCTAGAGATGAATAGGGTTACTTTTGATCATGAAATAGTGGGAGAAAGAATAAGATATAAGGAAACAGCTGCTTTAGTTCCATAAACTATTTTGTTTGAGTCCCAATGGCTCTTTCCCTAATAATAAAACCTCTCCTCTTATTACAAATCTGCAGCGTTACTTCTCTGACATGCCAGCTGGTCTAGCTAACTCTAAATGTTCTCCATAAAGAAGGGATAGTGGTGGGGTGGAGTTTCAAGTCACATCAAAGCATTGAGCCCCACCCACACCTACATCAAAGGGAAATTCCATTAAGACCTAATATGTCTTGGGGAGAACACTTCAGTCTATTCAAGCGTGTGTTTTAACAGTATTGTAAGCACGCAACTTTGCATCCAGTCAAAGTAGCAGCTAATAAAAACTTTATTATACTCCTATAGAACATGTGTCCTAACATGCACCAGTTACAACCTTAGAACAAACAATGGATATCATTCCAGTCAAAGAACCAGCACAAACATGGAGTCAGACAGCCAACCTTGCATGGGGAAGTTACATACAATGTTATTATCACTATATTCATGCAGAGGAGGGCAAGGACTCCATTGTATTGCATGTTTACAAACATGGAACCATATGGCTACTTGGAATGGATGAAAGAAACTACATGTAGAGGAACTGAACTCCATTTATTCTATACAGATTACAAAATGTATAGTAACTGTATAAGTAACTGTCTTGTTAGCTGATGCTTACAACAGCATGAGTGAGAAAAGCATTTCATTGGTTTAAATCTTTGTATAATAGCCAACTGGTTGTGTCTCAAGGGTGACCACTATATACAGGTTCCACTGTATAAGCAGACCACCTCTGTATAACAGCCAACTAGTTGTGTCTCAAGGGTGACCACTATATACAGGTTCCACTGTATAAGCAGGTCACCTCTGTATAACAGGCAACTGACTGTGTCCAAAGGGTGACCACTATATACAGCTTCCACTGTACAAGTAGGCCACCTCTGTATAACAGCCATACTGGTTGTGTCCCAAGGGTGACCACTATAAACAGGTTCCACTGTATAAGCAGGACACCTCTGTACAATAACCAACTGGGTTGAGTCTCAAGGGTGACCAGCCATCTCTGTGTAGCAGCCAACTGTTTGCGTCTCAGTGGCGACCACTACATATACAGGAAAACCAAATGGTTGTAACCAAAGGGTGACTACAAAGCTGCTACACACAGCAGTGAAGCCTTAGAATTAATAAATATGTCAAATACCAGCATACACACACTTGGCACATGTATAGGGTTCAAAGCCCACTTATTGCACCCTCTACTACAAAGATTAATTGCATGCAAGGTGGAAATATTACCCAAAGGCTGGAGGCTGATAATAAATCTAAGTATTCATGTAATACAGGATGCAATAATTACATATGCATTAATATTATTATAATGTAGTAATGCTTAACAATGTTCTTCACCATCACTAACAAATCTACCTCTTTCCTCTGCTATTCCTGTGAAGAACAAGAAACCATGGAAACTGATTACTGCTCATTCGCTATAGAGTATGAGTGTGGTGGAATATGAGGAATTATTTCATGGTGACTGACCAATGGGATTGCTTCATTTCAAGTACATATAATAATAATAATAATCGTATTTCCCACCCAAAACAGAAGACTCTCTCCTTCCAAGAGTGTAACAAATACTGTAGGCTCTAGTCATATCAGTATAGGCATAACCCATCCTTCCTACTTCACTGTCATTATCTCCAAGCCAAAACTTCTTGATGAAGTCCTGCTAGGGAGACAGCATTATCACTGAACTCAAATTAATTAGACTCCCACCCATTACAGAGCACAAAATGAACCCAAGGTGAAAGGTCAAATAGAGGTAAAAGTTTTTACCATGATCCCCTTGTAATGAAATACATCACTCTTAAGAGTCAGATTATATCCACTTATAAATCATCTGTGATCTAATTCCTCCCTTGATTTTATTCTCAATAAGTGCTCAAAACTTCCTTGAAAATAATTCATCCTTGAAATTGTTTGTCCTGGAATTCAGCCATTTAGACACTTTGGCACTGATTAAAGTTTTCTAGTGGACTCATTTCAGAAAATGAAGTGTTAATACATAAGCTGATATCTGGAGTGTATCAGGGGATAGAGTGTATACAGAGGTGTCCTCATATAGGTGGTTGGAATATAGGATTTCCACTGTATACAGAGGTGTCCTCATTTCAGGGGGTTGGAATAGAGGATTTCCACTGGAAATTCAGTCTTGCATATTCTGTATATATCTTCTGTATGCTAACATGAACTTTTTCTAGAGCAACAGATATGTCATTAAAAGTCTAGGAAGAAGGATTCAGTTTAATAAACACAGCTATTAATATGCCAACAGGTGATGTAATGATATGACTGTGAAATCATCAGTCCCCTCCCTTTTGTAACATGTAATTGATAACCTGTCTCTATTCCAACATAATTCTACTCACTGACATTATAACAGGGGTCTCCACATTTGAGGGGTATAGTTCTGAAGGTGTCCTCATTTCAAGGGGTTAGAATAGAGAGGGAGAGATATTATGGCTCCAAATACAGAGGTGTCCTCAATTATAGAAGAAATAATATTATAGACTAGAGGTCTATTATGAAATATAGAGGGTTCATTTGTTGGTCCTACTGAGATACAATGTACACAGTCACAAAAGAATCAATTCTTTATTGAACTGATAGAAACCTTTCAGTGAAAGGGCCTAAGATGGGATAGAGTAGCAGTACTATAGTCAAAAATGAATAGAATAGAGTTATGGAACCTCTGATGTGAATGACACTCTGAAACAAGAGCTGAGTCTATACAAAGGATGTCTAATATTAGAATAATTAATTTTAGTGACTAATGAGTCAAGGAAGAGGTATTTAGTGGTAGCATTCTGTGTCACAAGATTGTCCTTCCTCTAAGATTCGACATGTTCTCACTTCCTCTAGTAGTTACTGGAAGAAGCTTTGAAGTACTGTTATTAGAAAATGAGCAGTTATAGTTACATGTTGAGTCTATATTCCTGTCCAACCTACTCCAATTATCACCTTTAAGTGCAGTTCTCTGCCCACATTCCTAATATATATAAACTATGCAAGAGAAAGTGATTCCGATTTGTCTAGAGTCGTAGCCATCATTCCAAGTATTTTCACAGGTAGGTTTGGGGCACAGCCAAGCTGGGAACTAAATTTAAGGAGAGGTTGGGACCCATTAAACAATATAAGGTGCTTTCTGAATTCAGAGGAGAGTGCTAATAGTTGAAAAGAGGTGACTTCATTGGGTTGAGATAATGAACTCTTAGGAGTATTAATAATAGTGCATACTCTAGTGTACTCATTTCTGGGGCTTGGAATAGAGATAGTCCACTTTTATAATATTGAAGGTTTCCTAGCATAGCTTAAGGATAAATATTGTAATATGAGAAGATATATATGTGGTATTCCCAACACATTGCATGTGATGACTGGAATGGGCCAGGAAAATAGCCAATAATTAACAACATGATTACAAGAAATCCATAGGACTTATAATACAATATTATTATTATTATTTATTATTATTACTATTAATTATTATTATTATTATTATTATTATTATTTTATTATTATTATTATTATTATTATTATTATTATTGATAAGACTTCCAAAGAATCTGAAACATGGTAACATAATTATTGATTCTGAACTATCTTGTAGCTGGTATTCAAGGAAGTAAACCCTCTGGGGCTTGTTCTGGAGAGTTGTAACAGTCTCAGGTTTCACTAATACTACCAAATAAATTTTTCCTGGATGTTACACAGAAATGGCCTGTTTATGCAATGGAACCTGTATTATAGTGGTCACCCTTGGGACACAGCCAGTTGGCTGTTATACAGAGGTGACCTGTTTATGCAGTGGAACCTGTATATAGTGGTCACCCTTGGGACACAACCAGTTGGCTCTTATACAGAGGAGGTCTGCTTATACAGTGGAACCTGTATATAGTGGTCACCCTCGGGACACAACCAGTTGGCTGTTATACAGAGGTGGTCTGCTTATACAGTAGAACCTGTATATAGTGGTCACCCTTGTGACACAACCAGTTGGCTGTTATACACAGGTAGCCTGTTTATACAGTAGAACCTGTATATAGTTGTCCGATTTTAAAAGCTCCAATGGACCACAATAATAATTTCTTGGCTGTATCATTCCAACTCAAAGGTGAGAGGACCTCAACACAACACACATTCTCAAACTAATAAGGACATCCAACACAAGTTTGAATAGACATGTTGAACATTTATGTGCTTATCTCAACAATCAAGTGTCAGCTACACTCCAAGACTCAAGCTCTAGACTAGCAACATATTAACATGTAGGGAGTAACAGATGGTCTAAGTATTAAGTGTAGTGGTAACTTGGTAAGTCATTCTTAACAAAGACTACATTTCGTGGTAAGAAAAGACATATGTAAGTCACACCCATCTATTTAAATGCCACACCCAGTTGCTAGAAGCCACAACTTCTTAATATTGTCAATAATAATTGGATTGCAGTTGTTAAGATATATTACTTGTCTCTGTTTTAGGGAGGGTTCAGAGGTGACCTCATTTCAGGGGGTTGGAATAGAGGAGGTCCATTGTATATTATGGGTGTCCTCATTTCAGGGAATTGTAATAGAGTGGTCACACAGTATCTCATTTCTGGAGAAGTGGGGATTGTAATAAAGGTTTTTCATGGACCACTGAGTATATACAATTAATACTATAAACCACCTGCTTTCCTTTAAGTATCCATTAGCCATCTACTTACTTGCAATCTCAAGCTTAATGATCCATTTGAAAAGCTGATTCAGCATTTTCAGCTTAACATTATTGCACAATCAGCATATTATCTGGAATGGTTTCCTTGGTTACTATGGTAAACAGGCTACTCCAAAAGCTACATGCAGGAGATTGTTGTGGTTTGTCTTACTATCCCATGGGAAATGTGTACCACTGTACAACAAGTCAAACATGAAATTTCTTCTAGACTAAAACATATGAATAACTTCTATTATTTGGTGCATTATTCTCCCTAGGGTATACAGTGAACTGGCTTTATCCAAAAACCACAAGACATGTTAATTTTTGTACTATTTGCTGTGGAGGGTGAAGGTGAATGAGAGATTACAATATTGTATACAGAGATCTAGAGGTGTCATCATTAATTTTCAGTGGGTTAGAATAGAGAGTTTCCATTGTATACAGAGGTGTTGTCATTTCAGTGGATTGGAATAGAGAGGTTTCACTGTATATAAAAGTTTTGCCATTTCAGGGGATTGGAATAGAGAGATTTCACTGTATATAGAGGTGTTGTCATTTCAGAGGAATGGAATAAAAGAGTTCCACTGTACACAGAGGTGTTGTCATTTCAGGGAAATGGAATAGATGAGTTCCACTGTATACAGGTATCCTCATATCCAGTGGAATGGTTCCACAGTATACAGAAGTGTCCTCATTTCAGAAAGGTTCTCCCGAATGCAGACAGGTGGTTGGAAAAGAGGGTGACCACATTTTCAGGGAGTTGAAATAGAAGGAGTACACATGTGGTTATAATAGAAGGAGTCATTATTATGAGCAAAATTGAAATTTAAGTATACATGTTCACACTCTGCACAACAACATGTTATAACTAACACACCAATTCCAAACATGCCTAACAACATACTACTTCACAAGATACCTGACTTAGTATGAGACTATAGGAGCCCCACACCATATCTATGGACTAATGTTATTATACCTCAGCACACTTCCCTGATATGTACCTGAAGATAAAATAATATGGACACTGCTCACCTTCCCAGTTACAAGTATACTCCTGAAATAAGGACACTTTCTTAATGAGGACACTATAATATACCTTCCCAGCTAGTATAAACTACCCCTGAAAAAGGACACTTCCTTAATGAGGACACTGCATACCTTCCCAGCTACATAGAGATGTGTATAAACTACCCCTGAAATAAGGACATCTCCTTAATGAGGACACTGCACACCTTCCCAGCTACATAGAGATGTGTATAAACTACCCCTGAAAAAGGACACTTCCTTAATGTGGACACTGTATACCATCCTAGCCACATAGAGATGTGTATAAACTACTACTGAAAAAAGGACACCTTCTTAATGAGGACACTGCATACCTTCCCAGCTACATAGAAATCTATCCCTGAAATAAGGACCACTTCCTTTAAGTGGACATCCGGGTACCACTGAAATTTGTTCGCTTACTACAGAAATAAAGACACTTCCTTAATGATTACATTAAAACAACATAGAAATATGTATAAAACTACTAGAAAGACAAGAGTAGCTCAATGCAGCATAGAGTTATATTTTAAACCTTAACTTGAAGAAATGGAGAGAGTCCACACAGAAATTTCACTACCTTACAATTAATGTTAACCACTAACCCAGAGAGTCCACAGTAATAGCATAAGATAGTGGTCATTGTAAATACAACTACAGGCAGGCTACACTGTATACTGTTGACCATAACAATAATAGTGAAATCTCTCTCCACTAGGAAAAAATTGAAATCAAAGTTTCATTTTAGGGAATCTCTCCTCTGAATTTAGAATCACTTTATATTGATACAGTTTCCCCAACCTCTCCTTCAATACTTCTATTATTATAGTCCTCAGCTTGGCTGTGGCCAATTTACAGCCCTGGAATGAGGATACTCCTCTAATTAGGATGCTTAAATTAAATATGTCCCAAGATAGAATGGAATTAAACAATAAAGAAGCATTCTTGTTTCAGGGGATTTGAATAAAGGAATTCTACTCGCATATCAAGTTAAAAGTTAAATGAGGTGATTGAATCTTCTAATGAGATCTTCTCTAGATGAGAACATCTGTAGTCACATAAGCAAATGAGTTTCCCTCTGTTATGTGACAAGATACAGAATCCTTTCTTATGGGTTTCCTATTCAAGACAAGGTGGGAAATCCTGCCCATGACAGAACAAGCTACAAAATCTCCCTGCTCTGATCTCTGACCAAAATGAATATTTCATATGATACAAAATCCTTCCATGAAAAAATGAATCACAAGTCCCTTTGTCATTGATCTTGGAACAAAATGAACATTTCCATAAGATGTGAACTCATGCCAAGAAAGATTGTCCTTTGTCACTAATTTCGGAACAGAACAATGTGAAATCCTTTCAAGAAAGACTGAACCGCAAGTCCCTTTCCACTAATCTCGGAACAAAATAAACATGTGAACTCCTTCCACGAAAGATTGAACTACAAGTCTCTTTGTCACTGATTTTGGAAAACACGGCAAGACCCGAAATCCTTCTATGAAAGATTAAAGTACAATACAACTTGGCTCTGATGTTGGAACTAAATGAGTATCTTGGCTCAGGTAGCACATAGCTGATTGCATCACAGATCTATCCTGGAAGGTCACTTCATACTTTTAGTGTTAACCCTCTATGAAATATAGTGTTAACCCTCAATTGTTAGTGTGCTGGTATTCCTTAGTCTGGAAATATCCTATTATCTGATTATGTAATTTTATGCCAGGAATCGTTTTTTATAGTGGTTTACCAATATCATTGGGCTAGTGAATGAAAGGCTTATATTCTAGAATTCTGTCTCCATTGGTCAGCAGTGGTTTGGATCAGCCACCACAAAAAAACACAGAGAAGTACGTAGAGTGACCAGATACTAGACTGCCAAACTATCATTTTGCAAGGTGATTCAAGGTACAATATTTACCACCATCTAACACACACACACACACACACACACACACACACACACACACACACACACACGAACACATGCACACACAACTCTATGGGTGTCTTCTGCTTCACCAGGCTGCAGCTCATCGCTATAAAAGGTGTCCATGTTAACTTTAATCCCAGAAAAACAACAATAAATCTTATAAGTGCATTTTACACAAAGCAAATGAGTTTAATGATTTCTCTATAGGCTTACAATGTACTATAAGTGACACTCAGGGCTTAAGAGCTTGGACAGACTTAAGTCATTACTCTCTAGAGTCATCTAAGAATCAGCTAGTCTGAAGTCTACCAATTACATTCTCTGACTACTAGTCTTGCACAATTCAATCATTCTCTAAGGACTTATATAATAATCTTGAAAATGGATACATCTTCTGAGAACATAGTGACATAGCAGCATGTACAATGCCATTGGTGTTATGTTACCAATATTCAGTTGCACTTTAACATGCAGTAACAAGTAGTTCATACACTCGTAGCATATTAAGTTACTAGGAGTTGAAATAAAAGGGTTTCATTGGAATAGAGGGGTTTCACTACATACAGAGGTGTCCTTGTTTCAGAGAGTTGAAATAGAGAGGCTCCACTGTATACAGGTGTCCTTGTCTCATGAGTTGGAATAGAGGAGTTCCATTGTATACAGGTATCCTCTTGGAATAGAGGGGTTTCATTACAAAGGTGTCCTCAATTCATGAGTTGGAATAGAGGAGTTCCAGGTATTCTCATTTCAGGGTGTTGGAATAGAGGAGTTCCACTGTATACAGAGGTGCCCTCATTTCAGGGGTTGGAATAGAGAGGTTTCACTGTATACAGAGGTATCCTCATTTCAGGGTGTTGGAATAGAGGGGTTCCACTGTATACAGAGGTATCCTTTCAAGGGGTTGATATAGAGGGACATAGGAGTGTCCTCACTTCATGGGACTGGGGAATGGAGAAGGTCAAGAACCAATGCACCATATCTATCCATTGTTCTATGACAAGGCTTATTTCCTGTTTAAAACATTTGCCTAATGAGACAAACACCTGTCAATATCACAAAAACTAGTCATAATGATACTCCACACACATACTCACTTCTTGTATCTCCATGACTTGAGCCACCTTCTCCAAGCAATCTGCTCCAGTTACTTCAGGAAGAAGGTTGAACTCAATGGTAGTATTATCCAGAAGAATGACCTTGGCCAGGAAGCAATTCCTGGCAACATTGTACCGGTGACTCTTCTTGAACAGTCTTGGCATCTTTCAGAACTGAACCTATCCTCAAATGGGCAGCAGTTGCTAGCTAGCTGTGATTGGTCAATCTCTAAGCTATACAGACAAGTGTGAAGTAGTTGTGACTTGTAGAACCAAATAGTTGACACTTTTCAGATTTGTTTCAACTGTAAGCCTATGAACACAAAAACAGTTGTAATAAACAAAACAATGGCTACACCATCTCTAGATAATCACTAGTAAGCTGTGGTATCGAGGCACCTAGCCAGATACTACAGTGGTTTAACTGAGTAAATAAATATAGACCACGGTTCTCTATGCATCTACCTAGCTATGCAACTACACGGATAACTGCAATGTGATTTAGATTTCAAATTTGTAATTCAAGTACTAGCTAGCTAGCTATATGTCACTAGATGGACTTACTAATCCTCGATGTGGTGTAGCTAGCGGGCAGCTTACTCAGAAGTCACTCTCTTCGTATTTGCGGCTTCCATCTTATTGACTAGGCTCATCATCATCCAAGGAATTTTACCTGTCTATATTTTTCGCATTGCAGTTGGTTACTTTTCACACACTCATTTTGGGTGTGTCCCCGCCCCCTTCTATTACGGTGATGTAATAATTGCGGCTCGGCGGGCGGGGCGGGGTATTCCGAAATTGGGCCACTCCCTTCTCTTTACTGAGCATGCGTACTAATTTTGAATTTGTAACCCTGTCCAAAATGGTAGTTGGTACAGTAATCCCCGAAGATTTATCTGCACTGAAGCGCCCAGCGCTCCAGAAGCTTTGTAAGAAGCTGGGAATCAAAGCTAACGGCAAGGTATTTACTTGTACTCGATAGACATAGCTAGCTGACTAGCTAAACAGGGCTATGACATGCTTACAACGTTCATTATGGCATCTTAGAAAATGGCCAAAGGAAATAAAGAGCAAATCTAGTACAGTGGGATCCTCATTTATATGGACACTATGGGACTGACACTCTATATAAGTCAAACATCTATAGCTAGCTATGAAGCTATATACATTTTGAATAGAAACAGTCAATTTGGAGTCTGTATAATCAGACCAAAGTCTATATATGTGAAGTTCCACTGTACCTAGATCTAGAATCCCAGCACTCTGTATAATTCATGTGGTAGCTAGCCAGCTTACTCACACTATGTGAATCATGCATGTTTTAATTTACAGAACTCAGCTATGATCTTGGCTCTAGAAGAAATGAGGAAAGCAATGTGAGTATTAGTTAACTGGTTATGTCCACTTTTTTTCTTGGAAAGATTATAGTGGAACTCCTTTATTTTAACCTCCTGAAATGAGGACACCTTTATATACAGTGGAATCCCTCTATTCCAACACCCTGAAATTAGGACACCTGAAGGACACTTGGATGTGTTCCAAATAGCAGCTTGTGTAATAGAACTTTCCCCCTTTAATGAGGCTGACCCTCTAATCAGGGCACTTTAATCTGTCCCAATGTCACCAGAACATTTTCAAGTACCAGATAATTGTTCATCATCTGGTGATACCACAGGTGAAAGGTCAAATTTCTTATTTATCACCACATCAAATTCCATGCCACAGAGGACATCATTAGTCAATGTGGTACTATCCATATCCCTTTTGACCAGAGGTTGTTTTTTTGTTGTTGTATTTTGTTTGTTTGTTTTTAGCTACTGTAAATCTGGAAATTTTCAGAGGTAAAATATTTTCGGAAGCCAAAATAATATCTAATTACCTATTAATTAATCTAATTAATGGCACTATTCCTGAAATTAAATTGAAATATTTCAAATCTGGTACCAGATTTACTGTAATCAGGATAACTGAATTACTTTGAAGAGAAACTGTACTATTAAGTGGGTATTACAATAGCAATTTGTATCATGTTTGTAGTCTTGTAGTGTGTGATTGAGACTGAGAGTTAGTGTAGACAAGACCAGGTCCAGAGGTGGGGGGTGTTTTCTAATACAGTTACTGAATAAGAGGCACTAACTTAGATTAGACATGCTAGCTATAGAAGCTGCTATCTATTCATTTTCTCAAACAGGATAATTGAAGTTCACACTGTAGCTGGATTCCACCAAAGCATAATAATTATAACCTTACATCTGGATCACTTGAGGAGGCTCTTTCTCCATGTAACAGAATCCAGATTACATCATTGTCAATGTACAATAGTGGCATCAGACTACCAACACACATATACTCAGACTACCAGTGCTACCATTGCTACTCATACTACTGGTACTACTCTGACTATTGTACATTGACAATGATGTAATCTGCATGGAGAAAGAGCCCCTGAGGAGGGAATATGGCAATATTGATATTTTGTGGTGGAAATCTAGAAGCTGGTGCAGTAGAAATCTTATTTGCCTGGCCTTGAAGTCTAAACTATAACATGAGGAAGCTAAAATAAACCCCTTAAGAATGATATATGTAATGTCACAGTTTCTAGCTAGTTAGGTGCTACCTTTACTGTTAGTCATTCAGAGAAGACCTGGCAGCAAGGTAGTGTATTAACAAGGCTTCCTTGAAGTGCATCTTTGGCAAAAATAGTTCAGCCAATTAATAAAATGGTAAACATCATCATTATTTTTAGCAGCTCTGTAGTGAGACAGTTCCTTTAACCTTTAAATAAGGTATACAGCCATTGAACATACAGAGCTGTCGTTGACCCATAAATCTATACAGTGTATTTGCTTGGGTAACAAGAAAATACCGTATTTCCTGAAATTTTCGTTTATTAATAATTCATTTTTCAAATTTTCATGTTGTTTTAATTTCGGAAGAGCCTAGGGAGCCCAGCATGCTGCGCTGTGCATCTCCAATTATTCAACTTTTTAAATTTCGTAGTAAAAGTGACATCTGAAATTAAAACAAGGACGAAAATTTCAGCAAATACGGTATACCAGGACAACACTTTACTGCATTAGTGACCCTTTACCATATTAGTGAGGATCAGATCTATGGTAGACTAGGGCTTAGTAATGAAGGAAATAGAATCACCTGAAAGTACTCAAAAAGTGTCATTGTGCAGTCATAATATTCATTTTCAAACAAATAGTGTGTTATGCAAATTTGCAGGGGTTCCCCACGCATTAGCCAAATTAGCCATTGGCTAATTCTAGTAGCTTTTGGCTACAGTTGGACAAGCACAATTAGCCAAAATGGCTATCATCCTACTTTACTGAATGGCTGAAATGGCTAAAGAAAAATTAATAATAGCCATTTTGGCTACTATTTTTATTTCCTGTCGGGAACCCCTGAATTTGGTATCCATATTGCAGTCTTCATGTGATTTTCTCGACGTCTATACACACACACACTGATGATTCGTGTAATGCAGGAAAGAAGAGGTTATGGATGAAGATGCTGCTGGTGAAGATGCTGCTGGTGAAGATGCTGCTAGTGAAGATGCTGCTAGTGAAGATGCTGCTGATGAAGGTGCTGCAGTTCCACAGATGAACAAATCTCTACCCGTGCATGATAAAACCACGCCCAAGAGAAGCCCATCATCTGACATGTGGACCACCCCTCCTAGTTCTCTAAAGTCTTTAGCCAGTAAGAATCAGTTTTATACTGTCTTATCAGACCATCCCTTAATCAGGCCACTACAGTGAAACCTGTCTAATCAAACCACCCCTTAAAATAATAGACCACTACAGTGAAACCTGTCTAATCAAACCACCCCTTAATAAGATCACCTCTCTATATAGGCCACTACAGTGAAACCTGTCTAATCAAACCACCCCTTAAAATAATAGACCACTACAGTGAAACCTGTCTAATAAGACCACCTCTCTATATAGACCATTACAGTGATTACAGTTGCTAAGGATGTATAAATAACTCTGGAACTGCTAGAAGTGGCAACATACACTGAGAGTAAAGTGTATGGGCAGTCCTTAAATAAAAATTAACACTCTTCCTTCCATGTTTCATTCTAGAACCAGTTATAGAAGATCTCATTTCAGAGTCTCATTCTAATTCAACATTTAATGATAGACTTTCCCGGAAGAGGAAACGTAGGGATACATACAGTGTCTCTCCCAACAGCTCCCTGCTCTCTGCTGATAGGCAACTGGAAACCACACCTGCTAACACCGAACCTCATAATGGTAATTATCATAGGACATAATAATTATTACGGTACTGGGGTCTGACTAGCTGGGGTCTGACTAGCTGGGGTCTGACTAGCTGGGGTCTGGCTAGCTGGGGTCTGACTAGCTGGGGTCTGACTAGCTGGGGTCTGACTAGCTGGGGTCTGACTAGCTGGGGTCTGGCTAGCTGGGGTCTGGCTAGCTGGGGTCTGGCTAGCTGGGGTCTGGCTAGCTGGGGTCTGGCTAGCTGGGGTCTGGCTAGCTGGTGTCTGACTAGCTGGGGTCTGGCTAGCTGGGGTCTGACTAGCTGGGGTCTGGCTATTTCTAAGCTGATTCATTTTCACTAATTTCAAAAAATAATTATTCAATTATGCTGAGGTCTATGTTGTAATTTTAAGAATGAATTTTTTAATTTTGTGCTACGTTTACCATCACATAGAATAATAATAATAATTATAGTGAAAATAAAGTGGCAGTGAAATTAACTGTATCTGTGGGTATATTTTTTCATAGGACACATTTCCAATTATATTTATTTGTTTGTTTGTTTATTTATTATTATTATTTGGGTGTGTTTTGTTTTCCTTTGATGAGACATTTTTTTAAAAGAGATTTCAGTCTTAGGAGGCGGGGTTTCAAAGCATTTAAGCTCTACCCCATACCTACATCAAAGGAACTATCTATTCAAGTCATGGGGAGTCTGGTTCTATTATCTTCTGAAGTCCAACCTCTTCTTTTCCTGTAGAAATGGCCTCATCAAGGCAAGAAGTATCTTCAAGCTCTGAAATTACCAATTCTAGCCAAAAACAAAAGAACATCTTAACATCTTCACCTATAGAATCTACGGTGGCATCCACAGATTCTCTTTGTCCATCAGCCAAAAGAAAGAAAGACTTTATGTATGGCCCTATTCTCCTGGAGAACATAGCAGACAATGTTGGAACTGGTATGAGATCGGACGTTCAATGTGCCGCTGGTGCTGAAGAAGGGAGCAATATAAAAGACAACATTCTAAGTCTCCTGGAACAACGAGTAAAGGAAAGAAGTAAGAGCATAGATTAGTTTGACCAACACTTTAGGAGTCACCCCACTTTAGGAAGTCACCCCCACTTTAGGAGTCACCCCCACTTTAGGAAGTCACCCCCACTTTAGGAAGTCACCCCCACTTTAGGAGTCACCCCACTTTAGGAAGTCACCCCACTTAAGGAGTCACCCCACTTTAGGAAGTCACCCCCACTTTAGGAAGTCATCCTCACTTAATGAAAGATTTCTATAATGTATGTGTGTGTAGGTACACCGTAAATCTTCTAAATCTTTTCCGAAGCCAGAATAATTTTAATAATCTAATTAATTGTACTGTTTCAGAAATTAAATTTCCTTGAGCAATAAGTATATTTCAACTCAAAGATTTACAGTATGTATGTATACACACTCTCTTAATGAATTTTGTCCTTGATCATCCTTACCAAACAAGCCACACACCCCACCCCACAATACCTTGCATTCATCATTAGCACCCACAATACGTTTTAGTAGAAATTTTTTTATGCAGAGGCTGATCCCAATTATATTAAACCTGAGCCAACCTCCTCCTCCAGACTTCCCATCAAGACAACAACCATATCGAAAAAGTTTGACAGAGCTCATCAAAAAAATTTTGAGAGGTAAATACTTCTACAATGAAATATTTATTTTCAAGGATAGTCAATAGCTAACAATGAATACAAAGTGACTGTGAAGTTAACCATTATGTATCTTTACCTGTTACACTTCTGTGGTTCTCTATTAACTCCATACTTATGTATGTCACTCCTCTATTAACCCCTTACCTATGTAGTTAGTCATTCCTCTATTAACCCTTACCTATGTAGTTAGTCACTCCTCTATTAACCCCTTACCTATGTAGTTAGTCACTCCTCTATTAACCCCTGTACCTATGTAGTTAGTCACTCCTCTATTAACCCCTTACTTATGTAGTTAGTCATATTTCCCCATACCTCCCCATCTCTATGTATAACTACATAAAATTCTATTGATATCACTGCAGTTTTGAGACTTGAATCTTTTTCTTTCTTTTAGGATGCAATCCATTGCTTACAGTGGAGTGACTGGACTCAATAAAAGAAAATCTTTAACATCCATTGCAAGGGTATGTATTAGTGTAATCTACAGATGAATACCTCCAATAAATAAACACACAAAATGTTTATTAAACCTTGTACTGTAGACTTCATTTATTCTGTGCCTGCAGGCAACTTTAGTATTTCAGGGGGTTAGAATAGAGGGGGTCCACTACTAGCTCTTTTAGTATTTTGGGTTGTTATAATAGAAGGTTCTACTGTATACAGAGGTGTCCTCATTTCGGTTGGAATAGAGGAGTTCCACTGTATACAGAGGTGTCCTCATTTCAGGGTGTGTGAGTAAAGGAGTTTTACCATTTTCAGGATGTATGTGTTTTTGGTTTCGTCTTGCCATAGGCTAACTCAAGACGTAACTCGACTGTGTCAAAGTTGTCCAAAACTAGTGAAAGAAGTGGCACGGTCTGTAAGGTAATCTTGTCCAAACCTGGAAATGTACCTTTCAAGCCATCAGTCACCAATACTAGGAAAGTAGATTTGAAGTTTGCCTCAGGAACAGAAAAGAAAGGTATGACTTAACTACATGAGGATGAGGATACATGTGGATATAGAAACATGACTATTTAGAATACAAGAGTATGGCTATACATAGAGCAAGACCATTTAGAAATATAATAATGCCATTTAGAAGAAGAGTGTGGATATAGAACATGAACATTTAGAGGTAGATTGATATAGAACAAGGCCTTTTATTTATAAAGATAATGTGACATAGTTAGTATACAGCTTGCTTATGGTCTGTGACTTCTCTTTCTTTCTTTCTTTCCAGTCCCCTATAGCTCAGTATCAAGCAATAAAGAAGACAAGAACATATCAAACTCAAGAATTAGAACAACTCTATTTTACATTGCTTTTTTCTTCTTATTAGCTGTTATGTGTTTTGTTTTGTCACACACAATGGCTATCTACTAATAATGTTTATATGGACAGTGTGAATGTTGATATGGACAGTGTGTGAGGGAGAAGGAAGTAGGAGGAAATTCATTTCTTGGAAACAAAGGGAAGGATGGATGAGGTCACAGTACAAGAAAATATACAAACTATGAGTGGGATATTAATTGGATAACTTTTAGTGGCATTTGTGCAATATTGATGGCTTTCTTGCAATATACAACCTTTCCTTCTTCCTGGGCAGTTTGATGAACTTCTAGTATGACAAGTACAGACAATAAAGTTCTTCCCCTCACTACTAATTCTGGTATTAACATGGTGGCAGTATTGTAGCTCCTTTAAAAAGGGAGAGGTGAGGTTTGTGTGCTTCCAGCTCATTCATCGAACTGTCCGTTCCACTCAGCAGAGTATGAAAGAAGAAAGAAGGGTTGTGTATTACAAGAAATCCACCATTATTACTACTTAACAGTTCACTCATACAAGTGTCCATCCCTACAGTAGTCCTTCATTTCCAAGAAATGTGGTTCCTCTTACTAGCTTCTATTCATTAAACCATACTATCACATCTATACTTAGATTCTGATGACTGTTACTTGTATTCATTTCCCATTATAACTACACAAACATTAATATTTGTAAAATGCAACACTTAGATTCAATTTGATTGTATGGAGACACTGCTCAATATTTAGTTGTCCTTATTTCAGAGGGTCCTTTATCAGAGCTTCCACTATAATATGTTTCTTTTAGAAATTGCTAGCCAGAAGACACCTTCTGTGTTCAAAAACGAGAATAATCCTTTAAAGAGGAACACATTTAATCTTGAAGAATCTCTCAAGACATTTAAACCAAAGTACAAGCCGTATAGAGGTATGTGGGAACTAATGAAGCCATGGATATAACCCTCTGACTGTTATTGTAATTATGTAGGGAAACTCCCAGATCTGAAGAGGCCGGCATTTAAGTGACATATAACATTTTTTTTTGTCTTAGTTCTACAAGATGTGTTGTGAGTATGTATGTTTGTAATCATTGTAATTCAAAGAGTTGTAATTCCTTTTAAACTCTTCTTGACTTGTTTCTTGAGCTACTCTGCTACTCTTTAAATTATCAGTAGTGGATCCTTTCACTACATAATATGATTAATTCCATAATCTTGGTAGTACATGTATGTATATTAACTTTTATAGTTATTTTAGAACAATCGACTGGCTAACATGATAGCTGATGCACACAGCCAGGATTCGTTGTATATTATTGTATCAAGAGTGAATAATTAATTGTATATACATGTATTATAACTAATCTTCAGGGGGTTCTTTGGTGTCCTCATTTGAGGTTAAATAGTGGGTTTCTATTGTGTACCTAGGGGGGGTAGAGTAAGGGTTTATACATCTATCCTTTAGGAGTTATATTATTGCACCACAGTGATTTTGTACTGGTGCATTACAGAAAACAAGGCTCCTCCATGTAACAGATTACATCATTATCAATTGTACTATTGCTATAGGCTAGGGGTAGGGCTAGATACAGTACAATAACAATAGTACAATGATGTAATCTTATCTGAATAATACTTATGTTGCATGGAGAAAGAGCCAAAAACAGTAACAAGCACACAAAAATTTACAGAAGACACTCGTTCAGAAATCATACGTATGTCACTACCATAATTCAATTGCAAGCAGCCTTTGCAGTATAATTACACTCCAATGATTAACTTTAACTAAACTTGGCATTTAATTACAGTGTGAATTATGGCTAAACATCATGAGGAGACACTGTGAGGAGCTACCTCCAGTTTACCTATCAACGTAATTCAGTGCTGGGGCCTAGAGCAATTAAAAAAAGGACCTTGATGTTAACAATATTTGGTGCTAATGATCAATCCAACATAATAAAAAACCAATATTATTTCTGCTAAATATTTCTGCTAGTTACAAATGCTAAAAAAAAAACAACTATCTATTTAACTCACAAAAAAAACTCTACTCTCTAAAGGAAAAAAATTAGTCAAAAAACTCTACTCTCTAAAGGAAAAAAATTAGTCAAAAAACTCTATATACTCTCTAAAGGAAAAAAACTCTACTCTCCAAGTTCTTTATATTTCTAATTCTAGTTCTCTTTGCTTTTAGCTTGTTTCTGAGCTATTTCCCTTTCACCTTTTATTTGTCTGTCAATTAAGAAATCCCCGACTGAGTTGGGTATCCTTGACATGAAGTAAGCCTGTACAAGTGATTATGATAATGTTATGCTGTGTTACTTTCAACAGGGAACTATAGAGAGGAGGTTTCACACAGTATACTGAGCTACAGGTTGCCTTGTTTTAAAGATTTGGAATGGATATGATTGTTCTTTCAGGGGGTTAGAACGGAGGGTTCCATTGTATACAGATGTGTCCTCATTTCAGGGGTTTGGAATAGAGGAGTTCCACTGTATACAGATGTGTCCCCATTTCAGGGGTTTGGAATAGAGGAGTTCTATTATAACTTATAATAATGTGTCCTTTGTTCAGGAGAGTGGAATAGAGGCAATACATAGCAATACGAACCTGTATGGCATGAGATAGATATCCATGAGTTTGTCTTTGTACCCCAACGGTGGCTAGAGCAGATTTGGCAAAATCATTGGCACTTGGAACAAACAAGGAAGTTTTAGTGGCACCACTCATCGTCGTAGCAACCAAGAAGGGACGAACATTCTAGATATAATACTAGTTTAGTAAATTATCTAGTAATAATGTTCTAGTATATTAGTGAGGTGTGTAATATAAACCATGATAAGTAAATTATTGTACATTCTAAGAATGATAAATTTCGTCTATTCTTGAAATTTCTATGAGTGTTTTGGGAAAAACAAATACATAATAATAACCTCCATACAAAGTACAGTGAAACCTTAGTTATATGGACCCTATGGACTGGCACTAGTACAGTGGAACCTCAGTTATATGGACCCTATGGACTGGCACTAGTACAGTGTAACCTCAGTTATATGGACCCTATGGACTGGCACTAGTACAGTGGAACCTCAGTTATATGGACCCATATGGACTTGCACTAGTACAGTGGAACCTCAGTTATATGGACCCTATGGACTGGCACTAGTACAGTGAAACCTCAGTTATATGGACCCTATGGACTGGCACTAGTACAGTGGAACCTCAGTTATATGGACCCATATGGACTGGCACTAGTACAGTGGAACCTCAGTTATATGGACCCATATGGACTGGCACTAGTACAGTGAAACCTCAGTTATATGGACCCTATGGACTGGCACTAGTACAGTGGAACCTCACCCTATGGACTGGCACTAGTACAGTGGAACCTCAGTTATATCAGACCTGCCAAGTCTCACTTATTGGCAGTGATTCTCACACCTGGCTCTATTGCTTTTAGTACACAATTTATACTAGCCTTATGTAGTACATATTTATGTTAGTCTTATGGACATCTCACACCTAACCTATCCCCAACCTTGGCAGCTCTGTTATATATATATATGGACCCTATGGGACTGGCACTAGTACAGTGGAACCTCAGTTATATGGACCCTATGGACTGGCACTAGTACAGTGGAACCTCAGTTATATGGACCCTATGGACTGGCACTAGTACAGTGGAACCTCAGTTATATGGACCCTATGGACTGGCACTAGTACAGTGGAACCTCAGTTATATGGACCCTATGGACTGGCACTAGTACAGTGAAACCTCAGTTATATTGACCCTATGGACTGGCACTAGTCTATAGTGGAACCTCAGTTATATGGACCCTCTGGGACTGACACTAGTACAGCGTAACCTGTTATATGGGCCCTATGGGACTGGCACTAGTACAGTGTAAGAACCCTGTTGGACTGGTACTAGTCTATAGTGGAACCTCAGTTATATGAACCCTATGGGACACAGTAACTAGTCCATGTAAGTGAAACATCTGTATAGTAGACCTGATCCCAACATGTCCTTTATCCAGAGGTTCCACTGTATCTTAGTGTAAATTAACCTCTGAGATAAGGATAACCTCCCTATAAGGGACAGTAGACCTGATCCCAATGTGTCCTTTATTCAGAGGTGACACTACTATTATTATTCTTGTTGTTACTCTCTTACCTGGACAATGATGCCCTTCTCAACATACTCTTTGTGAACGCCTTCAGATATGTAGTCCACAAAAACCTGGGTTTGGAAGAGTTAAAGTATATATATAGAAACAAAGAATCGGCAGTTTTCCAGTGTTGGACATTGTGTGATACATCAATAATTAATGTGCTGGTATTAAATTTTTTATACCATAAGAACTAAGTTGATACCAAAATTAATGACTCTTCATAGCAATGCAATAAATCACTGGAAACATATAAGTTTCTGAGAAAACCATGCTTTATTATAACTAGCAAGTACTGACCACACAGTGTCGCTTGGTGGGGAGTTTGTGTAACTTTTTTTTTTCACCACATATCATTTGCATTCCCAGTTAGCATCAGAGTGCCCTCTGACCCCAGGCTCTAAGCAGGGCCCCAAGAGTTAGGTGTGAAGTTACTCAAGCTATGAAACACTAAACATAGCTTACAGAAGCTCCCACAGCCCTCATGAATTTTTCTAATCTGTGATACACACAAAATCCACAGTGCCAGTGAAGAAAAAAGAAGAAGAAGAAGAAAGAAAAGAAAAAGAAAAAAGTGGGTGTATACTATACTGATTTGTTACCTTTGTAGCGGAATAGGTAACGAGATTTTTTATAGGCCAAAATGAGGCGGAAGATGAAATGTTGACTATGACTCCACCTCCTTTTTTAACCATTTTTGGAAGCAACATTCGAGTCATCTGAAAGAGAATGAAAATTTGTAACATAATGATTTGTGTGTGATATCACAGGTGACCAAACCTCTTTACAAGATATAAGGTAACTACTGTACCCAAGAAACAAAGGTCTCCTTAACAAGGACACTTCACACCTCCCCAGCTACATAGAGATGTGTATAAAACTACCCCTGGAATAAGGACACCTTATGAGGACACCTTATGAGGACACTACACACCTTCCCAGCTACATAGAGATGTGTATAAAACCATCCCTGAAATAGGGACACCTCCTTAATGAGGACACTGCACAAAATAGACTCACTTGAACTACAGGATGTCCATTTATATGTACAACTTTATATAGAAGCTGCAAATTAAAAAATTAGTGTTGATCATAATAGGATTGGCTATAGATTACTTACATCAGATGAAATGTTGCCAAGTTCCGATAAATCATTATAGACAAATCCAACATTATTAACTAGGAGAGAAGGGGAGAGTATGATGTTAATGCAGGATCATGCTCCATGGTGCATTGAAAAATTAATTAGCTAAGACTAAACTAAATGTTGCATCAGTTGTCTGATCTTAATCTTTGATCCCAGAATGTCAATTGGCCTAGCAGGCAGACAGACTCCCATGAAACCACACAAAACTTCACCACTGTATACAAGTTGATACTGGCACATTAGTGCTTCATTGGAATATGCAATTAGCATAGCATACCAAAGCTGCTAACAGTCAATTTCAACTGGAGGACTCTTCAAAGGTTATAGTGCTTAGTGACTGTGTTTGAGGTTTAGAAGGTGTTAAGCATAATCACTCACTCAGAACACCAATGTCTAGATCCTTTATCTTCTCGGCTATAACTTCATAGATCTCGAAGCCATCAGAAAAGTCCACAGGAATCACTAGAGTCTCAGTACCAAACTTCTCTTCTACAGTTAATAATTCAGAAGTGTTAGCCAAAACTGTGCATAGCTTCCATTGGACAGATTGAAGCCAAAAGATGGAACTTTTTGCTAAGACCATGTAATTACGCTCAAAAATACAGAAAATAATGCCCTCTTGCTATTGCTCCTTTGCCCTTCACCAGAAATGAAAAGGGTGTGGTTATTAATACTTCCTATGTGAATGTCTCAATGAAGTAAACTGTACTGGACACATGTACAAAGGGCTATTATCATTACAATGGAGATATTATTATAGTGGAGACGTGAAATATGATAATGGAGTCACCTTCAAAGGTTAAAATATTGTAATTTTAGTGCTCTCAACACATCAAAGGTTATTATGCATACCACAGTCCAAATTCTAGGAAGCTTTACAAGGAACATTGAGATCATTACAGTCAACTATTTTCTTGATCAGAGAGGCCTTCCTCAGCTGTTCCATTCCCTTCATTGGAGTGCCTCCTGAACTTAACATTAGTTTGTAGTAAGAAATACTATTATTATCACTAACTACTGAAAATAATTTAGGTAGTTACTATTCCTTTCAATGGTTCTTTACAAAACTTACTTATTTCAGCAGCTACTTTGTCTAGTTTCCCCTCTGATCGGCTCATGAGCACCACATTCAAACCTCGATTAGCCAACTACAGTAAAATCAATATGAAAGGACATAGAGGTACAGTGGAATTCATGTATTGGAATCAGGACTACTGTCTCTTGTAAGGAGATTGTCCTAATCAGATAAACCAGATGGTACATTTTCCCCTTTATTTTGATCAGAGGTTCTTGTGTAACACTTGCAGGGAGATAGATGTTGATAGAATTTCTCCTATAGTCAATCATAAGTGAGACTCCACCCCTCCAATAGTCATCCATCATAAGTGAAACTCCACCCTCCAATCATAAGTGAGACTCCACCCCTCCAATAGTCATCCATCATAAGTGAAACTCCACCCTCCAATCATAAGTGAGACTCCACCCCTCCAATAGTCATCCATCATAAGTGAAACTCCACCCTCCAATCATAAGTGAGACTCCACCCCTCCAATAGTCATCAATCATAAGTGAAACTCCACCCTCCAATCATAAGTGAGACTCCACCCCTCCAATAGTCAGAATCATAAGTGAGACTCCACCCTTCCAACACTCAAAGTAAATCTCCACCCTTCCAATAGTCATGCCTTGATAATTCATGTTTGCCAAATACCTTTTATGATGAGAAGCTATGCTGTAAACAACTACTCACTTCGGCAGACTTGGCAACTTATAAACATCTCATCAATAGTTAGAGTTGTAACTAGATACTCAAAACACATGTATTGCTTGTAGGTAGCTAGCAATTCTGATATTGGACAACTCCATACTGCATTGTACTCATTATTTTTATAGTCCAGTGCTATCAGAGTAAAATTTGAATTATTAGTGTACTACTGAAGGTGAATTTGCTTGGCTGAAATTGTTGAAAATCATGGCCCTTTTTACACATCATAATAATAACGTCAATTTTTGCTGTGCCTATTAAGACGATAATCCAAATAAAATGTTGAGGTTTTATCACTACTAACCTCATAACCATCATGTACCCTGTTACATGACTGGATTTATGAAAACCAGGGAGAAAATTATTCTTGCAGTATGACTCAAAATAGTCACTGCTTCCAATTATCATCTCTAACATAGAGTCCCTGGTTTTCACTAACTCATTTACTTGTCCTGCCAATATTTGCTTCAGATACATACAAAATGATTATTGTAGTTATACCTCCAAAGCATATGCTTTTCCAATACCATCAGAGGCCCCTGTTACAACTGCAATACATGGACAAAAATGCATAATAGCTCACATTGTAATGCAATGTGTACAGCCACTATCCTATGCAGTTATAATACCACAAAGTCCTCATTCAGTGGTTATTCCATTAGCAGCCAAAGTAATGGAGATGTAGGATTTTGGGTGGGGACAAGGGGTAACTGCCAAAAGCCACTACAAGGGGGAGGGTGTGGGTTATAGAGTAGCATTCAACTTATGGTGAAGAAAATACTTCGACTACTTTCTCTGGAGTATACGTCTCCACAACGCAATCATTACCAGTTCATTAAGCTATTAAGATGTTGTTACTTTGGAGTATTGGGGGGAATACCCGTGCCCCACCCCTGGCTTTGTTCCAATTATCACCCATTCCTACGATCCTTACCAACAGTGCATAGAGCTTACATACCTGCCCAACTTCCATATTTCTTAAGGTTGAGCTTTCCTATGCCCAAGGGTGCCAGGAAGAAGGCTCGAAATCCACTGAAAAGACCAGAGAGTCCCCTCAGGACAAAACGGCCGAGAACGAAGGTGCCCAGTATAGCTGCAGCATTTCTACATTGCAGATAATTACTGACACATGAAGCTAAGAGAGAGACCAGCTAGCTATTATTATTAATCACCAAACCCACTTTAGAGCTAGTTATCAAACAAGTTCAGACAACTACTAACTATAGGCATAATATTATTATCCAAAAAACTGTATAGCTAATAGCTAGCTAGCCCAAGTTCACTTGAGCCCTGGAAGCCAGAGAGGTCATGGCTTACAAATGATGCTGTACAATTGACAGTATTAAGAAACATTACACCAACACAGCTAGATCATCCATGTGTTTCATTATATATTTTTCTCTCCCCTCAGACTACTGAGTCACAGTCTATAACATGTCATTGGCATGCTGTGTACTTGCTTATGGTACTTTACAGCAGGATGGTATACAGGCATATTAGCTAATATCAAAGATCAGAATAACTTTCTTAGCTATCAGGACTCTGCTAGTGAGTGTTTAGCAAGTAGCTAAGTTCTTCTACATTTTTTCTAGAGTACAAGCAAACGCAAATGGACTTTAGTTAAGACACAAACTAGCTAACAACTAGCTATAGCTATCTTTGTTTTTACAGTTAGCTAGATTATTACAAGTCAATTATCCGTTGCTGCTTTTAGCTAGACTATTGCTACAACTATTAGCTAGCTATAATAATAATATTACCTGTAAAAGCAAAACTTCTCAGAATAGAAAAAATCCATATCCATGGATATCCACAGCTGCTTGACAGTTGAGTCTCTGTATCTATCTACGTGTAGTGTAAAGATAGGTATGGTGTCTAAAGTAAGGGCAGTGAATCTTTAAAGTGGTTGGTTGGTATGTAATCAGGAATAAATCTATTATCTACAGACTAATTAATCGTGCAGCTATAGTAGTGTGCTAGTTACTCACTCAGGGCCATAGTTTTAGATGGGGGGATGGGGGGATGGGGGGTTATGTAGGGGGCGGTTTACCCTCCCCCCCCTGATATCACTTAACTATGTCCATTCGAGTGTGTTTAGGTACTGTGGAGTTTTAATGTTTTACTCCTTTTTAGCCTCCCATGCACTTCACAAAATTGAGCTTCTGTACTTTGCACTGGATGGGGCACACACCCCTCCCTCACCTTCGACCCTTGCATGCATGCTGTGGCTTAATATGGCCATGTGGTACATATTTGCCCCAACCCCTCCACCCCCACCCCCACTCAAAATTCCTTAGATACAGCCCTGACTCCAGGGTCACTGCCCATCTTACATATGCAATACACATGTAGCTACTTATAAGACTGCTTGTGATCATTGCCAACATTATACAACTAGTCAACTTAGTAATATTACATTAGCTAACTCAATGAAATCAAAAATATAAGTTCCTTGCACTGCTAAATCTAATTTTTAGCTTGTCTCTTGAAATATCTTGTTCTGGATTCAGCTGCCCTTTTACGTACTATAATGTCCGCAATTGATTCGGGTATCTTGGCCAAAAGGTTTATCTAGACCAAAAATTAAAAGAATTAAAAGATAGTGGTTGAAGATTTTTAAAAAATCATGTTCCATATAAATGGATGTCATTATTCATGGAGGCTTCAACTGTATACAGAGCTATATAGGTCACTTAGATGGGCATTGTTCTTCCTTCAGGAAGTTGGAATAGAGGAATTCTATTATATATAGAGAGATTTTGGGGGTTGGAATAGAGGAGTTCCACTGTATACAGAGGTGTCCTCATTTCAGCTAGGGTTGGAATAGAGGTATACAGAGGTGTCCTCATTTCAGAGGGTTAGAATAGAAGGACTTTACTGTATAGAGATGTCATGTAGTCATGTGCCCTTTGTTAAATAGAGGAGTTCTATTGTAGGTGTTTTCTTTGTTCAGGAGAGTGACATAGAGTTGACACTACACTAACCTGGATGGCATGAGGTAGGTATCCATAAGTTTTTCCTTGGATCCCAATGGTGGCAAGAGAAGCTTTGACAAAATTATTGGCACTAGGAACAAAAAAGGAAGTATGCTGGATACCAGTCATCGCTGTGGCAATCACAGAGGGGTTAACATTCTAACCAAAATAAAAAAAAATACAAGAGTAAATGAAATTTTGATCCCAATAACCATATCCCAGGGGTGTAGCTAGACAACTTTTTAGGACTGGGGGGGGGGGGGGGGGGACTAATAAGGTAAAGACAAAAAGAGCTGCAATTCGGCTCAAGGGGGAGGGTGCTGGAGGGGGATATGCCCCCTCTTGCATGAAGTGCAGAAGCATTTCTTCAAAATCCAAGAGGTGTAAGAAAGCAAATTAGAGTAATATTTAAATAATAATAATTATGTATACACAAAGGCTCGAGATTTCATTTGAAGATGGTAGATTTTAGTCTTCAACATCACTTTCAAGCTAGTAAATCAATACACTGATTGAAAAACTATTAGCTCACCAGTTCAGGCTAAGGAGTGCTAAACCCGCTATATACCCTAGAGATTCAGAGACATGGTACTAGCTACTACATAGGCGTAGGAAGCAGGGAGGCTCTGATACAGCCCTGACTCCAGGGTCACTGCCCATCTTACATAATGCAATGATATTATAGCTATAATATAGTCGTCCCTAATTATTACATCTGCCACTTCAGAACGCTCATTGTCATCTCTACATCGACTAAAGACATTTTAAAGAACTAATAATTATGACTAATATGACTGAGTGTCGTTTAAATAACCTATTTTTGTTGCATGTGCACAAATCAGTCACTTTGAATTTGACTTGTATTGTCAAAGACTTTGTTTTTGTCAACTATAGGAGAAATGGAAATTTTAACCAGTCACCTTTGCCCTCCCTCCCCCCCCCACTTATAGGTGGGGCATGCTGCTTTGCAAAGTGAAGAGCCCCCCTCCCCAAACAAAAATAACTTCCTACGCCTATGTCTAGCAATTTATAGGCTAAGAGTCAAGCAAGTTCTCTAAGCAGCTGTTACAATGTTACCATGCTTATCTGTTAACCACCACTGTCATGGTTAAATACTGTTTACTAAACCACTACAATGCACATCATATGCAGTTTACAAAATAAATAAAATAATAGCCAGAGCCAGAACTTATTATCTAGTAACATTTTCTGAAAAATCTGGGGGAGGGGGCTTAACCCCCCACCCCCTACATCCCTGTATCCTGAGTTATGCAGACAAAGTCTATCCAGGCCAACTAACCTGTATTTTGTTGTAATAGCATAGCTAAGTGAACCACATACAATTATGTATCAGTAATGTCATGTGTGTGGTGAACCTCTATACCATAACCAACAGTCTTTCTGGATGTCATGTGTGTTTATAATTCTATACATATTTTTCTTATTTAAACATTAGTGGCTTGGCACCACTCAATCTCGTCTTTTACCTGGACAACGATTCCCTTCTCAGCATACTCTTTGTGAATGCCCTTAGAGATGTAGTCTACAAATATCTGGAGAAGGAACAGTTAGAAAGTGCATGTACGGTATGTACCATAATTTCCATTGTTAATAAATTTCCGTGGGTCACTATATATAACTATACGAAACTTTATTATAACCACATATATTTTTTGTTGTTAATAAATTTTTTGTGGTGTCTGCATAATGATAAAAAAATTTTGTGCATGAAAATAAATTACACCAATTTTTTTAGAAATGAATATTACACTCAAAGACTAGGAATCACCCAGTTTCCAGTGAACAAATGTCCATGTGACACACTACACTGTTACCTTTGTAGCCGAATAGACAGACATTTGAGGCAAACAGTGAATTGAGGCGGCAGAGGAAATGTTGACTATGACTCCACCTCCTTTTCCGACCATTTTAGGAAGCAAAATTCGTGTCATCTGAAGGATAATACAAGATACAAAGTAAACTTCATGTGTATGAAACCATAGTAACCCAGAAATAAACACATCCTCTGTATACCTTCCCAGCTACATAGAGATGCGTATAAACTACCCCTGAAATAAGGACACCTCCTTAATGTGGACATGTGGACACTGTATACATTCCCAGCTACATAGAGATGTGTATAAACTAAGGACACCTCCTTAATGAGGACACTGCATACATTCCCAGCTATATACATAGAGATGTGTATAAACTACCTCTGAAATAAG
The DNA here is from genome assembly GCA_964016965.1 of Diacarnus erythraeanus. Taxonomy (NCBI): domain Eukaryota; kingdom Metazoa; phylum Porifera; class Demospongiae; order Poecilosclerida; family Podospongiidae; genus Diacarnus; species Diacarnus erythraeanus. The sequence continues at coordinate 7,848,221 of OZ024674.1, read as the reverse complement.
GACACCTCCTTATTGAGGACACTGCACACCTTCCCAGCTACATAGAGATGTGTATAAATTACCTTGGAAACAAGGACACTTTGTAAGAAGACACATGACTAAACTCACTTGGACTACTGGCTGACAGTTTATCTGCACAATTTTATAGAGCCTCTGTAAATTAGAGAGAATATTTCACTGTTACCGACAAACATCATTTAACTTACATCAGATGAAGCATGGCTGATATCATCAGGGAATTCATAAGAGAATCCGACATTGTTGACTAGGAAAGAGAATATACTGTATAATAATTATGCACTTTAATTATCATCATCAAGATTACTGTGCTCTATTCCCACCACGCTCTGTATACAGTGGAACCAATATTTATTCCAACCCCCTGAAAGGAGGACACCTCTGTATACAGTGGAACCAATATTTATTCCAACCCCCTGAAATGAGGACACCTCTGTATACAGTGAACCCCTCTATTCCAACCCCCAGAAATGAAATATTATACATTTCCACTGAATTAAGACCCTGTCTGCCCACTCACAGGAGACTTGTAAATAATATTAACTACAATCACTTAGAATGTGGTTGTACTTGTGGTTGTATTTGAAAGATTTACACAGTGCTAGAAGATGCAAGAGAACCAAGTAATATGGTACTGTGTTGCCAGGTTAATGGATTTATCCACAATCTGTGGATTTTTGGGGAAGAAAATTGTCTGTGGATGGATCAAGGCCATAGAGTTCTGTGGCTTATTGCTGTTTTTGTCTAATTAAGAATGAAATTTCTTAAATAGTGCCTCTCTATCTCATGCACATAGCTTCGATTAGAAAATGGTGAAATTTTAGTTTCTATAGCTTCCTGGGGAGGGAGCACATTCACCTCCTGCACCCTGCCTCCACCTTGCAGTGGCCATTGGCCACACAATCAATAAGTCCTTGCTTACTCAGTTTTTTAGACAGCAGCCTGGGAACACATGAATTTTGTTAGAAAGTCACTGAATACATCATCGAGTCCTAGTTTACTCAGTGTTTTTTTTTAGACAGCAGCCTGGGAACACATGAATTTCATTGGAAAGTCACTGAATACATGGGAATGAAGTGGGCTAAACTTGGCAGGTATGAATCTGTAGTTAGATGTAACCAACACCTGTAGTATAAGTAACCAACCTGCCCAATAGTCTAGAGACTATATAGTTTAGTCTTAGGGGGGTTATTCAGGCCCTAGAACAGGTGAAGAAGTGTAGGAATCCAGTATTCTTGTTGAGTCCAGATAGATTTCAACAGCAAAAATTTGATGCAGAGTTTTGCATAGGAATCCAGTATTCTTGTTCAGTCCGGTTAGATTTCAACCAGCAAAATTTGATGCAGAGTTTTTTCGTCAATGCTACTGGGAATTACCTTGGATTCCTTGCTGCTAGGTTTGTCATTGCTGCTTATATGAAAGTGCTATTTTAGAGCTTTGTAATGATACCTTGATCAATAAAGTTGGCACATTATAATAGACCATATTTTAGTGGTGTGGGTGAAAAATACATCATGGTTAGCTACTAACCTTAAGGTCTGGACCAAATATATGGTGTGTCTATAAAAGATTTCTATTGAAGTACAATCACTCACCCAGAACACCAATGTCTAAATCACTTATCTTCTCAGCTATAGCTCCATATATCTCAAAACCATCAGAAAAGTCCACAGGAATCACTAGAGTCTCAGTACCAAACTTCTTTTCTACAGGAAGATGTTAGTTGAGGAGGATTGAACATATTAGTTCACTCATTACAATGTTATTTCACTAAGAAACTATATAAGTTGTGGCATGAATTAGAAGTAACATGTCTTTTGAAGCTGCCTCTATTCTATGGAAATGCTCTTATCCCACTAAAGCACAAAATTAATGTGTGTATTTCTTGTCTAATGGTTTCCCTTCCCACCTTAACGTCTTACCAGTGTTCTACTACCTGGCTACACCACTGTGTACCCATCTAAATAATATCTAATATTTTTGACCTGTTTTATGCAATGGAAGCAGCTATAAGGCAGTTCTAACCACTTCCACTCACAGTAATATGTATACAACTTATACAAGTAGGAAGCATTCGTTGAAGGGAATGGAACAGAGAAGGCCACTGATCAAGAAGATAGTCAATGAAGAAGATAGTCAATGGATGCTTAAAAGAATGTTTATGATCCTCTAGATAGTAATTGGATACGTACCAGCTACATGATGTTGAATAGATTACTGAAAATTAAGTTAGCTACTATTCCTTACAATGATTCTCTACAAAACTTACTTATTTCATCTGCTACTTTGTTTAATTTCTCTTCTGACCGGCTCATGAGCACCACATTCAAACCTCGATTGGCCAGCTACAACATTGTATACAAAAGGTGTGGCATTAAGAGTGTGGCTTGATATTAAATATATTTTAGTATTATTTCCAGAACAATTATAATTTTTATCTTGACATCTCTATAGTGTTGCCATGATATTGGCAGCCACATTGGAGTGTGCCATGTATATTTGTAGTGAAACATGGCTTCATTTGTGCACAGTGTCTGTATAGGTATATAACTACCTCCAAAGCATATGCCTTTCCAATACCTTGAGAAGCTCCTGTTACAACTGCAGGAACAACAATTCATACAGAGTTAGGTACATATTATATATACACCTTTATGAGGAGAGAGACATTGTTAATGTGGCAGACTGTACTATTATATATACATATCCATGCATAATCATTACACTAGTGGTTTTTATTTGTGGGCATTAATTTTCACCAGTTGTGTCCAGTTTATTTGGTTTTTCAGTTAGCTATTCGTGAATAAAGTTTTTTTTCTTGAGAATAGTGCATTCGGCATTGGAGGAACTACTACCATTAAAAATGCAAGCTATTAATAATGAATTATATATCAAGTCCTTATTTAAGTTGCAAACTTGGAACATTTTGTGACGCCTCTCCCTCCTTCCCTCCCTCACTCCCTCCCTCCCTCTCTCCCTCCCTCCTTCTTTTCCTCCCTCCTTCCCTCCCTCCCTCCAACACACCAATAAATAAATTAAGCAAAATAAGAAAATCAGAGCTTACACACACCTGCCCAACTTCCATATTTCTTAAGGTTGAGCTTTCCTATGCCCAAGGGTGCCAGGAAGAAGGCTCGAAATCCACTCAAAAGACCAGAGAGTTCTCTCAGGACAAAATGACCGATGATGAAGGTTCCCAGTATGGCTGCAACATTTCTGTTACAAATAATACTCTGATATTGACACATGAAGCTAAGAGAGTAGCTATTATTATTACTATACATTTTGAAGGAAACTGTAAAGTCCATTTTGGCCCACTTGGGCCCAGAAGCTGAAAGATTGGGCTAACAAAGGATGTTACATGATGTGTTTCTACCAATTAGTTAACGCTAAGAAATGTGATTTTAGCTATTACAGCTACTGTACTGACACAGATAGATCATCCATGTCTTGTTAAACTTTTCTTCTCAGCCTACTGAGTTGCTAACATCATGTGTGGTCAATAGCATACTGTGTACTTGCTTGCAGATTGGAAACAAGTGTAAAGTTATTTAAAGCATCAGATAGATTTTAGCAAAGTCTGGCTATTATTATTGTTACCTGTAAAGGCAAAACTTCTCAGAATAGAAAAAATCCATTTCCTCGCTATTCGCAGGTCGCCTTGCATTTACGTCTAGATTATAGATGTAATTATATATTAACTCTCTTAAGTAACGGAGGAAGTGTGGTCGTCCCTTATAGGAACCAAAGTCGGATGGGCGGTGGCTATAGTGTGCGCGGCGCGGGACCACCGTCCCATCTTTACAGACATACTGTACCATAAAGATTGCTTTGTGTGTCAGTGCCAACATTATACAACTAGTCAAGTATTATTAATTACAATGAAGTCTATCTATTATTAATACAATAAGTTCCTTGCACTAATTTTCTTTGCTTTTAGCTTGTTTCTTGAGGTACCTTGCTCTGGCTTCAGCTGCCCCTTTACGTATTATAACGTCAGCCATTGATTCGGGTAGCTTGGCCAAAAGGTTTATCTATAATACCAACAATTACAAGGCAGTGGTTGAAGAAATCATGTTCCATTAATGGATATCATTATTCATGGCTTAGGAGTTTCAACGGGTGATTCTATGTGTAAATCCTTGACATTACGTCATCTGTAATATACTTGTAATATTCAATAATAGATTACTGACTATAAAATAAGATTACTGTAATATACTATAAGAATACTGTAAGGAAATTTACACATAGAAGGACCCGTTTCAACTGTATACAGAGCTATAGGTCACTTAGATGGGCACTGTTCTTCATGGAATAGAGGAATTCTACTGTATACAGAGATGTTATCATATTGGGGTCACTATTATAGAAATGTCCCTCAATAGGGTTGAGCTTAATAGTATAATTAACTGCCCTCATTAATCAAGGAGTTCAGGAATAGAGGTCTAACCTGGAAGGCATGAGACATGCATCCATGAGTCTTTTTTTGTAATCCAATGGAGGCCAGAGCAGCTTTGGCAAAATTATTGGCACTTAGAACAAATAAAGAAGTACGACGGACACCACTCATCGCCGTAGCAACCACAGCAGGGTTAACGTTCTAGAAAAAAAATCCCCCCCAAAACAAGAAAATGAAATGAAAGAAACTTTGCATCGACTTGTTTGTGAGGGTTTATTCTACTTAGTAATGCATTTGTATAGTGGAACTGCAGCTATATCCTATGGGACCAGCAATTGTGGGACTGGCAATGGTCTGTATAGTGGAACCAATATATATAGTCTGTACAGTGGAATCTCTCAGTTATACAGAATCTATGGGACTGGTACTAATCTGTGTAGTAGAATCTCTCAGTTATACAGACCCTATGGGACTGGTATTAGTCTGTAAAGAGGAACCTTAGTTATACAGACCCTATGGTACTAACACTAGTAGTGGAAACTCGGTTATATGGACTCTATGGGACCAGCACTACTCTACTGTCCATATAATGAAGCAATGGGAACTAAGCATAACAAATAGGCAATGAATAAGTGAGGTATAACAAAATGACTGAAAGTGAAACTTAATCATTTCAATTATCTTTATTTTTTTCCTGAAAAAAAAAACCAACAAACAAACAAACAAACAAAAACAACCATTCCTACCTATATACAATAAAGATTACAGGATAGAGTCTCATAAATCTTTTAATGAAGTTGGCAGTTATTTATGAAGTTGTAATTTATGTCAATGAAAGAATATTGTCTTGTTGTTTGTACATACAAGCTCTAGCTCTTACTTGCTAATCAAACGTTAGTTACTTAACTAGAAGGCTTCTGGGTCAAACCATTGGCAAATTGTGTCAATTTCTTCCACTTCCCTAGGGTGGCTCGAAGGGATTTTATCCATGTCAGAAATTGACTTAAAGGTTAGAATGCAAGGGCTAGCCCTAGCTCTGGCTAGGATCATCATGGGAATAAACACCTATTTATGCACACCAGAACATAATCTCTCTCACTCTCTACTTATTAGTGGGTGTGGGTGGAGGAGCTTGGCTTCACTCCACCCCAATTATCACTATTATTTTCCCTTACCTGGACAACGATTCCCTTTTCAGCATACTCCTTTTGAATGCCTTTAGAGATGTAGTCCACAAAGATCTGGAGAAGGAACAATTAGAGTGTAACATAATTATTTATACTGTTAATAATTTTCGTGGGTCACTAAACTATTTGAAATTGAATTGCAAGCACAATTTTTTGGTTAATAAATTTTTTGTGGTGTCTCTAAATAAAATTTGCACACGAAAATAAATTACACAAAAAAATTTTGTGCAATAAAGGATACTCAGAGACTAGGAATTGTCTAGTATTCAGTGAATAAATGCCCATGTGACACACAGTGACACACTACACTGTTACCTTTGTAGCGGAATAAACAGACATTTGAGGCAAACAGTGAATTGAGGCGGCAGAGGAAATGTTGACTATGACTCCACCTCCTTTTCCGGCCATTTTAGGAAGCAAAATTCGTGTCATCTGAAAGATATTATAATTTATTATAATGGGACCAAACAACTTTACAAGATAATATGTATGGAACTACAGCATCCCCAGAAATAAACACCTCCTTAATGAGGACATTGTGTATAAAACAATTTCTGAAATAAGGACACCTCAGTAATGAGTACACTTGTAAAGAGACATACGACTGAACTCACTTGGACTACTGGTTGACAGTTTATCTGCACAACTTTATACAGCCTCTGCAAATCAGAGAGAATATTTCACTATTGCCACAAACATCATTTAACTTACGTCAGAGGAAACATTGCCCATATCATCAGGGTATTCATAAGCGAACCCGACATTGTTGACTAGAAAAAAGAACATAATAAAATATTAGCAGAAATGATGATGATTATTGCACTCCATTCCAACACCCTGAAATGAGGACACCTCTCTACATTAGTGTATTCCAACACCCTGTAATGAGGACACCTCTGTACATTAGTGGAACCCAATACCCTGTAATGAGGACACCTTTGTATACAGTGGAACTCCTCTATTCCATGAGGACACCTCTGTATAGTGGAACCTCTCTATTCCAACCCCCTGAAATGAGGGCAATTCTGTATACAATATAACCTCACTATTCCAACAGGACACCTCTGTATAACATTGACTTTCATAATGAGACATATAGCTCAGCTCTGCTAAGAAATAGTATGTAGCAGAGAAATGGATGAGGTCAATAATTCCAACCAGTGCAGTAAAATTCTTAGCATCATGATAAAACTTAAAACTGAAACAAGTGGAAGAAGGTACCACTAAAATATTTTAACGAGTGGAGTTCTTTCTAGTCCTAGTCTACACCACATGTGAAGTGTGTCCACTATACAGAGGTTCCACTGAATTAAGGTCCGTGGACTGGAAATATGTCAATATGGTATGTTCTAGTGTGTCTATAATATGGTTTGTGCTGAAGTACAATCACTCACTCAGAACACCAATGTCTAGATCACTTATCTTCTCAGCTATAGCTTCATAGATCTCAAAACCATCAGAAAAGTCCACAGGGATCACTCGAGTCTCAGTACCAAACTTCTCTTCTACAAGTTGAGGGGTGAGAGAGTTCACTCATTACATAATTGTCTACATTAGACTAAGAACAAGTGCCTTCAGAACTAACTAACTTGTACAAGTTGTAAGAATGAAAGTTGTAAGAATGAAAATTAGTGATTTACAAAACTTACTTATTTCATCCGCTACTTTGTCTAGTTTCTCTTCTGACCGGCTCATGAGCACCACATTCAAACCTCGATTGGCCAACTACATGTACAAAAGGTGTGTTATCAAGGGTGTGGCATGATACTTAGTCATTTTATCTTAACATCTACATAGTCTTGCCATGGCAGCCACATTGGAGTGTAGACATTGGTACTCCAGCAATATTATGGCTTCCATTGTGTGTGCAAGTGTCTGTATAGATATATAACTACCTCCAAAGCATATGCTTTTCCAATACCTTCAGAGGCTCCAGTTACAACTGCAATACATGGACAAAAAGTGCATAATAATTCCTTCAGGGTTCCATATACACTTTTATGAGGGGAGAGGCAATTTTATAAAAAATACAGAGGACACTACTCTTCAAGCTACTCAGTAAATTAATTAGCCCTTGTGCCAGCTACAAGTTATAATAAACTCAGCTTCTTGTGTGAGGGGAATACACTTTGTGACCCCTGTCCTCCCTCCCTCTTTCCCTCCCTCCAGCACACAAGCAAATTAATGAAGTAAACAAGAAAATCAGAGCTCACACACCTGCCCAACTTCCATATTTTTTAAGATTGAGCTTTCCTATGCCCAACGGTGCCAGGATGAAGGCTACAAATCCACAGAGAAGACCACAGAGTTCTCTTAGGACAAAACGACAGATAACCAAGGTGCCCAGTATAGCTGCAGCATTTCTATGGTACACAATGCAACACAGAAATTCAATAAATTTAATAATTATTATGCTCTATCAGGGAGCAGTTGGGGGTGGTTCCATGTCATCCCACATAGCTAATTCAATTGCATGTAGCCACTTGGCTACCAATGTTACTTCGAGATCTTACCTATAACTAAACTATTCATTGTTTAATACCTGTAAAAGCAAAATTTCTCAGAGTAGAAGAAATCTGACAGAGTTTCCATACTTAAAAGTTGACACTCCGACCTCTTTGTCGACCCACCCAAGCCAAGAACGTGCTCAACTGCGCATGAGCACTAGGTATTATTTTACCAAAGGTATGCAGATTCCAAATCAATCCGAAGTGGTATACAGCCTTCTTCAACTCACGGTTTATTTTTTGATACTTATGACATGCTATAAAGGCATTTGTCGAGGTAAGCTGGCAAAGTATTGGTATTTTAACTAGCTACATTGGTGTCTCCACTCCTGTAGACTGCAGCAGAATAGATGTCGCTACTACATCTGTAGAGATGTGAGTAATGACTATATAGAGTATACATGTGCCTTAAGCACACTCACAAGCCACCTCCCATCTCTACAGATCCATGACAACAGTTCTGTAATCGAAATAGCTAATGAACAATAAAGTTCTGATTATTCCACCTATACTAATCATTATGAATTATGAAGGTCTTTCAAGCTGTGAAATTGGTTCAGGCCAGAGTTGCTTCACTTCGGTTGAATCACTGACTTCATCAAATGTCAGCTTGACTTTTTCATCCAAACCTGCATGCCCTGGAAAAACTGTTATACTAACCTGTACAGCATATGGTGTGACTCAAGCATGGTATTATAACAATACGGACATGAAAATAAAACAGTATTTTCTATAAAAAAATGAATATGATTGGATGCTATGAGCAAGTCACTCAGGAGAACATTCCTAATGTTATCATTTATAGTTTGCTTGCAAGGGTTGGAAATGATACAGGAGATAATGCTCTGTTTTTGTATACTTCGATTTTGGAAGTCCGTTCGGAATATGCTGTTAATGACACCATCATTTGTTCTTACTCAGAATATTATGTTTATAAAGTACTGGGTGAGTTTTAGTAGAATAATTATGGGTGCACTATAATTTATGATAACTCCAATGAACTTCTGAGTCACAACTATAGTTAGTATAGCAAGCACTTTATTTTGGAAGAGCTAAAATTTCACAAATTTTAAAGGAAAGATTCACCAAATTTTTGCTCTTGAAACTACTTACCTGGCTTCTCCATTTACCTGACCTCTGACCTTGTGAAAGTTGTTTCATAAAAATTATGATGACCTTTTCTCGAAAGTTGAGATCCTCCAAAATAAAGTGCTATACAGTATAATATACACACTTTCTATGTCAGTAGGTAAAAGATTGCTTTGTGTGTCAGTGCCAACATTATACACAGCATACAACTAGTCAAGTATTACAATGAAGTCTACCTATTATTAATACAATAAGTTCCTTGCACTAATTTTCTTTGTTTTTAGCTTGATTCTTGAAGTACCTTGCTCTGGTTTCAGCTGACCCTCTACGTATTATAACACCAGCCATTAATTCAGGTAGCTTGGCCAAAAGGGTTTATCTATAATACCAACATTACAAGGCAGTGGTTGAAGATTCAAAAATCATGTTCCATTAATGGATTATCATTATCCATGGCTTAGAGAGGAGTTTCAACTGTATATAGAGATATAGGTCACTTAGATGGGTACTGTTCTTTGAAATAGAGGAATTCTACTAGTCTATATACAGAGATGTCATCATATTGGGTCACCATTATAGAAATATCCCTCAAAAGGGTTGAGTCTATAACTGTATATAATTAACTGCCCTCATTTTAAGGAATTTAGAAGAGTGGAATAGGGTGTTAATACTACTAACCAGGAAGGCATGAGACATGCATCCATGAGTCTTTTTTTGTAATCCAACGGAGGCCAGAGCAGCTTTGGCAAAATCATTGGCACTTAGAACAAATAAAGAAGTATGACGGACACAACTCATTGCCGTAGCAACCAGAGCAGGGTTAACATTCTAGAAAAAATATCCCCCCAAAACAAGAAAATGAAATAAAAGAAACTTTACAGAAACTTTCAACTTGTTTGTGAGGGTTTATTCCACTAAGTAATGCATTCGTATAGTAAAACCACAGCTATATCCTATGGGACCAGCAATAGTATACAGACCTTGCGGGACTGGCAATGGTCTGTATAGCTAGTGGAACCAATAGTTATGTACAGACCCTATGGAACTGGTACTAGTCTATACAGTGGAATCTCTCTTGAAGAGGGAAGGGGGAAGGGAGGCTTGGCTCCACCCAACCCCAATTATCACCATCCTCCCTTACCTGGACAATGATTCCCTTCTCAACATATTCTTTTTGAATGCCCTTAGAGATGTAGTCCACAAAGATCACAGTTAGAATGTACCATAAGTATTTATACTGTTAATAATTTTGATGAGTCACTATTGAATTATAAGCACAATTTCTTGGTTAATAAATTTTTGTGGTGTCTCTAAAATTTGCACATGAAAATAAATTACACATCGTGCAATAAAGGATACTCAGAGATGAGAAACTGCCTATAGAGCATTCAGTGAATAAATGTCCATGTGACACACAGTGACACACTACACTGTTACCTTTGTAGCGGAATAAACAGACATTCAAGGCAAACAATGAATTGAGGCAGCAGAGGAAATGTTGACTATGACTCCACCTCCTTTTCTGGCCATTTTAGGAAGCAAAATTCGTGTCATCTAAAAGATAATATTATAATATAATAACTGGGACCAAGCAACTTTACAAGATAATGTGTATGGAACTACAGTACCACAGAAATAAACACCTCCTTAATGAGGACATTGCATAATATTTTGTGTATAAAACTATTTCTGAAATAAGGACACCTCCTTAATGAGTACACTTGTAAAGAGACATACGACTGAACTCACTTGGACTACTGGTTGACAATTTATCTGCACAATTTTATATAGCCTCTGCAAATCAGAGAGAATATTTCACTACATATTGCCACAAACATCATTTAACTTACGTCAAATGAAACATTGCCCATATCATCAGGGTATTCATAAGTGAACCCGAAATTGTTGACTAGAAAAGAGAACATATTAGCAGAAATGATGATGATTACTGCACTCCATTCCAACACCCTGAAATGAGGACACCTCTCTACATTAGTGTATTCCAACACCCTGAAATGAGGACACCTCTCTACATTAGTGTATTCCAACACCCTGTAATGAGGACACCTCTGTACATTAGTGGAATCCAATACCCTGTAATGAGGACACCTCTGTACATTAGTGGAACCCATTTATTCCAACCAACACCGTGAAATGAGGACACCTCTGTACATTAGTGGAACCCATCTATTCCAACACCCTGAAATGATGACACCTTTGTATACAGTGGAACTCCTCTATTCCATGAGGACACCTCTGTATAGTGGAACCTCTCTATGCCAATCCCCTGAAATGAGGGCAATTCTGTATAAATGGAACCTCGCTATTCCAACAGGACACCTCTGTATACAGTGCAACTAGCATTTGGACACATTGACTTTCATAATGAGACATATAGCTCAGCTCTGCTAAGAAATGGTGTGTAGCAGAGAAATGGATGAGGTCAAAAATTACAACTAGTGCAGTAACATTCTGATCTATGATAAAACTCAAACAAGTGGAAGAAAGTACCACTAAAATATTTTAACGATTTCTATCCACTGGTGGGGTCCTTTCTAGTCTTAGTCCTATTATGGTAAACACCACATGTGAAGTGTGTCCACTATACAGAGGTTCCACTGAATTAAGGTCTGGAGTGGAAATATGACAATATGGTGTGTTCTAGTGTGTCTATAATAATGGTTTGTGCTGAAGTACAATCACTCACTCAGAACACCAATGTCTAGATCCTTTATCTTCTCAGCTATAGCTCCATATAGCCATCAGAAAAGTCCACAGGGATCACTAGAGTCTCAATACCAAACTTCTCTTCTACAAGTTGAGGGGTGAGAGAGTTCACTCATTACATAATTGTCTACATTAGACTATGAACAAGTGCCTTCAGAACTAACTTGTACAAGTTGTAGTAAGAATATCTTACTGAAAATTAGTTCCTTCCAATGATTCTCTACAAAACTCACTTATTTCATTTGCTACTTTGTCTAGTTTCTACTCTGATCGGCTCATGAGCACCACATTCAAACCTTGATTGGCCAACTACATGTACAAAAGGTGTGTCAAGGGTGTGGCCTGATACTTAGTCATTTTATCTTAACATCTACATAGTGTTGCCATGGCAGCCACATTGGAGTGTATGTCATATATATACATTGGTCAATATTAAGGCTTCCATTGTGTGTGCAAGTGTCTGTATCGATATATAACTACCTCCAAAGCATTATTATGCTTTTCCAATACCTTCAGAGGCTCCAGTTACAACTGCAATACATGGACAAAAAGTGCATAATAATTTATTCAAGGTTCCATATACACTTTTATGAGGAGAGAGGCAATTTTATAAATAGTTAAAAATACAGAGGACACTACTCTTCAAGCTACTCAGTAAATTAATTAGTCCTTGTGCCAGCTACAAGTTATAATAAACTCAGCTTCTTGTGTGAGGGGAATACACTTTGTGACCCTTGTCCTCCCTCCCTCTTTCCCTCCCTCCAGCACACAAGCAAATTAATGAAGTAAACAAGAAAATCAGAGCTCACACACCTGCCCAACTTCCATATTTTTTAAGATTGAGCTTTCCTATGTCCAAGGGTGCCAGGATGAAGGCTACAAATCCACAGAGAAGACCACAGAGTTCTCTCAGGACAAAACGACAGATAACCAAGGTGCCCAGTATAGCTGCAGCATTTCTATGGTACACAATGCAACACAGAAATTAATAATTTATCAGGGAACAGTTGGGGGTGGTTCGATGTCATCCCACATAGCTAATTCAATTGCATGTAGCCACTTGGCTACCAATGTTACTTCGAGATCTTACCTATAACTAAACTATTCATTGTTTAATACCTGTAAAAGCAAAATTTCTCAGAGTAGAAGAAATCTGACAGAGTTTCCATACTTAAAAGTTGACACTCCGACCTCTTTGTCGACCCACCCAAGCCAAGAACGTGCTCAACAGGTATGCAGATTCCAAATCAATTCCGAAGTGGAAAATGTTTTACAGCCTTCTTCAACTCACGGTTTTTTTTTTGATTCTCATGACATGCTATAAAGGTATTTGTCGAGGTAAGCTGGCAAAGTATTGGTAGCTACATTGGTGTCTCCACTCCTGTAGACTGCAGCAGAATAGATGTCGCTCCTACATCTGTGGAGATGTGAGTAATGACTATATAGAGTATACATGTGCCTTAAACACACTAACAAGCTACCTCCCATCTCTACAGATCCATAACAACTGTTCTGTAATGCTACAGGAGAAATAGCTAATGGACAATAAAGTTTTGATTATTCCACCTTGTATATAACTAATCATTATGAATTATGAAGGTCTTTCAAGCTGTGAAATTAATTTTTATTGGTTCAGCATCAGAGGATGACCACAGTTGCCTCACTTCGGTTGAATCACTGACTTCATCAAATGTCAGCTTGACTTTTTCATCCAAACCTGCATGCCCTGGAAAAACTGTTATACTAACCTGTACAGCATATGGTGTGACTCAAGCATGGTATTATAACAATATGGACGTGAAAATAAAACAGTATTTTCCTATATATAAAAATATGAGTCTAATTGGATGCTATGAGCAAGTCATTCAGGAGAACATTCCTAATGTTATCATTTATAGTTTGCTTGCAAGGGTTGGAAATGATACTGGAGATAATGCTCTGTTTTTGTATACTTCGATTTTGGAAGTCCGTTCGGAATATGCTGTTAATGACACCATCATTTGTTCTTCGGGAAATAACTCAGAATATTATGTTTATAAAGTACTGGGTGAGTTTTAGTAGAATAATTATGGGTGCACTATAATTTATGATAACTTCAATGAACTTCTGAGTCACAACTATAGTTAGTATAGCAAGCACTTTATTTTGGAAGAGCTAATATTTCAGGAATTTTAAAGGAAAGATTCACCAAATTTTTGCTCTTGAAACTACTTACCTGGCTTCTCCATTTACCTGGCCCCAGACCTTGTGAAAGTTGTTTCGTAAAAATTATGATGACCTTTTCTCAAAAGTTGAGATCCTTCAAAATAAAGTGCTATACAGTATAATATTATACACACTTTCTATGTCAGTAGGTATAGTAGTAGCCATAATTAGGCTAAATTATCTTTCCTGTCATAATTAGGAAGCATATTAAGGAGGGGTTTTGATGACCACATCTACTTATGATGATCATTTATCCATACATATGTGATAGGATCTGAGAAAACGTGCCTTTTGGGGCTAAAAATCAAAATTGAGTTATTAGCACCACCTTGTAGCGCTCACCTTTAGCTATCATTTGATACTAAGTATGAGAGCCAATTCAGCACCGTCGCTGAGTTATAAGCGCTAGATTAACACCACCCGGGGCTAACGCTAACATTGCAGTTTTGTAGAAAAACACTCCAGAAGTTTTGCGTCACGCTAGTGATTAGTATCCGGAGCTATTCACGTAAGTCCGTAAAACAGTATGATGTAATGATTACAACTTCATTTCTTACTCTCCGCGTGGCTGAGGGAAAGTTGTATGTGTGGCAGTTGTGTCTCCTCTACCTTCTACCTGTTGATTTTGTAGCGTTGGGTACTCTAATAGTAGAGAATAATTCGAGGAAGTCCTGGAGTAAACTTTGGTAAGTTTAATTTAGTAGAATTAGCTAAAGTTGTAGAGCTAGCTAAAAATACAAGCAACTACAAGCTTAGTTACAAACGAAGCATTAACTAACCTTAGTAAACACCAACTAAAGCTTAAAAGTTGTCCAAACTAAAGCTCAGACATAGTCCAAAGTTTACTAGCTAGTTAGTAGCTAAAGTAGAATCAACTATAAGAATCTATAAGGTTTAGTTCTTGAACACTGACCAAGCTTAACTAACAAGCCTTGGCTAATGCTTAGATAAAGTTGTAAGTAAACTTTAAGATTTCTTCTAGTTAAACCTATATAGCTAGTAAGTAGCATGCATGTAGCTGATGTACAGGCTACTACAAGCTGATACATGGAATCAAAGGTCCAACTAAAACCTGGACAAGTTTAGAGAACCTACAGATAAAGCTTCTAGCTTGTAGCATTGCTTAGCTAGCTTTAGGTAACTAAAATTATTGTAATGTTATAGCTATAATATGTAGCATGACCATGAATACCACCGGTATTAATCCAGGAAATTTCTGAAATACTCTAGCTATGACCACAAGTGGGGGTGTTAGTTTTTAAGTATCCATCTATAATCTCATTACACCCACTACTGTCTAAAATGTAGATCATCAACATAATTATTAGGCAATTATTGTGTGTGGTCACTAATCAGGCACCTGAACTAAAGTCTACTCCAAGTTCACTTAAGCTGGCTATTGTTACAGTAACTAGACTTAACATG
This sequence comes from Diacarnus erythraeanus, assembly GCA_964016965.1. Lineage (NCBI taxonomy): Eukaryota > Metazoa > Porifera > Demospongiae > Poecilosclerida > Podospongiidae > Diacarnus > Diacarnus erythraeanus. Next base: position 7,832,661 of record OZ024674.1, on the reverse strand, counting down.
GGTGGAGGAAGATGACTTTCAGTATGGGGGCAGGTCAACTAGATCTGTGGTCAAGAGTGTGATAATCACACTCCTACCATCATGATTGAATGATGACATAAAAATAAGAAAATTTTGTCTATGAGAGTTTGATGGTATAAAGGTGTCTGGGAGTTTATTTTTATTTCGTGTATGTAATCTCAATGCAATTAAGGACAGCTATTATGTAAAATCATGTTATTTTTGGTGCAGGTTTATAAAGCCTATATCTCAGCCATAAAAAGGAATTCCTGCTATATTATAATATCAAAATATTCATAAACAAATGCAGATTTAGTTTGTATCACAAACATTAATCAACATGTTTGATACTGAATGTTTATCAACTGTTTTCTAATGACACCCATTAATGTCTAAAACCTTAAAGCGAACATTAAAGCACTGATTCAGTGAGGCTACTTTCCTACACAGTATAACAATTACCACATAAACTAACTTATCACCCAAGGCAAAATTGATAGCTCTGATTATATGGCTATTAGCAGCAAAAAAAGTCAAACTTACCCACCCTTCCAACATTTACATGCACGCTAAGCAAGTTTAACTTAATATTTCTATTTTGCCTTGGGCAGAATTGTTTCTTTCTATGTTATTCTTCTTTTGCTGCCTTGAGGGGGCGATGGGCTTGGTGGCAAAAACCATAATCAGAAACACTAACATCTCGCTCACCAACAGACTGCAGCCAAGCGACCTCTGAGCTTTGTGTCGGAAAATGACGTCAAACCTAGATCACATGACTAATAATTTAGCGGGGGTGAGGCTAATTGTTTTGCTTTTATAAGATAAATTCCACAACCATTAACAAGATACATTCACAGAACTACTATACTGATAGGCTTATATATAGCTACTGCTAATATCTTCAACATCTTCTCTTCAGCACCTGTACAAATTAAGAAAAATGTGTGTCTAGCAAAATCTATATACAAAGTATGATATGGTGGAGTGTTCTCTACTAATAATTGGGGACATGTGTAATGTTAATCAGGTATAACATCCCTCCCCATATGTGTGAAGATTTCCACGTAAGCATCACGTGTGCATGTCAGCACTTTCAGCAGCTACCTTAGAAATGGCACACAAACTTTACTCAGTACGCTATTTAAACAACAGGCTATAGCTAGTAGTCAGTATATAGCTAATACTAGTACCTCATACGTACCTTCTGCCTCTTTTAAAGTTATTTTCTCGATCAGAGGACTACTGGCATAGTCCGCGAGATGACATCAGTGGATGATCACATGATCAATCTGTGCGTCATCAATCTATTAATTAATGATATTCATAACGTTTAGATGCGGCGTGCGCGAGATAGCTGATAGCTGTCCTTAATTGCACTGAGAATAACATGATATTGTTTTTAATAACATGATATTGTTTTGGACATAGGGATATGTTCAACTTGTCATAAAACAGAAAACAGGTGTTCACTGCATGCAGGGCAATTAAGGCCAGGTCCACAATGTTTTTTGTTAATTTTTACATGCATGTTTTGGGACTCCTCACTGGCAAGAAAAGACACTGGAGAACCTTTATTGGACTCATATGTGTAGTTTAATCTATATACTTTCAGCACATTCTGTTTTTTGTGAGTGTTTGTTGTTAATTTTTATTTGGCAGGCAATCTTAGAGACGAACTTAAAAGTAAAAAAGTGAATTTCCAACATTGCAATACCTCTGGAGCTAAGATTTGTAGAAGAAATGATGGCCATCTAACTTTTCCCAGAAGGGATTGTTGATATCTCCTTTGGTTTGAGCTAGAGCCACAAAAACATCATTTTCCAACCCCTTGACACTACTAACCTTGCACGCTATAGCCCTTCTGCTCCGTTTTTTCACAATCTCTTCTGTAGAAATGCTAGTCCACTCAGATAGATCATTTTTGATGCAAAGACATGAAAGTGTAGCACCACGGCAATAATGTTGGTCGGCACCGCAGTTGCCAATGGCTGCCATGGCTAGCGACTGTGCAGCCTTAAAGCTAGACTTAATATGTTGCGTCATCAGATCCAGTATTATAATTTTTAGAAGACAAGAAATTCTACTGGTACTAGATAATGACAATGATACAATGAATACTGTTCTAGATATTCTTTTATTCTGGTTACTTGGCTTTTTTTCAGTACTTTTAAGTACTCAAGCTTCTATTTCCAGAACAGGTACTCTAAAACATTATTTCATAAAGTGATGCTGGAACAGTACACATGCATAAAGAAAATTGTGATAGGAGTATAGTTGTGATAAGTGAATTTATCTGTATAGAGCATGGCCTGTATCCGTCAAGTTGCTCTTATTGTCAACTGTGGGTATGCCCGTGTGTGCATCTATCAAAATTCTAACCCACAATGCACTGGGAAACAAGCTCACTATTGACACTTCCAAGTGAATATAACTTCAGAGAGCAGTTTAGTGGCACTTACTGTTATCCAGAGGGCTACTTCAATGGGAGAGGATAGAATAATAATGTATAATGAAGTGTTTTCTTGCTGTTTCAGAAGTACCACCCAAGCCTCTAGTTGTTATTATTAAAACTATTGAATAATAAAATGATTATACTTCAAATTGTTATTGGTATCCTGTTTTCAGAGACGCCACACTGTAGACCTAGACCAGCAAACACCGATCTATGCAATAGACACCACACCTGACCCACTGCCTCAAAGCTTGGCTCATAAACCTGCATACATGTAATGGGGATTAAAAAATAAAGATGAGATACATTAGAACAAACTATATGGGACAGAGGGTGATTAGAGCAAGGGCGTAGGAAGATATTTTTCAATGGGGGGGGGCTCCAATATCTTAAGGACACAACATTTAATGTCTAGTACACAACAATTAATTCACAGTATAGATACAGTTATAACTTCCCTAAGTAATGTAGCCTACAAGTGTTAACTGAAATAAAGTCTTTAGCAATAGTCTTAAGATCTAGAGTTTCTGCTCTGGATGAATGCATATACAAATTGTTCAATCTGAATTGGGTCATAGTACTTTGTAAAAAGTTTTAACCATGCGTAGGGATGAAAAAAATCGCTCTGCTGTTGCTGTGGTCACTGGAAGGGTAATGTTTAAGAAGTAGGTAGACTTTCTACCTAAGAGTCTATAGCAAGATAATGCTGAGAATATCCAGTTGTTAATAACTTAGAGCTGCAGTAACACTAACCATGCAGGGGTGTAGACAACTTTTTAGGACAGCGGCTAATAAGGTAAAGACAAAAGAGCTGCAATTTGGCTCAAGGGGGAGGGTGCGGGAGGGGGATATGCCCCCTCCTGCACAAAGTGCAGAAGCAAAAATTTTTTTTTCAAAATCCAAGAGGTGTAAGAGAGCAAATTAGAGTAATATTCAAATAATATTTTAATATGTACAGAAGGATAGGCTAGGCTCTATTTCATTTAAAGATAGTAGTGGATTCTATACTGAAACATCATGATCCTCAACATCACTTTCAAGCTAGTAAAACTAATGAATACACTGATTGAAAAACTTAGCTCACCAGTTCAGGCAGACTGCTGGCTAGGCTGATAGCTGGCCTTTTTTTCATTGGATGCTTTAAAGGAGTGCTAAACCACTATCTTAGAGATTCACAGACATGGTACTAGCAATTAGGATAAGAGTCAAGCTCAAGTTCTCTAAAATGTTAACATGCTTACCTGTTAACCACTACTGTCATAATTAAATACCGTTTACCAAACCACTACAATGCGTCATGGCTGCTCGCTGAAAAAGAAAAAAATGAATTCAGAGACATGCTTTGAAATAACCATGTGCCTAGATGAACCTTGACCTGCTAACTTTGACTTGGCAATATCTGCTATCAATACAGTGGCAGCTGAAGGTGGGGTCTAAGCCCCCTCCAAATTTTTGCCTACAATATTATTGCAATAAAAAATGATCTCTTTATTGAAGTTGTTAGAATGTGCACAACTTGTCAGAATGAGCAAGGCTCTGTAAAAAAAATGACATCTAATTAGCAATGTAATACCACCTGATTAAAGACTTGCAGCTAAAAGTGTATACTGCATTGACTTGTACTGTCTGTCTTACTGCTTATAGTTTCTCTACACTTTGCAGCCCACTTTCTACACTACACCTCACCCAGCCCCCCCAAAAACTAAAATGCCTCAATCCCCTTTGCAATACACGGCTGCATGCCAGCCATAAATTCATCTCCCCAAAGGGCCAAAATTATGGGGGGGCTCCAGCCCCTGAGCCCCCCCCCATTCCTATGCCACTGTAGAGGGTGATTTGGATACTCGAAAGTGAGGTCCTACCTCCCCTAAATGAAGAGGGGGGGGGGGGGGTCTACAGTACAAAAGACATACAGAATGTGTTGATCTCCCTTGAGGATTCAGCACAGGAAGTATCAGCTGTGAACAGCTGCCACTACAGCACTTTAGTCTTGTCCTAGCTAGCTATCCTAATAGTAGCATAGCTTTGTAGCTTGTGTATGCCAGCTGCAGGATAAGTTAAAAGCCAATGCTTGCATATATGGTAGGCAGTTAGGATATGGTTAAAAGAGCTGAATTAATGGACCCTTTTCAAGCACAGATGGTATTATACACTAAGTACATGTACCTGTCTTAACTTAGATGCAACTAGTGTTAATTGTGTGGTCAGAGGTCAAGATTGATGTCCTCTCCTGTCTTATACAAGTATAGGGTACAGCTGGCTTGTTAATTAAATACAAGAGTGGACTGGGTCTTAGCACTGCTTATTGTATGGCCGTGTTATTGTTTGTTATGTCTATGTCATTGATTTTAGAATGGGGACACTGCCCCCATAGCTGCCAGAGTATGGGGGCAAGTGCCCCCATGGTTCTGCCCCTATGCTTAAACAATGTAAGCAATGAAATTACCAGCAGTCTATATATTGGGCATGTGCACTATAGTTCACCTTTGACCTCACCCCTCTTGGGGGATCCAAGGGGGGGGGGGGCTTTTCAACACCTTGTGACATTGTTTTGTGTAGCTGGGCCACAAACAGTGTAAAAAAAATTACATGTAAATATTCATTATTAATGCCAATTAGATAGTGGGGTTATAGCATAGCTTGTACTTTGTAAACAACATACCTGGAATTTAAAAACATCCCAGAGTAGCTGATTATGACACAGACCATTAAATTAATTGTTAAATCATTCCAACCAAAAGTTTAGTTGTTGAAAAGAAGCTACAAATATCACCACAACATAAGAGTAGCTACTGTAGAGGCAACTGAGGCATTTTGCCTCAGCAGATTTTTGCTGTTGTAAAACTAATGCATTAAATTTTGATGCAACAGTTAACTGACAACTCTGTCTGTAGTAGTTACAGTGCTGAAGCATACTTCAACATAGGAATTTTTATTATCCTTTTATTGAACATTGTGTCAACGAATTTTCTGAGTTGAACTGAGATATGGATGTTTCTAGAGAGAATATCCTCAAAAGATTCAGCTCAACTGAGAAGGACATCTTATAGTTGTGTTATCAAGTTCTTAACATAATGCATGTGGGTGCCTATTAGACAGCCTGAAATGCCACCAGATAGAATCAAAGAGGTCTAAAATACAAAAATTTCCTGGGGGGGCATGCCCCCAGACCCCCCTAGATGGTGCACTTACTACACTATGTGGTCATAAATCCCAACCCTATCTCCTGCCTGAAATTCCTGGCTACTCCTCTGCATAATGTTTCATATCTTGCAATAACTCTAGTAACTGTTGCACAGTTGAAAGAGCAAATTCAGCCCTCAAGGGCCTCCCCCCACTATCCAAAATCCTGAGATCCACCTCAGAGATATCATTGCCCCCTCCTTTTCAAAATCCTGGATCCGCCACTGCTAACTGTAAAAGGATCACTTTCTGAACAGACTCAAAATTTTGTATGACACTTGTGGAAACCTATGCTGCAATTTTATTATTACTAGTGCTCTGAAAGTTTTGAATTAGCTCTCAAAGATACCAGATCCAGGAACTTGTAAAAAAAGGGGAGGGTCATGGCCATCTCTCCCCCACCCCACCCCCTTCCTATCCAATCCCTTGTGTCTGTTATAGCTATAGCTATAATCACAAGCCACTAACTTAGCTAGAGTCTCTGGAAGCTGTACTGAGGACACATTTTTGAGCCAATATTTTTAATACTTCTTGAGCACTTACAGAACTGTAAAGATTACCCTCTGTCATCAAAGATACAACTCTGATCCTTCACTTTTTATTCTTGACTTAATAGACATTGAACAGGGGGCAGGAATAGGGTGGCAGGAACAGGAGGGACAGGGACAGGTAGAAGGGACAGAGGTGGCTATGTCCTCACCCCTTCCCCCACCGACATTGGCAATGAATTTGTTAGAAATCACAGCACAGGGAAAATTATTTGCTTCCCTATATTCATTACAGGGCCACCATCTCCACCAAATATTACTTCCTGTGAGATGTTACTCACGACTTCTTCATACTCTATATATAACATCACATGGGAGCAAGAGGGTATTAGCAATGAAGATATTGCTTATCATGAGATAATTATTAACCAGACTGACCCTTTTAACGCCACTAAAATTTATCCTGGTGTGAACAGTGCAATTATAAGGATTTATGGAGGACATAACAATAGCATCACTGTAAAAGTTGTGGATAAATGTGAACAGACAAATGAAGACAATATCTCATTAACAGGTAAAATACTACCATAATAATAATACATAATACATGTACTCTAGTGAATTTTAAATTTCAACAAAATAGCTACTTTAAGATTAAAAGAAAAGTGATTCATACATCTCTTTTTTTGATCCTACAAGTTAGCTACTGTACTTATTTTATAGTCAAAATTTGTTTGAGCATAGAGCTGTAAAGTACAAATCTATAGCAAACTACAGTTATCTATTCAAAGTAGCTAGATTATTAAATGAAAGTTCTTGAGCAGAATTAATCATTTGATCTCAGATTGTATCAGAATTCATCTGGAGGGAAGTGTAGAGACCAGATTCATAGTGTAGAATACATACCAGAGACCCTGAATCAATCAATCAATCAATCAATCAATCAATCAATCAATCAATCAATCAATCAATCAATCAATCAAATAAACAAACAAACAAACAAACAACAAAACAAAACAAAAGCACACCCCCAGACCCCACTAGATGGCATGCTTTGGCATTGTGTGGTCATAACATTTGATCCTGGAGCAGACTCTCCTTAACTTCTTTCCCAGAAATAAATTCCTAGATATTATAGTGCTCCGACCATTGTTGTCTTTTTTTTTTTTTTTTTTTTCCTTCTTTTCTTTTTTCTGCTGTTTAAATAGCTATCTTAATAATAGTCCCAATATTATGGTAGCTCATAATAATAACTGTTGCCACTATTTTGCTGCAGATTGTACTGCTGATAAAACAATGTCATGTGAAGTTCCTCCTACTAATGATTCCAAAAGCCTTGGAGTGATATCTACCCCCTTAAATATAATAGCAAGTGCACTGTTGTCACAAATAGTATTCTCATACAGCCTTTAATTTAACAGGTAGATAATATATAATTAGGTAACATGAACAGTGTAATAGCTAGCTATATCTCACACAAATTGTAGGTTTATGCAGGAATGTATTTTCTATTATATTTCATAGTTGGAGTTATCAATGCACACACTAGATCTTTTACTTTCTTCAAGGTCAATCTCTTCATATATTGGCACTTGCTGCACCACTTTCTGATTTTTAACTTTGATTATGCACATTATCATGATGACACACGACACAGTAAGAATTGATGAGGCAATGCATGCAACCACTACCACTGTTATGAAGATGAAGACAGTCATTCTTGAAATTCTCATAGTTATTCTCTCTGGACCTATATAAATTATAATAAACAAGCAAAACATTTTCCCTATAATCATTAGCTATTTTGTATCCCTATACCTGTTGAACAGAAGTTACTAGTATTAACGGTGTAGGCATCTGTCTCATTAAGATGAGGCTCATCTGAAACAGTTTGGGCACCAGTAGCATCAAGATGAGGTTTGTTCAAAAGAGTTTGAGTATCCAGACTTGGTTCAGCTGAGACATGTGAGAGACAATAAACAAAGACAAGAACATGTCACAAACTATACCTATCTTCATGCTCATGGTTGTCACAGGTCCATTTCCAAGACAGTTAATAGCATTTAGTGCTATAACAACTGTGCTGCCATTATGTGGCAGAGTTACATTCACTGCTGGTGAAGTGAGGTTTCTATTCCTCTGATTAACCACAAATATGTAATAATCAATGATGTTCCCATTCACGAGAGGCACATTCCAAGAAAGTTTCAGTAAGGAATGGTTTCTTTCCCTCTGGATCTCAAATTGTAAGTCTTGAATAGGAGGCAGAGGACCTGAGATGATACACAGTAGAAGAATACACTTCATTGTGGAAGTGAGCATTTAGGAAGTAGCTATTAGAACATAGCTACATACGGTTTCTACACAAACTCCAGTGACTCCACCCTAGTGTGGAGCTTGCTCAGCTCACACCCAATTATTGAAAGGGTTAGAAATTTCTCTTTCCTGTATATAAACAGGTGAAACATAATAATACTACCACCAGATTCTGTAATAATTATATTAGCTAAGCAAAAAGATGTAGCTAATAATATATACATATTATAATGATTACATTACTCCTTATGTCACCATCTCTTAGCCTTAAAACAATCTCACTTGCTATGTCTAGGACTAATCTGTCTATAGTATGAAGCCCAAAGCACTGGAATATTGTACCACGAAACTCTGGTACAACGAGAAACTCTGCAGTGGAAGTCATGGTAGTAGCAGTTACTGATACCAGAGTGAGGTGGACATGAAAACCAGACCATGTCAAGTCAAGTGAGGAGTTGGGTTAATGATTTGATGTTGAAAATGTTCGTTCCATTCTGTTTACTGATCTTGGAATAACTTTCCATTTTAAGTGGTTCCTTCGACTGTACATTCATATCTCACTGGCTCATTCGGACATGCAACTCCAACACTTCTTGTCAGCTTCCCAGCTATACAATAAGAAAACATTTCTGAAGATGGTCCACACTATACTAGACTCCAGAAAACAGCATACTCCTTTAAAATGGCTGTCCTTTGAGTATTTATATTACATACTTTAAAAAGAGCAAAAATGAACACAGATAGCAATACACCTTTACATTGCAAAAATTAATGACATTTGGGAGTAAGGCAAGATTGGACAGGGCTAGCTAATAATATTATATAACTCTCACCATTGTGCAGTGGAACGAAGTAAAGAAGAAAGAACAAGGCTTTGATTAGAGTGAGCCATTGCAACAGAAATATCTGACCAAGTAGCTATATATAGCTATAGCTAGCTATAAATTCAGGATTCTTTCTTTCTACAGAATGCAGTACTAAACTCCACTGTTTAGCTAAAATACTTGTATAGCTAGCTATTCCTGGGATTTGGTTAGTAATAGCATAGCTATTGTGAGAATACAAAATACAAAATACAATAACATTGGCAACACAATTGTGACATTCTAAGAAGCAACTATGGCTGTGTATAACATTTAGAGTATTGTAGTAATATACGGTGGAAGTTGTTATACAGACCCTATTGGAACAGATCTAGTATGTATGAAATAGATGTGTTCTAATTTCAAGGGACTGAAATAGATGTATATCTACAGAGTGTCCTCATTTCAGGGAGTTGGAATAGAGAAGTTCCACTGTTGCTGTGCACTGAAGTATGGTTGACACTTATCTTCTACAGTGACATTTGAGAAGCACACCATAAAAATTTGACCCAAATAACAACAACAACAACAACAACAACAACAACAACAACAACAACAACAACAACAACAATAAGGAAAAGGATGTGATCTGGAAAATATTGATGATAGCATAATTATGTAACAGTACAAAGTACAGCCATAGCTATATACACTTCTGTCATACTATATAGCCTGGGAGGGGCTGTAATCATGCAGTCTCTCATAGCTCAGGTGGGAGGGGCTGCTTGCTCTCAAGATGTTGCTTGAAAGTCTTTGGGTCTGGCATATGTGATTTACACACAAACATGTAGCCCATTGGCAGCTTCCTTCACTTCAGAGTCCAATCCTGCTGCTTTCTTGAGTTTTGCTGCTGCCTTCTGCTGGTATTGTTGTCCCCTTACCATGTCTTATGTAGCTACCAATAGCTATATCTTGTTCATTTGAGCCCAGGAAGCTAGAACAAATGGAAATAGATAAAAACTTCAGTAATCTTAGCTGTTCTAATTAGAGGTATTCAATGTTTAATGACATTCATTACAATTTCAATTTTGCTGTGCATTAAATAGAATGAAAGAACGTTATATAACCAAGGTTCCAATGAATGCATCATGTTAGAATTTTGTGCTGCAGTAGCTAGCTATTAGTGTAGCCATTAAGTACTGTCGCTTGTGTACAGTAATTCCTACCTCCTGAAATGAAGACACCTCTGTATACAGTGTAATCCTTCTATTGCCAACCCCCTGAAATGAGGACCTCAGTATATGGTGGAACTCCCCTATTCAATGAGCGTAACGTCACTGTACGTCACAGTTTTTTTGAATGTTATTATTAATTTTGCGTACTATTAGCTGTGCGAGTGCGTGTGTACGTACCTCCTTACAGAGTACTCGCACTAAAAGCAAAGCGCAGATTTTTATTAATTATTCGTGACGTATATATTGCGTCATTATAGTTGTGTATGATGTCAATAATTGCTAACTGTGCACAACAAGATCGTCCATGGAACTTGTCCAGACTCTTTCTCAATTTAAGAGTCTGGCGCGCGAGACTATGTAATGTCTTTATTTGGTTTCCTTTCAGGTGGTTCAATTGAGGGAGATGAATGTCTGAATCTCTAACAGAAAACTAACTTGACTATAATAATAATAATAATTATTCATTGAAGTATTGAATACTGGAATAGCTAGGTAACTAGATCTGAATGTTTGATAAATTCAGCCTAAATAGACTACACACTACTGCAATATATGTTATACTGAGTGATTGAAGAGAAAGTCAGGGTTTAAAATGTTTAGCATTGCTTCTCTCCAACTACTCTCTGTGACCTTTTTCCTAATGCAGACATACTATTGCACCAATGCAAGTGCAAGTAAAGATTATTGTACTAGCGAGGAATGTCTGAATCTGAATGAAGGTAATTTTCTTTAGCTATGTATAACTTTTAGGAAAATTGTCATTTAAGTTTGCTATAATTCTATTTTCAAATAGAATAAAGAACCTAATTCAAGGACCTTTCATAGTATGAAAACCTGACCTCAGTAAAAGTAGCTATAACTAAAAATGTACTTCCTGATTTATCTTGGTATAAATTGACCTCCAGAATAAGGACAGGCTCTCTACAAGGGACAATAGACCCGATCCCAATGTACCCTTCTTCAGAGGTTTCACTATAAGTTCAAATGCTATAGTTACCTATTCTTATGTTATATGGTTACCATAGTAACCAATAAATCAGAGGATTTTATAATATCCAGCACTGTTTCTGCTTCTTTAGTAAACAGCAGTGATACGAACAGTTGCACCTATATTGAACCATCGGTACAACCAGATAATGTCAGCTTGACTTTCTCTGATGATTTTGCGTGTCCTGGGAAAACTGTCATACTAATCTGTGTAACATATGGTAATAGTCAATCATGGCTTTATAATGGAAATGTAGTACGATTTTTCCCAGAGGGTGGTGATAATCAACTTGAAACGTATGAGCCAGAGAATGAGGATGATTTTCCTAATATAACGTTTAATATTTCGCTTATAAGAAATGAAACCTACTTTACTTCAATCTTGAAAGTCAATTCAGAAATTGTTGTGACAGGTACTATTGCTTGCAAATCAGGCTCAAGTAACAACAGTTCAAGTTATACCTACAGAGTACTGAGTGAGTTATGCATTATGGCAGTCAGGTAATTGAACATAATGTAGGTCACAAACAACTTCAAATGACCCCCCTCAGATATCAGAGTGACTTCATTTGATGCTGGGGGGGGGGGGGTAACTTCTACCTGGGAATGTCATAGTCACAGTTATCAGTCATTAAATATTTAAGTGGGTGTGCTGAAAAATTTTATTCCTAGATAGAACCCTATGAATGTGACTCAAGTATTAGCTAGTACACAGTCTAAGTACAGTAGAACCTCCCTTATACGGGCAGTCTGGTTTTAGGGGGTGCCCATAACTCGGATTTGCCCGTATATATTTGCCCGTATATCAGAATAAAGGAAGATGTAATGTTATGAACCCTATGTATTACAAAAAAAGATGATAATTTGGTTTGTTTCTTAGTCTCCATTCTTTTCCTTTTGCTTGCCATAGTAGTATGCCATGCACATGCTCAGTATGGACATTGAACCATGCCAACATATTACATAATATGTATTATTGAAAGGTCAAAGTTCCAGATATAGCTGCCCGGTTGAAGGATCGAGGTGCCCGTATCTTGGGAGTCCGGATAAGGGAGGTTCTACTGTATATAATTAGCTATTTTGAACATATTATTATTCAATACAGGTACACCAGAAAAACCAAATATTTCTAGCCAAATGACTACTATAACTGATGAACAGGGGTGGAACTTGTATAAAATTACATGGAAGCATGATGGAAACATTGGAGATATTTCTTACTTTGATGTGACTATTATTGATCTGGGTAAAGATGGTAATCTCAGCAAATCATACAATAAGACTTGTCCCTGTGTGAACAGTTTATTGGTATATCTCAATAGGACAAATCCATATAATATCAGCATCAAGGTTGTGGATAAATGTGAACAGACAAGTGAAGACAGTATAACAATACCACGTATGCCAGGTATGTATATTATTATAGCTTATCAGTGGTGTCTCTAGCCACTTTGGATACTGGGTGCAAGCTATAGTTGCATGCATAATACTTATTCTTGAGGAGCATCGCTGAAATCTACTTCAGTGAACTTTGAACCTTGTTTGTGTGATCATAATGACTGCTGCTACAGCAGCAGCCGCGAGTTCAGGAGTTCAGTTAGTCTCGCGAGCCAGACCCTTACCCTGCCCGCCCCTTACTCCACATGCTCGCGCAATGGGTTTGGGAAAGGAAGTAAGGGTCTGGCTTGCGAGACTAGAGTTCAGTGTGTAGCCACAGTTCAATGGCTTGGAGCTAAATAATGCTTTTTAGCTGGTAGCTAAAGACTGAGCTACTCTGCATGGATGCAAGTAAGTGTGTATGGGTGCAAGTTAAGTTGTTCTGGGTGCAAGTTTCATTTGCACCCCTTTCACAATGCTAATGCAGCTCATAGTAGCTAATTACAGTATCACTATTTAATTGCTTCACAGCTAATAATGGTGCTTATTTAGAATGTGATGATCTACTCACTTCGATAGCTTCAGTGGCAAGTATCCTGTTGTCATTAATGATACATGTACTGCAATAGTTTTCACACAACTTTTAACTAGTAGCTAAAATTGTAAACATAGCTATATAGCATACATTAGTAGCTACACCAGTTACAAATTCTGTTCTTGCATAACAATACTAGCTATTAATTAGCATAGTTGGAGTTATCAATGCACACACTAGATCTTTTACTTTCTTCAAGGTCAATCTCTTCATATATTGGCACTTGCTGCACCACTTTCTGATTTTTAACTTTGATTATGCACATTATCACGATGACACACAACGCAGTAAGAATTGATGAGGCAATGCATGTGACCACTACCACTGTTATGAAGATGAAGACAGTCAATCTTGAAATCTTCATTATCGTTCTTTCTAGACATTATTAATAATAAATAAGCAAAAGAGCTATTTTGTACCCTTGTACCTGTTGAACAGAAGTTAAGGTTAGTATTAACAGTGTAGGCATCTGTCTCATTAAGATGAGGCTCGTCTGAAACAGTTTGGGCACCAGTAGCATCAAGATGAGGTTCGTTTGAAGCAGTTTGAGTATCTGTCTCATCCAGACTTGGTTCAGCTGAGACATGTGAGAGATAATAGCAATAAACAAAGACGAGAACATGTCAAAATGATTGTAATTTATACCTATCTTCATGCTCATGGTTGTCACAGGTCCATTTCCAAGACAGTTAACAGCATTCAGTGCTATAACAACTGTGCTGCCATTATGTGGCAGAGTTACATTCACTGCTGGTGAAGTGAGGTTTTTATTCATCTGATTAACCACAAACATGTAATAATCAATGATGTTCCCAATCATGAGAGGCACATTCCAAGAAAGTTTCATTAAGGAATGATTTCTTTCCCTTTGGATCTCAAATCGTATATCTTCAATGGGAGGCAGAGGACCTGAGATGATTATTGGTAGTAATGTTTTGGGGATATAATAATTATTGTTTTCCTATATAAACTTGTGTGTGTAGTTAGCTATGGTAACAGGCTATCAATGGTATAGTCTTTTCTAAATACCAATTGCTTTGATACACAACTTAAGCATGGGCAGATCCAATAAGATCTTTGGCCAAAGACCACATGGGTGAAGTGCAATAGTGTGAAGTATGAAAGCATTTTCAATGAATAAGTTATTACTGCTTAAAGGGTAACCGACATGGAAAAAAATTTTTTTTTTGCATTTTGCATTTTTCAGTAGTCCTATATCCATAGACATGTGTGGCAAAAGATTAAAACTTCTGGTCAAGTATGCTCTGAGTTATGGCTAGCCAAAATATGAGTTTTTACAATACATCCTGTTTTGGGCGGGGCCTATTGATGACGTAACGACGTGAATGATGTGCTTGGCTTCCATTGCAATAGTGTAGTTTTAGGCCAGCTAAAAGTAAACTGTGTGTTGCTAGGGTGAAGTATGTCTGGGAGTGAACAGAGCAGCCAAGAAGCGTTTGATTTTGAGTCAGCAATTTCCTCTGGAAGTGTTAGTGAAGGCTCTAGTGATGGTTCATTGATACCAATGGTATATAGTTTGAATCAAGTGTGACTGATTCCATACCTACCAAGTCTCAAGCTATAGGCTTGATTCTCAAGCATTTGTCCTAAATCTCAAGCTCTCAAGCCTAATGGTCTTGATCTCAAGCATATTGTTACCTCCTAACTATCCAATCTCCTATCAGCTATCTATTATAAATTGACCACAGTACTGTATGACAAGGTTTTATTGTATACCGTAGATCCAGTTATTTTCAAGACACTTTATTTTCACTGTTCTCATATTATGAAGCAATTTAAGTTTTTTATTTTCACTGGGGGGGGGATTTGAATTTGTAATTAATAAATTAACCGATCTACGGTAGTTATAATACTAGAGTTTGATGATGGTACAGTATTCTGTTTGGCTGGCTGTAGAATGTGTACAAGAGAACTAACTTCATCCTTGTATAGGTGGCTATTGTACAATCATGGCTTCCATCATCACTATCAACGTTGCATGAGTAAGTTTTCACATAATGGTTGTGGAAATAACTCTCTCTTTTCCACCCACCCACCCCCATGGGAAATATAGATACACAGCTTATTGTCAGCTAACACAGTGATGTTGGGGTTGGCTAGGAAGAAACATCAGTGTGGTACTGCCAGCCTATTCGGTTAAAAAGATCAGAGACACTATTCAATCTGAAACATACATAGAAATCAATAGTCTATAACAGCATAATTATATATAGCTATAATAATTGTCTGCTCCTGTGCTCATCAAATGCCTTTTTTTTCCTGGTTTCTCAAAAGCATTACAGTTATGGGGGTGATGTCACTCTAATTGCTTTGGCTGAACCATGATCTTCCAGGATTCATAAGTAGTTCATCCACATAGCCTATATAACCAAATTAATTTTTTACTAGCCAGCCAATAAGTAGGGGTAGCAGTATAACATGCATGTTCATGGTGATGATGAAACACCATGCAATATGCAGTTTGAAGAACCCATGTATTCAGACAAACTGGACTAAATCCAGGATGCTCTGTAATGCAGTGAATACTAGAACTCTTCAGTGAATTTATTTTTCTCAGAATGGGTGCACTTTCTCTGCAGCACACACACTCTGTATTAATTTTGTCGCATGATTGTGCAATGGCCACCTATACAAGGATGAAGTTAGTTCTCTTGTACACATTCTACAGTTGGTAGCATCTTACCATGAAGTATTGGAAAGTCTGGCTTCAGATTCATCACTGGAAGTCTCTGAGGAGCTCCCTGAATCAGTCACACTTGGTTCAAACTATCATGGGTTCCAACTGCCAAGGAACTTCCTTGACAGTTAAGGATTTGATAGCTCTGTCAAGGATTTGTCAAGGAAGTGGTCATGATGTCTATTGTGGCCGGCCAGCTAATTAAAATCAATGCACTAGCAACATTTTTTACTTGTAGTACATTCATGTATACAACTTGTCAGCAAAACCACATGTAGGTACTACATCATGCATGAAGAGCACATGGCATACCTAAGCTTAGCAGATAGCAACTAAGTTAGTATGGCCTCCAGTTCCTACTCTTCGAGTGACCAGATAGCTCCTGCAGAACCTTCGTCCAAAAGGCACAAACGAATGTGTCACTTTGATCCTAAGTGGATTCATGAATTTCCAGGAATAGGAAAAAGTTCCAAAGGTTTGTTAGGACTAGTAGATCCAAGTACAACAATTACAGGTATATGTAACCACATATATAGGTGATACCTACGCAAGATGCTCAATCTGTTCCTCTGATTTTGGCATACAATATTGTGGGTGACATGATGTAGTCACACATGTACAAGGAAAACATATTGATATGGCTAAGGCATCTTTATCCAAGCCAATAGCGTCTTTCTTTATAAGCCTCAAACAGAACTACTATAGAAGCTGAGTATCTTTGGTGCAAGTTTGTGGCTGAGCACAATCTTTTCTTTTCAAATTAGTGATGATGCCACAAAATTATTTCATCGGATGTTCCCAGACTCAGAAGTTGCAAAGAAGTTTGCTTGTGGCCATACTAAAACTGCAGCAGTCATTAAGGAAGCTTTAGCTCCCCATTATCTTCAAAGCACCCTTTACAGCATGTCTAGTTTTTTCTCTGTCATGATTGACGAATCAAATGACAAGACGGATAAATCCTGTATAATAGTCTTTGATTCTAGTTTCGCACCAGATTTCTGGATATGCCAGTAGTTAATATAGGCACAGCAATAAACCTCTTTTCTGCTCTTAAACAGTCACTAGGTAGTCATGGTTTGGACTTCAGCAAATGTTTGTCGTTCATGTCTGACACCACTAACGTGATGAAAGGAGCATGTTCTGGGGTCCAGAATCTGATAAGGAAGGAGTCTGATGTGTTAGATGTAGGTTGTATTTGTCATCTTGCTGATCTAACTGTAAAAGCTGGTATACAAGCCCTTCCTGTAGATATTGATCAGCTTTTCGTTGATGTTTTCTATTACTTCTTTCATAGCAGTAAGAGAAAGCAAGAATTTTGTGATCTTTGGACTTCCTTGTTTACATCTGAGCCGCAGACAATTCTGAAGCACTGTACAACTCGTTGGTTAAGTCTGTTATGGTGTGTTGGACGATCTTATTATCCTATTTTCTCTCTTGTGAAGAGGCAGAAAGTCCCAAGGTCAGAAGTATTATAGGGCGACTTCAAAACCCCCGTACAAAACCTCTCCTCCTTTCCTTTCATATATCCTGCCATCTATGGACAAGGCTTTTCAAAAATCAACTCAAAATACTACCTGTCAGTTATACTCTGAAATGAATTGGCTTGTTCGTCTTTATGCCAGTAACATCTTAAAGCCTGAGGTTATTCTTGCTGCTTCAGCCAATCTTGGTCATCTCAGCCTAGACAGTATAGGGCAACTCTCTGATGAGAATCTGGGGCTAGGAGACAGTACTTGGACATACATCTCCGTACTCGATGAAGAGCAAGATCTTAAACCAATTTTCAGTGCCATCCGTAGTTTCTATGTAGCAACACTTCGGAAAATGTTGAAGAAGTTCCCCTTTAGTGACACTATACTGAAGGACTTGATCCCCTTCAAGTCAACTCTTACTCCTTCAACACTATAGTATCTCTTGCTAAGAGGTTCAAGCAGTTAAGTTTAGCTGATTCAAGTTCTGTTGATAGATTGCAGGAAGAGTTCATGGATTTCACTCTTTCACCAGATGATCTCCCTGATCTCTCTCTTGACAGCTTTTATTATAAGTCTGCCACAGGTGAGAAGAAACCTAGAGCAGGCAAGTACTGGAATGAAGTAAGCAAGATGAAGACTCTAGATGGAAAACAGAGATTTCCTTGCTTGTCTAGGCTGATGACTGGTCTGTTGACAATTCCAGTGTCCAATGCTGACTCTGAACGTGGATTTTCCATTCTTTGAAAGATCCACACAGATCAGCGTCCCAGTTTGAAACCTTCCAGTATTACTTCAATTATGAGTGTGAAGCTTAATAGTGAGGACTGCAGTGCTGCTATGACTCCAAACTTTCTTCTGAGCTACTATATAAGTGCAAAAAGGCTACTCTTCAGTCATTAAATCATTATCTTCAATAACTAAGTACTATACTAGCTAGCAAGCTGCAATAATCTGTATAATTTTTTTGTAAACAATGATTGTGTTTATGGGTGTGGCTGGTGGGTGTGACTATAATTAGTGGTGGGTGTGGTCTTTGTCAAGGATGAATTTTTCAGAAAGTTTATACCATTGGTATCAATGAACCATCACTAGAGCCTTCACTAACACTCCCAGAGGAAATTGCTGACTCAAAATCAAACCCTTCTTGGCTGCTCTGTTCACTCCCAGACATACTTCACCCTAGCAACAGCAGCAGTTTACTTTTTAGCTGGCCTAAAACTACACTATTGCAATGGAAGCCAAGCGAATCATTCACGTCATTATGTCATCAATAGGCCCCGCCCAAAACAGGATGTATTGTAAAAACTCATATTTTGGCTAGCCATAACTCAGAGCATACTTGACCAGAAGTTTTAATCTTTTGCCACACATGTCTATGGATATAGGACTACTGAAAAATGCAAAATGCAAAAAAAAAAATTTTTTCCATGTCGGTTACCCTTTAAGCAGTAATAACTTATTCATTGAAAATGCTTTCATACTTCACACTATTGCACTTCACCCATGTGGTCTTTGGCCAAAGATCTTATTGGATCTGCCCATGCTTAAGTTGTGTATCAAAGCAATTGGTATTTAGAAAAGACTATACCATTGATAGCCTGTTACCATAGCTAACTACACACACAAGTTTATATAGGAAAATATTACCCTTTCCTTTAATAACATTGGGTTAGCAGAAGTGATAAGCAGGGGTAGAAGTTAGAAACAAGGAGGGAGGGGATTGTTACCACCTAACTCCCCATAGATCCGCCCCTGCTTAGCTAAGTCTGAATAGAATACCTGGACTATAACATATATAGCCATGGGGAATAAGTACACTCTGAGTGAACAAGCTTGAAATAATTACTCACTTGCTATGTCCAGGACTAACTCATCTCTAGTTTGAAACCCAAAGCACTGGAATATTGTACCATGAAACTCTGGTAGAGCGAGAAACTCTGCAGTGGAAGTCATGGTTGTAACAGTTACTGATACCAGAGTGAGGTGGACATGAAAACCAGGCCACGTGAAGTCACGTGAGAAGTTGGGCTGATTATTTGCTGTAAATGATCGTTCCATTCTGTCTGCTGATCTTGGAGTAACTTTCCACTTTAAATGGTCTCCTTCAACTGTACATTCATATCTTACTGGCTCATTCGGACACACAACTCCAATACTTCCTGTCAGCCTCCCAGCTATACAATAAGAACACTATACTTGACTCCAGAAAATAGCTACTACCACATTCCTTCTAAAATGGCTATTCATTGAGTAAATTAACAAAAAACAAAAAAGAAATAAAGAAGGAAAAAAGAACAAATAAACAGGAACAGCTACATCACAAAGAATAATTAAGGCACTCAGATTGGACAAACCCAGTAATAATAGCTATAACTCTCACCATTGTGCAGTGGAACAAAGTAAAGAAGAATTAAGAATGATGCCTTAGCATACTGATTAGAGTGAGCCATTAAAACAGAAAACTGACCGAGTGGTGCAATGCTAAACTTCACTGTATTTTTTAGCCACCACTAACAACTTACTCTTTCTAGAATTTGGCATTAAAGAGAGTGATAGCTATATAGCTAAATGGCCAAGTTCTGCTCTTTGGGAACTTTTTAATGTTAACTAACTCTTCAAGAATTATCTCAATGCTTTTTTTTTTAACTTTGTACGGAGTTATGTCTTAATAATGAAACTACAGCTGGAAGTTTGTCATTTTAGCAATAACATCAAGGAAATAAACATAATTCTGAGAAATATGTAAGTCATTAGTATACCTTTCATGTAGAATTCCCATTCTCATAATAGTAATTATTGAGGGCTCTTTCTCCATGTAGATTCAGATTACATCATAGCCAATTGTATATATCTAACCCTATCCCTCTCCATAGCAATGTCATGACAATGATGTAATAATGTTACAGGAAGGGAGAAAAATTCCAGTACTTCTATTTAACAGAAACTACTTGCCCAGCATTCATAAAATTAATTACTGTGCACTTGAATTTTGTCAATTTGACAGTGAAAGTGCAGTCACAAAAAACTGTGACACAAAGAGAATAATGTATAACAGTACAAAGTACAACTATACACTATTAAATGATTCTAGCAAACTCTTCAAGTGGGAGGGGTTGTAATCATGCAGTATCCTGTAGCTCAGGTGAGAGGGGCTGCTTGGGATGCTTGCTCTCAAAAGTCTTTGGGTCTGGCATCGTTGATTTGCACACAGGACATGTGTAAACGAGAGCTTTCTTGGCAGTTTCAGTTAAATATTATTACAATAATAAAAGAGCTAAAGAAATGTGATTAATAAGATAATAATTAAATTATTAGAAATGAGCCATTTTTATGTTCATTTGAGCCCTAGGGACTAGGCAGTTAATTTGAAATGGCACAATGGAACCACAGTTAAAAGGACTTCAGTTATCTGGCTGTTCTGTTTATACAGACTCAATTAAAAATTTAACGATATTATTCATTATCATTTTGCTGCTCATTAAATAGAATAAACACCACTTACATTTATATAGGAATACCTCCACGACTACATCCACATGGCTAGGGGTCAGCAGAGCAACACAGATCTTTAGCATTCTTCCTGCAGAATTTTGGGTAGTCTAAGAATAAATGTGCTAAAGCATTAGGCATTATGCAGAGATGCTAACCTCACAATAGGATAAAGGAGTGACAATGTATTTTAAGAGATCAACGTTGAAAGATTTTTCAATACAACCAACAATAATAAAATTATTGTGAATTAAGCTGCTTGAGGATGAACATGAATTTATGATTTCAAATGTGTCCTATTGTTGTCTTGATTAGCTTTATTGGCTTTCTCTAACACTGAATTATTGGTTCATACTCATGGCATGGATTTCAACCTGCTAGTTGTTTACAGTTAAACACTTTAAAGTGTTCCATCCAGTTTAAGATTAGGCCTAAATGCTGCCTTATTTTTTCTCACCATACTGAACAGCCTTCCTTCTTCCACATTGGAATGAGGCAGAACTAGCACCAATTTTGCCACATTGTTAAGCATAGAGAACCTTAGCCTACCATCTGGAGAGCACAGTGAAGCCAGGTTTGCCAAAATGATGTCCATCCTAAGCTATGATACTGAACCTACTTTCAAACATGGTCAGGAATTTCTAGCTATCAGAAATTCTGTTTAAGTTAAAGTTGGATGTTATCCCGTGGATCTAGAAATCTCAATGAGATGATGCTGATCTGAATCTCGACCGTCCATCATCTCAGCCTTCAAGAACTGATCTAAGGGGTGGTTGCAACCCCTCCTCTTTGCTTCCTTCCTATTAACTGATACTCACTTCTGCCTTACAACTCAGTTTTGTAAAACATAACTGTAGTTAAGTCATTGCTAATGTTTACACAGTGACATTATGTACTAGAGAAGGAATGCACATGCCTATCCTAGCTGTCATCAAAGATACAACCCCTAACCCCTTCACTTTTCACTTATTATCCAAAAATGAAATTTCTTACAATCGGCCAGATGCAGGAAAGACACATTTCCTACACTTTTTCAGTGGAGGATAGGGAGGAATTTCCTACATTGTCCTAAATTCTGCCCTATCCTCTACCAAAACAGTGTAAGAAACATGTGTTTCCTACATCTGGCCGATTGTAGGAAATTTCATTTTTGGTGCAGTGTTTCATACTTGACTTAATAGACATTGAACAGTGGGGCAGGAAAAGGGGGGACAAGGACAGGAGGGACAGGGACAGGGGGGCAGGAACAGGGGGGCAGGAACAGGGGGACAGAGGTGGCTATGTCCTCACCGCTCCCCTCACCTTTCATAATTTTGACTTAATAGACATTGGCAAATTGGCAATGAATTTGTTAGAAATCACAACACAAGGAAAATTATTATTTTCTAATAATTGCTTCCCTATATTCATTACAGGGCCACCACCTCCACCAAATATTACTTCCTGTGAGATGTTACTCATGACTTCTTCATACTCTATATATATATATAACATCACATGGGAGCAAGAGGATATTAGCAACGAAGACATTGCTTATCATGAGATAATTACTAACCAGACTGACCCTTTTAACTCCACTAAAATTTATCCTGGTGTGAACAGTGCAATTATAAGGATTTGTGGAGGACATAACAATAGCATCACTGTAAAAGTTGTGGATAAATGTGAACAGACAAATGAAGACAATATCTCATTAACATGTAAAATTAATACTACTACTATAATAATAATTTCCACTTTAAAAACTGATACATGTATATTATACTCATTTTAGTATTTCGACAAAATACTCTAAGATCAAAAGAAAAGTGATTCACACATATCTTTTTTTTTTGATCCTCAAGTTAGCTACTGTATTATTTTTATAGTCACAATTAATTTTGTTTGAGCAGTATAATAATATATTATTATAAAGTGATCTATAGCAAACTACACTATCTAGCTAGATTATTAAATCAAAGTTCTTGAGCAGAATTAATCAGATTGTATATATCAGAATTCATCTGGAGGAAAGTGTAGAGACTAGATTTCGAATTCATACCAGAGACCCTGAATCAATCAATCAATCAATCAATCAATCAGACAGACAGACAGACAGACAGACAGACAGACAAAACAAACAAACAAACAAACAAACAAACAAACAAACAAACAAACAAACAAACAAACAAACAAACAAACAAACAACCAAACAAACAAACAAACAAACAACACAAATAAAAAAGCACACCTCTATATAGGCCCCACTAGATGGCATGCTTTTAGCATTGTGTGATCACAACATTTGATCCTGGAGCAGACTCTCCTTAACTTCTTTCCCAGAGACAAATTCCTATATATTATAGTGCTCTGACAAACATATTCTCATAATTATTATAGCTAACAACCATTGGTTGTCTTTTTTTTACTTCTTCTTTCTTTTCTGCTGTTTAAATAGCTATCTTAATAATAGTACCAATATTATGGTAGCTCATAATTATAACTGTAACCACTATTTTGCTGCAGATTGTACTGTTGATAAAACAATGTCATGTGGAGTTCCTCCTACTAATGATTCCAAAAGCCTTGGAGTGATATCTACCCCCTTAAATATAATAGCAAGTGCACTGTTATCACCAATAGTATTCTCATACAGCCTTTAATTTAACAGGTAGATAATATATAATTAGGTAACATGAACAGTGTAATAGCTAGCTATATCTCACACAAATTGTAGGTTTATGCAGGAATGTATTTTCTATTATATTTCATAGTTGGAGTTATCAATGCACACACTAGATCTTTTACTTTCTTCAAGGTCAATCTCTTCATATATTGGCACTTGCTGCACCACTTTCTGATTTTTAACTTTGATTATGCACATTATCATGATGACACAAGACACAGTAAGAATTGATGAGGCAATGCATGCAACCACTACCACTGTTATGAAGATGAAGACAGTCATTCTTGAAATTCTCATAGTTATTCTCTCTGGACCTATATAAATTATAATAAACAAGCAAAACAATCTCCCTATAATCATTAGCTATTTTTGTATCCCTATACCTGTTGAACAGAAGTTACTAGTATTAACAGTGTAGGCATCTGTCTCATTAAGATGAGGCTCATCTGAAATGGTTTGGGCACCAGTAGCATCAAGATGAGGTTTGTTCAAAAGAGTTTGAGTATCCAGACTTGGTTCAGCTGAGACATGTGAGAGATAATAAACAAAGACAAGAACATGTCACTAATTATACCTATCTTCATGCTCATGGTTGTCACAGGTCCATTTCCAAGACAGTTAATAGCATTTAGTGCTATAACAACTGTGCTGCCATTATGTGGCAGAGTTACATTCACTTCTGGTGAAGTGAGGTTTCTATTCCTCTGATTAACCACAAATATGTAATAATCAATGATGTTCCCATTCACGAGAGGCACATTCCAAGAAAGTTTCAGTAAGGAATGGTTTCTTTCCCTCTGGATCTCAAATTGTAAGTCTTGAATAGGAGGCAGAGGACCTGAGATGATACACAGTAGAAGAATACACTTCATTGTGGAAGTGAGCATTTAGGAAGTAGCTATTAGAACATACATACGGTTTCTACACAAACTCCAGTGACTCCACCCTAGTGTGGAGCTTGCTCAGCTCACACCCAATTATTGAAAGGGTTAGAAATTTCTCTTTCCTGTATATAAACAGGTGAAACATATACTACCACCAGATTCTGTAATAATTATATTAGCTAAGCAAAAAGATGTAGCTAATAATATATACATATTATAATGATTACATTACTCCTTATGTCACCATCTCTTAGCCTTAAAACAATCTCACTTGCTATGTCTAGGACTAATCTGTCTATAGTATGAAGCCCAAAGCACTGGAATATTGTACCACGAAACTCTGGTACAGCGAGAAACTCTGCAGTGGAAGTCATGGTAGTAGCAGTTACTGATACCAGAGTGAGGTGGACATGAAAACCAGACCATGTCAAGTCAAGTGAGGAGTTGGGTTGATGATTTAATGTTGAAAATGTTCGTTCCATTCTGTTTACTGATCTTGGAATAACTTTCCATTTTATATGGTCTCCTTTGACTGTACATTCATATCTCACTGGCTCATTCGGACATACAACTCCAACACTTCTTGTCAGCCTCCCAGCTATACAATAAGAAAACATAGCTAATGCTGAAAATTGTCCACACTACTATACTGGACTCCAGAAAACAGCATACTCCTTTAAAATGGCTGTCCTTTGAGTATTTACATTAGCTACATACTTTAAAAAGAGCAAAAATGAACACAGATACTGATAGCTAGCTAGCTAATAATACGCAAAAAATAATTAATAACACTCGGGAGTAATGCAAGTTTGGACAGAGCTAGTATAATTCTCACCATTGTGCAGTGGAACGAAGTAAAGGAGAAAGAACAAGGCTTTAATGTACTGATTAGAGTGAGCCATTGCAACAGAAATATTATCTGACCAAGTCACTAGCTATATAGCTAGCTATAAATTCAGGGTTTTTTCTATCTGTGATTAACAGAGTACTGAACTCTTCTGTTTTGCTAAGATACTTATATAGCTAGCTATTCCTGGGATTTGGTTAGTAGCTATAGCTAGTGGGGAATTTGTGAGAATACAAAATACAATAACATTGGCAACACAATTGCAACATTCTAAGAAGCAGCTATGGCTGTGTATAACATTTTATAGGTCATAGTGTATTGTGGTATATGGTGGAACCTGTTATACAGACCCTATTGGAACAGATCTAGTATGTATATGTGTTCTAATTTCAAGGGACTGAAATAGATGTATATCTACAGAGGTGTCCTCATTTCAGGGAGTTGGAATAGAGAAGTTCCACTGTTGCTGTGCACTAAAGTATGGTTAAGACTTATCTTCTACAGTGAAATTTGAGAAGCACACCATAAAAATTTGACCCAAATAACAACAACAAACAATAACAATAATAATAATAAAACAGAAGGTAAAAGATGTAATCTAGAAAATATTGATGATAGCATAATTATGTAACAGTACAAAGTACAACCATAGCTATATATACACTTCTGTCATACTATAGCCTGGGAGGAACTGTCTCTCATAGCTCAGGTGGGAGGGGCTGCTTGCTCTTAAGATGTTGCTTGAAAGTCTTTGGGTCTGGCATATGTGATTTGCACACAAAACATGTGTAAATGAGAGCCTATTGGCAGCCAACTTCAGAGTCCAACAATCCTGCTGCTTTCTTGAGTTTTGCTGCTGCCTTCTGCTGGTATTGCTGTCCCCTTATCATGTCTTATGTGGCTACCAATTACAAGAGGTATGTTTTGACGTCAAATATTAAAATCTAAAGTCCATTCTTGTTCACTTGAGCCCAGGAAGCTAGAAGTTAACCTAATATAAATGGACATAGTACTTCAGTGATCTTAGCTGTTCTAATTATAGGTATTAAAATTAATGTTTAATGGCATTCATTACAATTTTGATGTGCATTAAATAGAATGAAAGACCAATACATTATGTATGTATCAATGCAAGGTTCCAATGAATGCATGTCAGAAGTCTGTGCTGCAGTAGCTATTAGTGTAGCCATTAAGTAGTACAGTGAAACACCTCTATTCTTACCTACTACTGAAATGAAGACACCTCTGTATACAATGGAACCCCTCTAATCAAATTCCCCCAAAAGAGGATATCTATGACATCATAGTTGCCAAATGTCTGGGTGGGACAGTCCCGGATTTACTAGCTCTGTCCCGGAAGTATGAGCATGAAGTTTAACTGCAATGATTGCTATGCTGACATTAAACTTCCCAGTCAACTTCTGTAGAAGTGCAAAAAAAGCTACCCGATCTGCACTAGGAAGTAGCTAACTGAGCTAACTGAACTATGCTAACTGAGCTAACTGAACTATGCTAACTGAGCTAACTGAACTATGCTAACTGAGCTAACTGAACTATGCTAACTGAGCTAACTGAACTATGCTAACTGAGCTAACAGAACTATGCTAACTGAGCTAACTTAACTGAGCTAACTGAACTATGCTAACTGAGCTAACTGAACTATGCTAACTGAGCTAACTGAACTATGCTAACTGAGCTAACTGAACTATGCTAACTTTGTGCAATACAGGCTAATCTCAAGACTTCTCTCGATGCCAGTTCTCAAGTCGCCATCTCAATCATATCTCAATACAACCATGTTTATTGTAAATTTTTCTCTTTTTAATCACGTGACATTAATTCTGATAGTGATGATGTAATAAGAATTAGTAATGATAATGTCATACAAAGTCCAGTACAAACTTGTCATAATAAAATAATGAAGTGCAAAGGTCAAATGTAAGAGTGTGGCTTCTAAAATGGGCTTAATGTCCCGGATTTTGATCTGGAAAAAAGCCTGTATACAGTGAAACCCCTTCTATTGCAACCCCCTGAAACAAGAACACCTGGAACTCCTCTATACAGTGAAACCCTCTATTACAATCCTAGTCTGGCACTAGACCCCTTTGCAACAATGACCCTTTCACTTGTGCAAATGGGTTGCATGTGCCAGACTATTACAGCCCCTGAAATTAGGACAGAGTGGAATCCTTTTATTCTGAGTCACCTAGAAAATGAGGACACCTCTACACTAAGCTTTAGATTTCCTCTGACTGGCTCAACAGCACCACATTCAATCATGTCATCCAGGGGGGGGGGGGGACCCCCCTTTTCAACACCTTGTGACATTGTTTTGTGTAGCTGGGCCACAAACAGTGTAAAAAGCTTACACTTTACATGTAAATATTCATAAAATGCTAATTAGATAGAGCCTGGCACATAGCTTGTACTTTGTAAACAAACATACCTACCCAGAGTAGCTGATAATGACACAGACCATTAAATTTGTTAGATCATTCCAACAAAAGTTTAGTTGTTAAGAAGCAGCTACAGATGATAACACTTCTGTGTTGTACAAACTCAAGTTTCTATCTGAAGGACTTCCTACCTCACTTTCTGAAACATTAATTTTTATCCTAAATAATATCACCACAACATAAGAGTAGCTACTGTAGAGGCAACTGAGGCATTTTGCCTCAGTAGATTTTTGCTATTGTAAAACTAATACATTAAATTATGCAACAGCTAACTGACAACTCTGTCTGTAGTTACAGTGCTGAAGCATATGTACTTCAACATAGGAATATTTATTATCCTTATATTGAACATTACGTGTCAACGAATTTTCTGAGTTGAACTGAGATATGGATGTTTCTAGAGAGAATATCCTCAAAAGATTCAGCTCAGCTGAGAAGGACATTTTACAGTTATGTTATCAAGTTCTTAACATAATGCATGTGGGTCCCTATTAGACAGCCTGAAATGCCACCAGTTGAATCAAAGGAGTCTAAAATACAAAAACGGGGGGGCATGCCCCCAGACCCCCCTAGATGGTGCACTTACTGCACTATGTGGTCACAAATCCCAACCCTATTTTCTGCCTGAGTATGCAAAAATTCCTGGCTACTCCTCTGCACAATCAGTGGAGTAGGAATGAAAAAAATATTGTGGGGGCCAGACTGGCGTACTCACACCTAGTATAAAGCTAAGCAAGTAGGTCATAAACAATTGATGATGCTAACTAAAAATTGCCAAAATAAAACTTTCTTCTGTCATTAATGAATTCTTTAGCTATTACTCCTAAATTATGTTGGTCATTTTTTTTTTCTCTGTGAACATGAAGAATCATGCAGTTTTTAAGGCACTCTTCTGTCATTAAATTGCAAAGGTAAGTCTTTATCCTCTTAAGAGCAGAAAAGCATTTTTCAGCATTAGCTATAGGAATAGTTAGGTAGATTTTCAGTACCTTGTGCACTTCAGATAACAGCATTTTCAAAGTTGAAGTTTCATTAAACATCACAAATAGTAGAAATCAGAGTTAGCTACCTGCCGTTTAGGAATGCCATTCAATGGAGTAGATTTAGAAGCATTTGCAAATCTATTTTTGGAAATTGATATCTTTGCTATAATAATAATTCCTGAATCATGAACACTCTTCCATTAGCACTTTCTATAAGCATTTTTCAATCTTTTGAGCAATAAGAAAATTTTTTTGGATAAATCGCTTTTCCAGAGCAGCTTTCACCAAATCAATTGCCTGAAAATATTCTTTACAATAAAAACACTCAATAGAAGTAAAGGTATGCTGGGCTACTTTGAGTTTCTGATTCATTATAATCTGCAGTACTACTGGTTCCTTTATCAATCTCAGTGGCAACTTCAGTACTCAAGTCTAAGCCTGTAAGTCTTATCATGACTATAGTAAACAATTCTGCTTTAATCAAGCTATAAACTGAGCATGCAAGACTTGCCCTGCCCAGTGTACAGCTGCACATGGTAGGATTGGTATAGTCAAAATGGTATCTAAGAACAGGGATGTAGACAATAGGGGGGCTTGTGGGGCTTAAGCCTCCCCAGATTTTTCAGAAGATGAGATTAACTAGATAATATCAGGCTCTGGCTTAATTATTATTATTATTTATTATTGTAAACTGCATATGATGTGCATTGTAGTGGTTTGGTAAACAGTATCCAACCATGACAGTAGTGGTTAACAGGTAAGCATGGCAACATTGTGCTTAGAGAACTTGCTTGACTATTAGCTTAATTGCTAGTAGCTAGTAGTAAGTACCATGTCTGTCAATTTCTAAGATAGTGGTTTAACACTCCTTTAAAGCCAGGTGAATCATCCAATGCCAGCTATCATTCTGAATTAGCCAGTAGTCAGCCTGAACTGAGCTAATAGTTTTTTGATCAGTGTATTATCTTAAAGTGATGTTGAAGATGTTTCAGTGCAGAATCCACTATGAAATAGAGCCTAGCCTATACTTGTGTACATATAATTTGCTCTCTTACACCTCTTGGATTTTGAAGAAAATTTTTTACCTCTGCACTTTGTGCAGGAGGAGGCAAATCCCCCTCCCGCACCCTCCCCCTTGAGCCGAATTACAGCTCTTTTGTCTTTACCTTATTAGCACCCCCCAGTCCTAAAAAGTTGTCTACGCCCCTGAAGAAAAGGCAATCTTCTCTCACTACCCTCCTGTGTCTAGCTCTAAGGGTGATTCTGAACGATTACCAAGTTAGTACCAGTATGAAGTTATCAATTTGTTGCTGCTAATTAAAGCAATTGGCTTTAACAGCACTGCATTAAGCTACTTAGTCAGCCAAGTTGGGGGGGCCAGGCCCCTCTGTCAGAAAAGTTGGGGGGGCCATGGCCCCCCTGGGCCCCCCCCCCCCATTCCTACTCCACTGACAATGTTTCATATCTTGCCATAATTCTGGTAACTGTTGCTACAGTTGAAAGAGCAAGTTCAGCCCTCAAGGGCCTCCCCTCCCCCACTATCTAAGATCCACCTTAGAGATATCATTGCCCCCCCCCCCCCTTTCAAAATCCTGGATCCGCCCCTGTCATCAGCATCACATTCATCGTGTCTGCCTTTTCAAATAGATTTTTGGGGGGAGTTGTCATGCGTGCGCGTCAGTGCACTCTTATAATAAATTGCTCAACATTCTAAGATAACTGGAGGAAGTCATAGTGTAATACTTATATCTCGGGAGCTGGTAGCTGATTACAACTGCGCGCATAGCACACCGTAGTTAATGTGTTTGTTGTTTATTTTGTTGGAAGTGATTACATGAGGAAATACTGTAGTTTTATCTTTATTTGGTTTCCTTTATGGTTGTTCAAATGAGGGAGGTGAATGTCTGAATCTCTAACAGAAAGCTAACTTAACTAATTATTATTATTCATTGAAGTATTCATTTAAGTATTGAATACTGGAGTAGCTAAGGTAACTAGATCTGAATGTTTGATAAATTCAGTCTAAACAGACCACACACTTCTGCAATATATAGCTACTGCTGAGTGATTGAGGAGAAAGTCAGGGTTTAAAATGTTTAGCAGTGCTTCTCTCAAACTACTCTCTGTGACCTTTTTCCTAATGCAGACATACTATTGTACCAACGCAAGTGAAGAAGGTCCAAGTGAAAATTATTGTACCAGAGAAGAAGGTCCGAATGAAGGTAATTTCAAATTTAGCTATGTATAATCTAGCTAGCTTTTAGGAAAATTGTCGTGGCACATTTTGAAGGCTTGCTATAATTTTATAAAGAAGGACCTTT
Organism: Diacarnus erythraeanus; assembly: GCA_964016965.1. NCBI lineage: Eukaryota > Metazoa > Porifera > Demospongiae > Poecilosclerida > Podospongiidae > Diacarnus > Diacarnus erythraeanus. The sequence continues at coordinate 7,801,410 of OZ024674.1, read as the reverse complement.
AGACCTGACCTCAGTAATGTACAATTAAAAATGTACCTTCTAGTTTATCTTTGCATAAATTAACCTCCGGAATAAGGATAGACTCTCTACAAGGGACAGTAGACCTGATTTTAATAGAGGTTTCACTGAAGTTCAAGTGCTATAGCTATCTAGCTATGGTGATAAATGGTTACCATAGTAATCGATATTTAGCAAAATTAATCACAGGATCTTATAATATCCAGCATTCACTTTATCATCTTCACTGTTTCCGATTCTGTACGTCAACAACAGTGATATGAGCAGTCGCACCTATATTGAACCATCAGTACAACCAGATAATGTCAGCTTGACTTTCTTTGATGATTTTGCATGTCCTGGGAAAACTGTCACACTAACCTGTGAAACATATAATGATAATGGTCTTGCATGGTACTATAATGGAACTTCAGTACGATATTACACAGTGAAGGACAATCATACACTTGGAATGTATATGGGACCAGAGAATGAGGATGACTTTCCTAATATAACATTTCTTGTTTTGCTTGCGAGTAATCAAACCAACTATACTTCAATCTTGAAAGTCAGTTCAGAAATTGCTGTGACTAATACCATTGATTGCAAATCAGGTTTTAATAGCAGCAGCAGTTCATATACCTACAGAGTACTGGGTGAGTTATACATTATGGCAGTCAGGTAAAAATTGAACATGGTCATAAGAACCCTATCAGACACATTTGATGCTGGGGGAGGGGGGGGGGAGGCAGAATTAGTGGTGGCCAATGGACTGGCTATGCTATGCTAGCATTTTTGACATCTATGCAAACATCCCTCCCTTTTGATTTAACAACTATGCTGTGTTGCTAGGTTGCTAGAGTAAACAGGGACTTGATGATTGTGTGGCCAAGGGCCACTGCAAGGGGGAGGATGCAGGAGGGGAATGTGCTCCCTCAACAAGCTTCAGAAGCCAAAATTTTCTAATTAAAACTTTGACACTATTATGAAATTAAGTGTTATGTGCATGAGATAGAGTGGCACTATTAGAAAGAAGTTTCATTAAGGATATATAGTCTTAATTGGACAAAATCAGCAATAAGTAGAAAAATCCACAGAACTCTATTTGGCCTTGATCCATCCACAGACAATTTTCTGCTCCAAAAATCCACAGATTGTGGATAAATCGAAACACAGACTATGCTATTAGTCACCTCAGGTAGATTTAGACCATTCTTTCCAAAACACTGCACAGGCTGGTGAACATCACCACTCAATCCTAACTGACCCTAGACATTGCATTTATAATGTAAGAAAAGATGCTAGGTATCTGTTTTGCATTAGAGTGTAGTAAACTGAGCTTGAATGAATGTTGTCTTTACGAACTTTAGAAGAAATAAATTTAATTTCTCATGTGTTTACAATTACTTTGCTTGTTCGTTTGACTCTTAGTTTCTAAAGTTCATAATCTTGGTCTATCATATTATTCTATGAATCATAGGTAATGCAAGAGTGGGGCTAATCTCAAGTGGAACTACGTATTCATTTTTTCCCACTTTCTGATAATTAGATTGTCATTATAATGAAACAAATAGCATGGAAATGTTTCAGTAGGCTTGAATAATGAATACAGAGTAAAGTCACAACAGGTGTGAATTTCTCACCCAAATCATAATTCCTAGATGAAACCCTGTGAATTTAGCTCAAGTCTTAAGTATAATAATTTTGAACTTCATTATTCAATACAGATACACCAAAAAAGCCAAATATTTCTTGCCATTTAATGACTACTATAACTGATGAACAGGGGTGGAACTTGTATAAAATTACATGGAAGCATGATGGAAACATTGAAGATATTTCTTACTTTGATGTGACTATTATTGATCTGGGTAAAGATGGTAATCTCAGCAAATCATACAATAAGACTTGTCCCTGTGTGAACACTTTATTGGTACCTCTCAATAAAACAAATCCATATAATATCAGCATCAAGGTTGTGGATAAATGTGAACAGACGAATGAAAACCATATAACAATACCATCTATGTCAGGTAAATATGTATATTATTATAGCTCATAGTAATTACAGTGTCACTATTGTTTCACAGCTAATAATGATGCTGATTTAGGATGTGATGATCTACTCACTTCGATGGATTCAGTTGCAAGTATGCTAAATCATTAATGATAGTGCATTTTCACACAACCTTTAACTAGTAGTAAACATTATTAGTACACCAGTTACAAATTCTGTTTACATTAATTAGCATAATTAAAATATATAGTAGCTATATGAACTTCATTATTCTGTATTTACCGTTAGCTATATATAATACTGAAAGTTCATCAGGTCCATCTCACTAAAGCTAGCAGGATAAATAATGAGGTAGAGTTTGTGTTGTGCAAGCATAACACTCTCATATCACTTTGTTTCTTCATCTTGTGTACTATAATTTTTTTGCAATGTCCATCTCTAAGATATGTTTTACTTCCCATTCATTTTAGTAAGCCATGCTATCACTAAATTCTGATAACTTATACTAATTATTTCTACATGCAAAAACTAGAATATGTGTATAATAGAGTCTAGCTATTATAATTAGCTATAGCAGTCACAACCTCAGAAACTTAAGGTTGAGCTTAAACTCAATTTACAGCAAGAAGTGTGGTTTTAGTTATGCACCTCAGGTGGCTAGCTAGATCAACCATGCCGGTCTGCTAAGGTCAATGGCATGCTGTGTATTTGCTTATAATAATACGTATATGGGGCATGCAACTAACTTTGCAGCATGATAGTATGAAGGCCCGTAGGTCACATAACAGCCTTGTGATCAGGAGTCTGTTAACTAGTGTTTGTAGTTTTGGAAATGAATAAGTTTTATAACTGATTGACCTCACTATAATAGGGAAACTGTATCTTGATTTTTTGTTACTGACTTTCATATTAGCTATAGTGAGTTTATACTTTATTAAACTGCAGGACCACTACAGAAACCAAATATTACTTCATCTAAAATAGTCTCTCCAAACCTTGTATATAACATCACATGGGAGCAAGAGGATATTAGCAATGAAGACATTGCTTATTATGAAATAACTATTAACCAGACTGATCCTGTTAATTTTTATCCTGGTGTAAACAGTGCATTGATAAGTGTTCATGAAGGAAATATGTGTTATAAAATCAGTGTCAAGGTTGTGAATAAATGTGATCAGACAAATGAAAGCAGTATTTTCCTCCCAGGTAAAATCAATACACTACCTTATTGTCTAAAGTATAGGTAATTTTAAAAATACTTGTTATGATCGTAGCTACATGCATACAGCAAACATTAATTATTACGTGATTATAATTTGTATCATTAATAAAGAGAGTTCTACAGAACTCTGAACCATCATGATTCATGAGGCCACAATATTAAAAAGAAGTATCTGATGTGTGTGCTGGAAGTCTCTCTCTTTTTTTTTCTTATTCCAGACCAGAACTTTTCTAATAGTAAAATAGCATCTCATACCAGACCTGGGTTAAGTTATATTCATAATTATTCTACCTTAACAATAATTTTTTCAATACAATAACACAATAATAATATAATTTGTTGTCACTCTGTTCAATACTCTTAAGAGCAAAAGATAGACAGAGACCATAATATATAATAGTATATAATAGTGACAATAAGGTATCATTATTGTTGTTAATATTTTGCTGCAGATGAAGCATGTAAACCAACTGGTGGTGGAGCGATATCTACTTTCATAAATAGCAAATATACAGTTGTCATTAACCATATTGCAATTATTATCCTCACACAACTTTTTAAATAAGATAGCTAGCATGAACAATAGTTACATCACACACAACTTTTAAGCTATAGTTAATAGCTACACAAATTTGTATTTCTGGCATTAATTAACATAGTTAGAGTTATCAATGCACACACTAGATCTTTTACTTCCTTCAAGGTCAATCTCTTCATATATTGGCACTTGCTGCACCACTTTCTGACTTTTAACTTTGATTATGCACATTATCGCAATGACACACGACGCAGTAAAAATTGATGAGGCAATGCATGCAACCACTACCACTGTTATGAAGATGGAGACAGTCATTCTTGAAATTCTCATAGTTGTTCTTTCTGGACCTACATAAATTATTAAATTATAAGTCCCAATAATGCTGTATAACCATTAGCTATTTTGTACTCTTGTACCTGTTGAACAGAAGTTAAGGTTACTAGTATTAACAGTTTCGGCATCTCTCTCATCAAGGCTTGGTTCAGCTGAGATATGTGAGAGATAATAAAAAACAGAAACATGTCAAGATGATTATGTTATACCTATCTTCATGTTCATGGTTGTCACAGGTCCATTTCCAAGACAGTTAACAGCATTCAGTGCTATAACCACTGTGCTGCCATTATGTGGCAGAGTTACATTCACTGCTGGTGAAGTGAGGTTTCTATTCCTCTGATTAACCACAAATATGTAATAATCAATGATGTTCCCATTCATGAGAGGCACATTCCAAGAAAGTTTGAGCAAGGAATGGTTTCTTTCTCTCTGGATCTCAAATTGTATGTCTTCAATGGGAGGCAGCAGACCTGAGATGATTATTAAATTATTTGCATGTTTTGGGGATACAGATACCGTAGATCTGGTTAATTTCACTGTCACTTTAATTTTGCTATTTTCACGGTAGGTAAAGGGAAGCAAAAATAATTTATACGTATACATTCAAAAGCATTACCTAATTGAAATCCCTCCCCCTTGCGAAAATAAAAAACGTGAATTGCTTCATAGTATGAGGTCAGTTAAAATAAAGTGTCTTGAAAATAACTGGATCTACGTATATCTCTTTCCTATTTAGTTAACTATGATAACAGACTGTCAACTGTTAAGATATGCATAATCTTTTCTAAATAACCAATGAAAATTTCCTGCTATGATAGAGCTACAGTTTAACTAAACATGGGCAGATCCAGGAATTTGTATAAGGGCGAAAGTATTTAAGTGGTTATGGGCTAGAGCTTTTCGTGATCAGACATACCATGCTGCTATCAATACAACAAATGGAGTCGAATCCCATAACACATGATTGTGTACAGCTACAGCTAATTTGCTTCACAGCTCGAGTGCATGTATTAGTATATGCCCAGTAAAGGGTTAAACAATTACATTAATAGCCAGTGTGACCTTGACACCCCTTCTCCTGAATCATACATTTATACCCCCCAAATCTTCCTATACCTATTCATGCCATGTATGTCAACATAATTATGCTTAATTTTGTAGCCCTCATACTGTCAAGATATGAGGAGTGCAAGACAGTCTGTACAAATTAATTGAATCTTTATCATTCATAGAAGAGAGCTCATGTTTGAGAAATCTTTCTTCCAATTTGAACTCAATCTTGGCAAAATATGGTGTAAATGTTCAAGGTTTGGTTATTCTTCCATGAGCTACAAACAGTGCAGAAAGGGCATTTAAACTGATATAAGCAATTGAGGAGACAAACATCTCTATCCAAGTTGGGCTACAAACCTCTTCAAACTAATGAAGAATGTCTTGTTGGGAGACCTAGACATAGTGCTTGCTACCGAAAAAGAGTTGGGAAGAAGGCTGCACTCAAATGCAAGGTATAATGAAATGTAAGATCACCTTTATGATGCTCAAGAATTATTTTATAGGAGTTGATGGTGTCAGAATCTGCTTCATTTACAAGGTGTGTGTCACACCCTGGTGTTTTTCCAGTCTTTTTTTTTTTTTTTTTTTTTCTTATTTCTTTATGAACATTATAATATGACCTCAACTAGCTATACACAATTCGACTGCATGCACATAAATACTACCCTTATTATTCAGCTGCAGGGTTGAACCAGAAGCATTAAGAGGTCATTGTGGTGAATGTACTGGCTGTAAACAGCCAAACTGTAGTTAGTGTCAAGAATGCCACAATATGAAATGTTTTGGTGGACCTGGAGTGAAGAAAAAGGCATGCCGGAAGAGGAAGTGTTTTGGTAGAGAGCCAAAGTCCAATAAAGCAGTTGGTAATGCCCTGTAGTGTATAGGACATAGAAAGAACTTTTACAGGTTACTATGCTATGAAAAAGTATCATTGTGGTTATGTAAGCTATGTATATTTTGCAAGTCCTAACTACTTCCTTTCACCTGGAACCACTATACCTGCTTCCCTGGTTCCAATCTATACTCCCCCTTCTGTACTCCCTAAAAAAAAAAAGATTAAGGGAATAATTTAAAATTATAAGAAAAACAACAAAAAACAACTTCACTTGGAAAATTCGAACCTGCGCTATCGCGTATTGTACTGTGCACTTGAGCCACATCATGGGATTGGGCGAAAAGACTGGATCCCATATTATAATTAATATGATTGCATTATTATTAGTCATGCCCCCATGCCAATAATAATTGCTGACTGTGTACAATGAGATCTACGGGTCTGGCCCGTGCAAGGGTTAGCCATACAAAACTGAAGTGTGAACAACCTTCAGTTAGCCTGTTATAAGAGTCTGAAAACCATCCAGATATTAGGAGCTTCTCATGGAATACACTCAGACTCTGAGTGAACAAATTCTTTACATTAAAATCATTAATAAGATCTCACTTGCTATGTCCAGGACTAACTCGCCTCTAGTTTGATGCCCAAAGCACTGGAATATTGTATGACGAAACTTTGGTATAGCGAGAAACTCTGCAGTGGATGTCATGGTTGTAGCTGTTACCGATACCAGAGTGAGGTGGACATGAAAACCAGACCATGTCATGTCACGTGAGGAGTTGGGCTGATGATTTAATGAAAGTGTTCGTTCCATTTGGTTTTCTGATCTTGGAATAACTTTCCACTTTAAACGGCTTCCTTCAACTGTACATTCATATCTTACTGGCTCATTCGGACACACAACTCCAACACTTCCTGTCAGCCTCCCAGCTATACAATAAGAAAAAGTTAATACATGACTCCAGATAGCAGCAAATGTGATAACACAGCATGTGTTCCAACTGCTACATACTTTTTACATTCGGCAAAAAAACTAGCAACTGACACAATAATGATGACAATACAACTCCACAAAAATGATGATAAAACTATCCGTAATATACATGAATTGACAGAATCTTTAACCTGTTAGTTAACCAGTTAATGCTTACTTCAGTTAGAGTACAACAGAGTCTACAACCACAGCAAAATTAATATTTTAAATGGCTTTAAAAAGAACAAACACGTCACAAAGACACTCATAGTTTGGACAGACTTAATATAATAGCTAACTCTTACCATTGTGCAGTGGAACAAAGTAAAGGAAAAAGAGCAATGCCTTAGCATACTGATTAGAGTAAGCCATTGCAACAGAAAACTGACCAAGTAGTGCAAAAATAAACTTCACTGTCACCACTTACAACCAGAATTTTGCTATTAAAGAAGTGATAGCAATATAACTAAAGGGCCAATCTGTAAGAAATTTACCTATAATAGTTATGATAAATTCTGCTTCTTGGGAACTTTTGTTAACTAACTCCACAAAGAAATATTTTTTTATTGCTTTAATTTTCTATGAAATCAAGTTTTAGTAATGAAACTAGCTACAGCCGGCTATTTGTCCCTTTAGTAACATCAAGAAAGTAAACACAATTCTGAGAAATAGCTACTATATGTAAGTTATACCTTTCATGTAGAATTCCCATTCTCATAACAGTATAATTATTGGGGATTAGCGGAGGGAGAAAAATTCTGATACTTCTACCTACTAGCCCCAGTCAGCATTCTGACATAAATTATTATATTATAGCTAACCAACCATGCACTTGAAGTAAAACAAGTAAAGCAAAAAAAGTTTATTCTAAATAAAAAAGGTGACGTAGGGATGACTGCTGCACTTGAACTGCATGCATGCTAGCTATATACACAATCCTAAGTCACTACGTAGATGCATAACAGACTAGCTAACTGCTACTACAGGTAGCTACATGAAAGAAATAATATATCATTCCAAAGTCACTAGCCTCATTCACCTGCACTTGCGCATGAGGAAAACAATGGCGTCTTCTTTCGAAATCATTATATAGCGAGCATCGTAATCCCTTCGTAGGGAGCGCTAACGCACTCCCCGATTAATATTGATTGTCAATTTGACAGTGAAATAAATAAATAAATAAATAAATAAATAAATAAATAAATAAATATATAAATATAATAGTACTAAGTATGTACAACCATACACTTCCATCATACTATTGAATGATTCTTCAAGTGGGAGGGGCTGCTTGGGATGCTTGCCCTCAATTAATGTTGCTTGAACGTTTTTGGGTCTGGCATCTGTGATTTGCTCACAGGACATGAGTTTTCTTGGCAGTGTCAGTCATTATTACAAAAGATGTAATCAAAGGAACAAATAAAAATAATTAAATGTTACTGAATAAAGATTTGAGCCCTGGGGACTAGGCAGTTAATCTGAAACTTGGACAACGGAACCACACTTATAAAAACTTCAGTAATATCTGTTTATACAGACTCCAAATTGATTGAAAATTAATTTTAATGATATTCATTATCAATCAATTTGCTGCTCATTAAATAGAACACTGCTCACAAAATTAATACCTCCACTGTATTTTGTACATCCAGGGGTCACATAGGCCTGTAGCATTCTTCCTGTAGAATTTTGGGTAGTCTAAGAATAAATGTGCTAAAGCATTAGGCATTATGCAAAGATGCCAACCTTACAATAGGGTAAAGAGTGACAATGTATTTTAAGAGATCAATGTCGAAAGAGTAAGAAAATGATATTTTTGACAATATAGCCACCATAATTATTATGAATTAAGCATTACTATAGTGTTTGAGGATGAACATGAATTAATGATTTCAAAAGTGCTCTATTGTTGCTTTATTGGCTTTCTCTAACACTTAATTCACTGGTTCATACTCATGACATGGATTTGGACTTGCTAGTTTACAGTTAAAGTGTTCCATCCAGTTTAAGATTAGGCCTAAATGCTGCCTTATTTTTTCTCACCATGCTGAACAGCCTTCTTTCTTCCACATTGGAATGAGGCAAAACTAGCACCAATTTTACAACATTGCTAAGCATAGATAACCTTAGCCTACCATCTGGAGAGCACATTGAAGCCAGGTTTGCCAAAATGATGTCCATCCTAAGCTATGATACTGAACCTACTTTCAAACATAGTCAGGAATTTCTAGTTATCGAAAACCCTGTTTAATAAAAGTCGGATGTCACCCCGTGGATCTAGAAATCTCAACGGGATGATGCTGATCTGAATCTCGACCGGACCGTCCATCATCTCAGCCTTCAAGAAGTGCGCGTTTTTTAGAAACGAGCCCCACCCTATTCTACATGAACCAGCCATCTTTCGTGTCAGGCATAAGAGCGTGAGATTAGCCCTAAATGCACGCCCTAGGTGTGAGCGTTGGCATGTGTACATATGGTACTGACATAGAGGAGGAGAGCCAGAGGGGCTTAAGAGAAAGCAGAGAGAATTTCACTTGAGCAGTATGCATGATAATAGCTCTCAGAGATGGATTTATTTATTCAAACATTAGCTGTAAAATTAATTCTCAAACATTGGTGGTCCTTTGTCTATGACTCTATGTATAGTAATTCTGGGGGTATTATTGTAAAATGGAGATCTCTTTAACATGGTTTCAGGTGGAGATGTTGGCTATTCTTATCCAATTGCCTCAAGGACAGTATGGTTACAGTGGCCTGCTTACCTAACATCAATGCTCATTCTTATTAGTCCTTGTTAATTCTTTGGTTTTATCGGTCCTGCTCTAAAGTTGTATTACTATTAGTACAGTTCTACACGTCTCAGACTCGCCCATTATATATGATTATTCATTATCTCCGTCACCTGCACTATGTATGATATAGCTATTCATTGTAGCAACTGAAGATAAATTCCATAGATAAGGTTGTTATGACAACTTCTCATCCTCTTGAACCTAAAGAAAGTCAGAATGAAAACATTTCGCAGCGCTCTTCGACTCTCGGTCACTTTTTTAATACTACTGGCATATTATAAAGGGATTTGTCGAGGTAAGCTACCAAACTATCAATGGATAATGTTTTAATTCGAAGAAGAAAGGTGTTAAAATACTAGTGGTAGATTTTCTTTGGGTGCAAACCTTCCTGCATGTAAGAACATCCGTCATATTAACTATAGCTACGTAGAGTAGTAACCACAGTTATGAGACATGTAAACATCTGGCTTCCTGCTAATGGCACATAACCACAACCACATAATTTTTTTGACTATTCTGAAACCCCTCTCTATAAAGTCCATGTGGACCACATAATTTCATATTCTAGCAGATCTACATGTGCTGCCACTTTTAAAACAGTGAGTTTACCCTCATTATGGGACACTACATTAATTATGAGACAGTAGCAAAAAGAACCTAGCAAAAAACTTTAGTCAAAAAAAAAAAAAATGGGTAGCAAAAAGTCACAAAGTCAAAAATGAGTTAAACACACTTCAAACAGTAAAAGATATCTGGAAGATCATCTTGATTAATGTCAGTGCAGTGGGTATGGTACCATATGTCACAATTATCGCAACAAATCCACTGACAACTGGACTCTCCCTCCTTCACATGACATATGGGGCATTCAACCTCATCCTGGGACACCTCTTCATCGTCATCGTCTGATACATTGACTCTTGGAGTTTTCATTTGTTCTTTTGCCAATCTCTTCCTATCACGTTCTTTCTTCTTTTCTTCTCGTTCTTTCTTTTTTTCTTCTCTTTCCTTCTCACGCAATACTTTCTTCCTCTCATGTTCTGCTTTCTTTACCTCCCGTTCCTCTTTTTTCCTTGCTTTCTCTTCTTCAGCTAATCTTTTCTCCTCTTCTTTTTGCTTCAACTGTTTCATTGCTGGTGAATCACTTAAACACACAGAACTGGTGCTATTTGCTGCTGGCTTTCCCTTTCTTTTTGCCAACACTTTAACTTCTGGATACTTCAAAACCTCACTCAGTACACTTGATTCATTAGAGGACATGGTTGAAAGTGAGTTGGCATGTGTCTTCATGGAATCTGTATCTGACTCAGGGTGTTGTTCTTTTAGCCACAGTTCATACAGAGGGTCCTGTACATCATATTCTTCATTAAACCTTTTTTCAAAAAGGGAGTGCTGCTCTGTACTAAAACTAGTATTACGAGTATATGATGAACTGTCATCATTCGTATGTTTGAATACCTTTGCAGGAGCCAACATTCTGTCATCAACTGCACTTGGGTTAAATGGCGAAATCCTGGTCTTTTTAAATCCACCAAGAATGTTCACTGGTGTAATGGAGTGTGCCCAGGCATTACAAACCAGTAAAGCTATAACTTCAGATGTAATGACTCTACCAGGGTTATTGACTATATATTTTCGACATGCTTTAGGATAGTGGGTCTTAAATGATTTGAAAACACCAATATCCAATGGTTGCAATATATGTGATGAGTGAGAAGGCAAACAAAGCAGATATATACATTTTTACGTGCCAACTCAATTACATCCAAAGTTATATGAGAACTGTGACCGTCTTCAATTAGTAACACTGGTCTAGCAGGAGGTATTGATTTTACAAAGAACTTAAACCATTTCAAGTAAATATCTTGAGTTATCCAACCGTTGTCACTGGTTTCAAACACAGTACCAGGAACACAACCACTTTGCATGGACTCTGGGACAGCTTTTTTCCTTGGGTAGATCATCATGGGGGGGAGTACATGCCCACTTGCTGACACACAAACCACAACTGTGTGTGTCTTGCCTTTTTCACCACTAGTTACAGAGTACACATGCTTTCTTCCCATAGCACAAAAAACTTTTCCAGGCTTGTGCACTATTGTAATCCCAGTCTCATCTATGTTGTACACTTGCATGGGTTTGGTTAATAAATTAAGTCGACCATAAAGGGAGCCCAACTTTGCAAAAAAGTCAACTACTTTTTCCTTACTGGCAGAAGAAGCCCTAGAATATGACAGAGCTTGGGGAGTCCGGAGAGATAGTTCTGGGTGTCGGCGCCTGAAAGCTTCCAGCCATCCTCTGCCTGCCATCCCATCTTGAAATGGATGAGGGCGCTTAGATCTGTCCACAATAGTGAAGGCTATTCGCATTATATCTTCACTGACCAGCCCAAACCCTCGATCAGCCATCTCTATCACATAGTCAACTAAACACCTCTCTTCCTCACTGGTTAGGACTGTGGAAGGCCCAGGTTTACATTCTAAGGGAACTGTTCCATTGGTTCTCCTTCTCAATGTTTCTATAGGAACATTATAGTGCCTGGCAGCCTCATGCAAAGGTTTTCCACTATGGACATATGCTACAGCCTCTTTCATGCTCTCCTCCAGCCACAATTTCCTTTTTTGCTTTTGGTCTGCCATTAGCACCACTCTTTCACTGTTTAGCACAAACGTTTTGAACTAGAGGTTAAAGGTCAACTCTAGTGTGCACCCATTAGAAGCTACGTTGAAGTGGCAGTTCTTACAAGAGTATCAGCATTAATCACCAATTAGCTAGAAATTGAAAACTTTCTGTTTTGTGAAAGTGTCTCATAATACCCTCTGTCTCATAATTCATGGTACTACTCTAGCTCCTTGGTGCTTGCAACTTTAAACCTTCCCACTGTATAATTAGTACTAATTAGCTTGTTTAACTAGTCTAACTGCACTATTGTATCAAGTAGTTGTGAATACAGGGATGTCTGTATAAAATCTATTACAGTCACTAGATCAAAGCTTTGTCATGCATCTGTAGAGATAGGCAGTGGCTTTGCTGAAGTATGTGTACATTTAACACTATTGTCCAACCAACAACTATAAAGCCGCCACTCATCTCTATAGCCAGATACATTGACCACTCCTTTGTAATCTACTGTAGCTATGATTGTTAAGATTAGTTATGCCCGCAAAAGTATTTATAGGATCTTAATCAAGTAGATAATTCTTTTTATACATTCAGCATTATCTGATGAACCCATTCCAGCTGAATTGCTAGATTCATCACAGAAGAATGTCAGCTTGACTTTTTCAGCTAAACCTGCATGCCCTGGAAAAACTGTTGTACTAACCTGTAAAGTATATGGTATGGATCAAGTATGGTTTTATATGGACAAGGTAGCAAAATGGTATTTACCTTCCTATATGACTGGATACTATGAGCAAGTCACTCAGAACATTCCTACAAATGTAACAATTTATAGTTTGCTTGCAAGTGTTATAAATGATACTGGAGGTAATGCACTGTTTACTTCGATTTGGGAAGTTGGTTCAGAATATGTTGTAAATGACGATATTGGTTGTTCCTCACTATCAGAAACAGAAACCTATGTTTATAAAGTACTGGGTGAGTTTTAGTAGAATATAAGTACACACTTGTATTATATAACATGAGAATTCTCATGAACCTATAGCCCACATCTAGCTACGTACACATGAGAATTTTTCTTTTTAAGTAGGTAGCTATAGTAATAGTCATAAAAACTATAATCTCTTTCCTTAAAGGGGGGAGGGGGTGGGGACAGGAACTTAGAGGACAAGAATTGGGGGACTAAGAACGGAGAACTTGAAATTACAGAATAGAGAGAAATATTTTTGGCACATTATTTTATTTTCTTAACTATGTATGTTTAGCTAGGTATAGCTAGCGTGTCTGCTAGGTGTGGCTTTTGTTTGTGGGTGTGATTTAAATGGTCCACCCACTTAAAATTTTCTTCCTACCCCTCCTGAACTTTGTAGCATTTTATCAAAATAATAGAGAGATTATTATTTGTCTCTAGACAATTTTGATGCATCCCTATATTTATTACAGGGCCACCTCCTGCACCAAATATTACTTCCTGTGAGATGTTACTCATGACTTCTCCATACTCTATATATAACATCACATGGGAGCAAGAGGGTATTAGCAATGAAGATATTGCTTATCATGAGATAATTACTAACCAGACTGACCCTTTTAACGCCACTAAAATTTATCCTGGTGTGAACAGTGCAATTATAAGTATTTATGGAGGATATAACAATAGCATCACTGTAAAAGTTGTGGATAAATGTGAACAGACAAATGAAGACAATATCTCATTAACAGGTAAAATTCCATATTATTATTGCCACTTTAAAAGCTGATACTGAATTTCCACAAATACTTAAGATCAAATCTATTCTCTATTCAATGAATCACACATCTTTTTTTATCCTACAAGTTGCTACTACTGTAGTCCCACAATTTGTTTGAGCATACAGCTAGCCTGTATACCACCTATATTGTAAAGTGCAGGTCCAGTTAGCTATCTACATATTATGTTAACCAAAGTTCTTGAGCATAATAGTCATTTAGTCTCAGAATTCATCTGTAGGGAAGCGTAGAAACCACACCAGAATTCATATTTATGGCCCTAGAATTTAACAAACAAACAAACAAACAAATAAACAAACACCTCTAGACCCCACTATATAGATGGCATACTTTGGGCATTGTGTGGTCACAACATTTGATCCTGGAGCAGATTCTCCTTAATTCTTCCCCACTAACATTATTGTTACTAAGCATGGTGGGTATTAATTTTTGGCAATTTGAACAGCAAGATGGCTGTTAGCTATTATTATTGTGAGAGTATCTACATTGGTGTTTATTGGCATTTGATGGGGTTCTATCTAAGAATTTATTTCTGCTCAAATATGACTGTTGTTAAAATTTTGCTACAGATTGTACTGATCAAACAATGCTATGTGAAGTTACTACTACTATTGATGATTCCAAAAGCCTTGGAGTGATGTCTACCCCCTTAGCAAGTGCACTGTTGTCACTAATGGCATTCTTACACAACTTTTAATAGGTTTATACATAGATATTATTAAACATTTGAATTTAGTAGCTCACATATCATGCAGTCACTTTTAATACAATGTGTCTACCATGTGATCATATTAACATAACTAGCTATAATAATAATAATCAGCATAAATTGTAGTTTGTAAACTGGCGCTTTGCAGACTATTAAAGACTCTTTATAGCTATAATGTTGTATATTTCCCTGCTATAGCTACTATGATTAACATGAACAGTGTAATAGCTACATCTCACATAAATTTTTAATTACGTAGGTTTACGCAGGAATACTAGCTACACATTTTCTATTGTATTTCATAATTGGAGTTATCAATGTACACACTAGATCTTTTACTTCCTTCAAGGTCAATCTCTTCATATTTGGCATATGCTGCACCACTTTCTGGTTTTTAACTTTGATCATAGTACACATTATCATGATGATACACGACACAGTGAGGCAATGCATGCTACCACTACCACTGTTATGAAGATGAAGACAGTCATTCTTGAAATTCTCAGTTAATTCTTTCTGGACCTACATAAATTAATAAACTAGCAAAAAATTCTGTATAGCTAATCATTTTGTTTCTGTTCTTGTATTAGTTGAACAGTGTGAGTAGAAGTCGCATTAAGATGAGGCTCATCTAAAACAATTTGGTGATCAGTGGTGTCAAAATGAGGTTCATTCAAAAGGGTTTGAGTATCCGTCTCATCCAGACTTGGTTCAGCTGAGACATGTTGAGAGATAATAGCAATAAACAAAGACAAGAACACATCAAAATGATTATTATTATACGTACCTATCTTCTAAGGTGTAGGAACAGTGAGGGCCCAGGGGGTAAGTGCCCCCCAAACCAAAATGATTTACGGGTAAGTACCCCCCAAAACAAACAAAAAACAAACACTTGATTATACTGTAATGTTAACAGTATTATTCTCTTGCTACCACCAGGGTAATTGCACAGGATACTACAGTTGAAGAGGCTAGAGTTAGTGCTAAGCTTACTGTAGGCTACCTTGAATGACAAATTTCACTTCTTAATGAATAGGTGTCAGAGGCTTCAAAGGAGTTTACATGACTACCAGGTATAGAAGAATACCTAGACAAATAGATGGTAAAAAACATTTAATAGTCCACAAGCTTTGACCAACAGCGCTGCAGCATGCCAATTGCAGCTATATGATTCTTCTGAATGCTGCCAACAGTGGAAAGGAAAGGTTGAAAGTTTTCTTCAAGATACAGTTAAAATTTCTACTGCCGAGAAAGATCTTTTTCTCTGTTTATAGCTAAGTAGCTAGGGTTCATAATTCTATAATATAACACTAGCTAGTGTCACCCTTCCCCCCCCCCCCACCTATGTAAACCACACTGCACCAAAAATGAAATTTCCTACAATTGGCCAGATGCAGGAAAGACATATTTCTTACACTTTTTCAGTGGAGGATAGGGCAGAATTTCCTACATTGTCTTAAATTCTGCCCTATCCTCTACCAAAACAGTGTTGGAAACATGTGTTTCCTACATCTGGCTGAGTATAGGAAATTTCATTTTTGGTGCAGTGCCAGTTATTATAATAGTCATTGATGAACTATAGCTTATCATACATCATTGTGTAAGTGCTGAGTGAGAAATTTAAAAAAAACTACAGCAGTAAAATGTATACATGAAATCAGTGCTGAGTTCATGTAAACAGGAAGACAGGGAAAGTCTACACAAAATAATTACATAGCTTTCTGAAATGATATATACATCCTTTGGACTACATTATTCCAATGGCATTAAGTTTATATAGAGTGTGGTTTCTGTTTCCTGACATGCAGACTATATTTACAAAATACAGGAAATGTGATGCACAGCCATTCAGCCTCTCTTTACATTTTGACTTTGAGCAGCCAAAAGCTATCTGGATTAGCCACCTTCTTAAATTTTGTGATTTGTGCTCTTAAGTTTATACCTACACCACCTTGGGATACTGTGGGATGGCACCCATATGAATTTTCTTCCAAGGTGTCAGTTTAATTTTTGTCTTCAAGATTCTATGCTTATTGTGTAATTTACAACTGCCTGGGAGTTAATTAAAATTTAGACAATCTTTGTAACAACTTAATTTAAGCATGTAAGTAGCTACAACATACCTGTACCTACATAATAGCTATAATGCACAGAGCCAGCCAGTCACATAATAATTCTGAAAGTCTTTTAATGACAAGTTTGTGTTATTTTCATAATGCATCTTATTCAAATTCAATGTTGGCTGTTGTACCTTAACAACAAATCTAGTTGACCTGCCCTCAGTCATCTTCCTCCACCAATGCTGACTAAAAAAAAATTTGAACAGACACTGCTACTTTTTCTAAATAAAGGCTATAAATAAATATATGTTGTTATAGACCAAAGAATGAGTATTTCTTAGAGGTATTTAACCAGGCACGTTAAGGGTTAAGGGTATATAACTACGTTATAATAATATGAAGATTGTCGTTTTAATTAGGGGGGAAAACATTTTAGGAAAGTTTGAGTAATGACTTGGTTTATATAGAAATCTTAAAAATAATGATAATGATGTATGATAAGCTATAGTTCATCAATGACTATTATAATAACTGGTTTACATAGGTCCTGTAATGTGATTCTATTATGTAAGTGATCCTTTTATTAATTCAAGTTTATAAGTGATCCTTAGATTAATTTAAGTATGCTGTAGAAACATTTAACAGGTCAAATTCAAACTCCTTCCTCCTTACTGATGATGCCTATAATTATAGAGAAAAGTATGTATGATTATGTGAAATGTAATTAGCTATGTAGAAATTACATTGTCAAGAGCTGATTGGCATTCCAGACTGACTGCACGTGTGATGAGATCTACTTTGAAGTACCACTTTTCCCCACTGACATCGTCCTTGATAAATACATTGATAGCACTGTTTGTTCCAGGAGGAGAGGTAAAGATTGCACTGCCTGTGGAAGAGATGGCTATATTCTGCTGACAACTATTCTGTTGAATTTGGATGGACTCATTGTTGAAAGTTCTCATGATTCTGATAGTTCCGATGTCATGCAGAATAAAGTTATCTGCGTGCCAAAAGACAATGATGAGTTTAAAGATTCTGCTATCAGAATTTAACTACACACAGCTTCATAGTACTGTTGTTTAGTTAGTAGTTTTGGACTATTAGTTAGTTTTCAGTTAGTTATTGGAATCTTACAACATTTTAGTATAGTTTTAGTTAGTTACAAGAGCCTGGTATTTCTTTTAGTATAGTTTTAGTTAGTTACAAGAGCCTGGTATTTCTTTTAGTTTAGTTTTAGTTAGTTACAAGAGCCTAGCATTAGTTTTAGTTCTAGTTAGTTACAAGACCATGGTAGCTATTCTAGGGAATCAACTTATACAATCATAGTTGGAAATATAATTTTTTGCTTCCATGGGATGAATGCTGCTTGCTAACTACAAACATTAATACAATAATTATCAGCTGGAGATGTGCTCAACTAACATTAGATTCAACCTCTGCTCTGTTAGGTTTAGTTTAGTTTTTGGTGCAATATGATGTAAATAGTTTAGTTATAGTTTTGGCAAGTAAGTGAACTACAGTTTAGTTTAGTTTTAGTAGTGAAGAAATTAGTGAACTATTATCCATTTTAGTTTTAGTTTTAGTTAACGAATACAACAGTACTTCATAGCCAGTTACTTACCTCCAGTATTTTGAATACTGGTTGATGCAACTGCAGAATCATCATATGTGATGTATCTTTTGGTGAGAGTATTTCTGAGCATCAATACGTGAGAGCTCATAGTGAAAGGTTGTCCAGCTGATGATATCTTAACTGCTTTTGAAGAAAATAAATTTGTAATGATAACGACAAGTAGTTGAGTAACCCTTTATATAGCCATTACTTCTCCCGCACCTGTACCTCCACCCGGAAACACATTACAGTGGGCAATGATAGTTGTCCTTTCAAAGCTTAATGGATGAAGATGGCCAGGAATTGCCTGATGATAGGGATGAATCAGATACAGAAGACTTCGACTTATTACCACCCCCTCCTAAATTACGCAATTTTCAAGAAGTTATTCAATCATTAGATGATGTCAAAAAAATTTTAGAGCATCGTAAATGCTTTACTGCAGCCCAAAACACTGACAATTTAATGAATGATATTACATCTCTTTATTCATCAAAAACTGTGAGACAGAGTACCACACATGACTATTTCCAGTAATTATAATTATTGTTTTTAAGGGTCTATTAAATATAAATGTACCACACAATGTCTGTAAGGGAGAAAACAAACATTTGAGCAAAACCTCCCTGTAAAGGACACCTCCAAATAAAGGACACTAGTGCTTGTCCCAAGCGTGTCCGTTATTCGGAGGTTTCACTGTACTGTATCTACCCCACACTTCCACCCACGGCAAACTAACGTTGCTTCCTGGAGTCAATGACCTATAGAGTCAAAGTTCACAGTAACACCATTCACACGGCTTCACGGCGCACCGCTACACATAGCGCTATTGTTGATTTTGCTTCCCTTCGAATGTGCGTGGGCATGGCCGTAGGTGCGTGATTATTATGCTGATAGGAAAGGCAGCACTGATTAGGGGTTGCCCAATTATGTTGCCTATTATTCTATTCTCCTATGCCACAAAGTTTGCCTACAGATTCCACCTATTATTCTGCCTATTATTCTTTATCTATTGGTCTTATCATAGGCTATAATTAGCAAGAAATCATCATGTGAACATTAATTTATCTAGAGTTATATCGTAACATAATTGAGTTTTCATTGTCTTTTAAAAATCTACACTATTAATTGTTCTTCAAATGAGTTAGCAAGGAGTGAAAAAGCATGTTTTGCAGCTGCAGAAGGTTGTATCAATAGAATAGATTTACAAGCACTAAACCAGAATGGAAGCTCATGTTACTACAGTACTCAGTAAATTTTGTAGACCTCACCCACTATCTCCACCCACTTCCTCCTGTAATTTACCTATTATTCTGGCATTATTCCCTGTGCTAGGGCATCCCTATTATTAAAATTATGCTAGCATATTTGGGCAATCCCTAGCACTGATACACTACTATGAGGGCCAGCGAGGGCCAGCATTCCACAATACTCAATTTCCACGCTCACGCCCACGTTACACATATTCGATCGAAAGGAAGCAAAATCAACAGTATTTAAAATTAATACAGTGCAAATAGCTAATTTTGATTGTCAATTTGACAATGAAGTACTGTCATAAAAACTGTGGCAAAAAAGAAAGAGTGATCTGAATAACAGTACTAAGTACAACCATACACTATTAAATGATTCTAGCCAACTCTTCAAGTGGGAGGGGCTGTAATCATGCAGTATCCTGTAGCTCCGGTAGGAGGGGCTGTTTGGGATGCTTGCTCTCAAAAGTCTTTGGTCTAGCATTAATAATAATAATAACTAAAGTGGTATGATTAATAATATTAGGTGTGAGCTAGCCCGGGAACTAGGCAGTTAATTTGAAATGGACACAACTAACACAATGGAACCACACTTATAAGGACTTCAGTTATCTGGCTGTTCTGTTTATACAGAAGATATTCCTTATCATTTTGCTGGTGCCCAAACTGTTTAAGACAATCCTCATCAGTGTTATGGTTGTAGCAGTTACTGATACCAGAGTGAGGTGGACATGAAAACCATACAACATCAAGTCATGTGAGGAGTTGGACTGATTATCAAATGTTAGTTCCATTCTGTGTGCTGTTCTTTGAGCTTCAACTGTACATTCATATATCACTGGCTCATTCAGACATACAACTCCAAAACTTTCTGTCAGCCTCCCAGCTATACAATAATAATTCTGAAGGTGGTCCACACTATACTTGACTCCAGAAAACAGAAAATACCACCACATTCCTTCTAAAATGAATAATATTCTTTGAGTAAATTAACAAATAAACAGAAATACATCACAAAGAGTAAATTATGACACTCAGATTGGACAGACCTAGCTATAATAATAGCTAACTCTCACCATTGTGCAGTGGAACAAAGTATAAGAGCAATGTCTTAGCATACTGATTAGCTAGAGTGAGCCATTATAACAGAAAACTGACCAAGTGGTGCAATGCTAAACTTCACTGTATTTTTTAGCCACCACTAACAACCTGCTCTTTCTAGAATTTGGCATTAAAGAAAGTGATAGCTATATAGCTAAATGGCCAATCTGTGAGGGATTCACCTGTACATTCTGCTCTTTGGAAACTTTAACTCTTCAAGAATATTAAATCTCCATGCTTTATTAATTTTGTATGGAGTCATGTCTTAGTAATGATACTGCAGCTGGAACAATTATGTAAGTCATTAGTATACCAGAATTCCGGTTCCCATCCTTATAATAGTTAATTGAATCGCGCTATTATGTAGCGTGAAGCCGCTGCTGCGCTGGTGTGAATGATGTCACTATAAACTTTGACCCCGGGAACAACGCGTGGGTGGAAGTGCGGGGTAATGCGTTTCAGTACAGGGTACGGGGGAGAAGTAATGGTTATATTATAAAGGGTGTGTAAATTAATTCCATACATTATATCATTACATCCAACAATAATAATAAGATTACTGATAATATACAATAAGAATACTGTAAGGAAATGTGAAGCACCCTATATAAAGGGTTACTCAACTACTTGTCGTTATCATAACAAATTTATTTTCTTCAAAAGCAGTTAAGATATCATCAGCTAGACAACCTTTCACCATGAGCTCTCATGTATTGATGCTCAGAAATACTCTCACCACAAGATACATCACATATGATGATTCTGCAGTTGTATCAACCAGTATTCAAAATACTGGAGGTAAGTAACTGGCTAAATTCTGATAGCAGAATCTTTAAACTCATTATTGTCTTTTGGCACACAGATAACTTCATTCTGCATGACATCGGAACTATCAGAATCATGAGAACTTTCAACAATGAATCCATCCAAATTCAGCGGATTCCACAGAATAACTGTCAGCAGAATATAGCCATCTCTTCCACGGGCAGTGCAATCTTTACCTCTCCTCCTGGAACAAACAGTGCTGTCAATGTATTTATCAAGGACGATGTCAGTGGGGAAAAGTGGTACTT
Organism: Diacarnus erythraeanus; assembly: GCA_964016965.1. Taxonomy (NCBI): domain Eukaryota; kingdom Metazoa; phylum Porifera; class Demospongiae; order Poecilosclerida; family Podospongiidae; genus Diacarnus; species Diacarnus erythraeanus. The sequence continues at coordinate 7,779,441 of OZ024674.1, read as the reverse complement.
CAAAGTAGATCTCATCACACATGCAGTCAGTCTGGAATGCCAATCAGCTCTTGACAATGTAATTTCTACATAGCTAATTACATTTCACATAATCATACATACTTTTCTCTATAATTATAGGCATCATCAGCAAGGAGGAAGGAGTTTGAATTTGACCTGTTAAATGTTTCTACAGCAAACTTGAATTAATAAAAGGATCACTTACAAACTTGAATTAACTGAAGGATCACTTACATAATAGAATCACATTACAGGACCTATGTAAACCAGTTATTATAATAGTCATTGATGAACTATAGCTTATCATACATCATTATCATCATTTTTAAGATTTCTATATAAATATTATATTAAAGTCATTACTCAAACTTAAAATGTTTTCCCCCTTAATTAAGACAATCTTCATACATGTAGCCATGTACCCTTAAAGTACAACAGCCAACATTGAATATGAACAAAATGCATTATGAAAATAACACCAACTTGTCAAAAGATATTATGTTACCGGCTGGTTCCGTGAATTATAACTATTAATAGGTGCAGGTGCGTTGTAGCTACGTGCTTAAATTAAGTTGTTACAAAGATTGTCTAAACTCTAAAGGCAGTTGAAAAATTATTGCAAAGAGCCAACATTTAAGCACAAAATCTTGAGCACAAAAATTAAATTCTTTGCTTCACTTTGTTTGAGATATCAATGGAAGAAAACAATAATTCATAGCTACGTATATGTACCATCCCACAGTATCCCTAGGTGGTGTATAAACATAAGAACACAAAAATTTAAGAATGTGGCTAAATCCAGATAGCTTTTGGCTACTCAAAGTCCTAAAATGTAAACAGACAGGGAAAGTCTACACAAAATGATTACATAGTTTTCTGAATATAGTGATAAATACATCCTTTGGACTACATCCAATGGTATTAAGTTTATATAGAGTGTGGTTCCTGTTTCCTGACATGAAGACTATATAATTATTATTATTACATACATTAACATCATACAGGAAATGATGCACAACCATTCAGTCTCTTCCTAGTTACATGAACTCAGTACTGATTTCGTGTAACATTTACTGCTGTAGATTTTTAATCTCAACAAAAATTTCTCAGATACTTTTCCTCAGCGCTTACACAATGATGTATGATAAGTTCATCAAGGACTATAATAAACACACACACACACACACACACACACACACACACACACACACACACACACACACACACACACACACACACACACACACACACACACACACACACACACACACACACACACACACACACACACACACACACACACACACACACACACACACACACACACACACACACACACACACACACACACACACACACACACACACACACACACACACACACACACACACACACACACACACACACACACACACACACACACACACACACACACACACACACACACACACACACACACACACACACACACACACACACACACACACACACACACGCACACACACATGCACACACACGCTGGTCACTATAGGTCCTGGGTTGGAGGGGGGGGCACTAGCTAGTTCTATTATAATAGGAATTATGAACCCTAGCTACTTATAGCTACGTGAACACTTAAAGCATTTTATAAGTTCAGTGTTATTGTCCAAAATGTTCAATTTTTTCGGTCATTTACATTGTCAAAAATTTGATAAAATATTTTGCAATATAAGTTATCATTACGATCTTTATGAACATAAGTAAGCATCATATGTCACATAAGTCTTCTGAGTGCAGAAAAAGATCTTTCGGCAGTAGAAATTGTAACTGTATCTTTAAGCAACCATGCATTTTGTGAAAACAGTTCTTGACCCATGTGAACTATTCACTAAGCATCTGACTAATTGTTCTTACATCAGTAACTTTCTTTAGAGGTTATATTTCGGATCTAGCAGCATGTTTGTAGTCTATCCAGGTTGTTGTATATATGCTAGAAATTCTTCAGGAAATTCAACCTTTCCACCATTGGTACCGTTGGAATAGGCATGTCACACTGTTGGTTAAAGCCTGTGGACTATTAATTTCTTTTACCATCCAGAGGCGGATCCAGGGGTGGGCGGGCTAAAGGGGCAATTGCCCCCCCCCCCTTTTCAACACCATTTGTGTAGCTGGGCCACAAACAGTAAAAAAATTATTGTAGTTTACACTTAAACAGAGCCACTTTCTGAAACATTAATAATATTATTTTTCTCCTAAATCATATCCAAAATATTTTACCACAACATAAGAGTAGCTACTGTAGAGGCAACTGAGGCATTTTGCCTCAGTAGATTTTTGCTATTGTAAAACTAATGCATTAAATTTTGATGCAACAGTTAACTGACAACTCTGTCTGTAGTTACAGACTTCAACATAGGAATATTTATTATCCTTTTATTGAACATTGTGTCAACGAATTTTCTGAATTGAACTGAGATATGGATGTTTCTAGACCTAAAAAGATTCAGCTCAGCTGAGAAGGACATCTTACAGTTGCGTTATCAAGTTCTTAACATAGTGCATGTGGGTTCCTATTAGACAGCCTGAAATGCCACCAGATTGAATCAAAGGAGTCTAAAATACAAAAATTTCCTGGGAGGGCATGCCCCAAGATCCCCCTAGATGGTGCACTTCCTGCACTATGTGGTCACAAATCCCAACCCTATGAGTATATAAAAATTCCTGGCTACTCCTCTACACAATGTTACATATTTTACAATAACTCTAGTAACTGTTGCTACAGTTGAAAGAGCAAATTCAGCCCTAAAGGGCCTCCCCTCCCCCACTATCCAAAATCCTGAGATCCACCTTAGAGATATCATTGCCCCCCCCTTTCAAAATTCTGGATCCACACTGCCCCAGATATAGTAGACAAATAGATGGCATCTATTTGTCTACTATACCTGGGCAATGTAGGTAGTGATGTAAACACCTTTGAAGCCTAATTGTTAAGAAGTGAAGTTAACCTACAGTAAGCTTAGCACTAACTCTAGCCTCTTCAACTGTAGTATCCTGTGCAATTACCCTGGTGGTAGCAAGAGAGTAATACTGTTAACATTACAGTATAATGTTTGTTTGTTTGTTTGTTTGTTTGTTTGTTTGTTTGTTTGGGGGGTACTTATATACCACATAAAATTGTGACCAGCTGGTTTTGTACATTATAGCTAGCTATTATGTAGGAGCAAGTATGTTGTAGCTCTGTGCTTACAAAATTTTAATTAACTCCCAAACAAAAGGTGGTTGGAAAATTATTGCAAAGAGCCCACATTTAAGCACAAAATCAATTAAACCTTCCTCTGCTTCGCTTTGCTTGAGACATTGATGGGAGAAAACAATATCATATAGGTACCATCCCACAGCAGGCGAGTATCCCAAGGTGGTGTAGCTATAAACTTAAGAACACAAAATTAAATAGAACAAATTAAGAATGTGGCTAAATCCAGATAGCTTTTTTTGGCTGCTCAAAGTCCTAAAATGTAAATAGACAGGAAAGGTCTATACAAATGAATACATAGCTTACTGAATATCATGATATATACATCCTTTGGACTACTTTATTCCAATGGCATTAAGTTTATATAGAGTGTGATTCCTGTTTCCTGACATGCAGAGTATTGTAGCTATATTATTACATATGTAATATTTATTTAGGAAATGTACAACAGGATGCACAACCATTCAGCCTCTTCCTGTTTACGTACATGACTGATTTCATGTATACATTAGGGTATTGTAAAATGGAGATCTCTTAAGCTTTGAACAAAGTGATTGATGCAAATGGTTTCAGGTGGAGATGTTGGTAGCTATTCTTATCTCCAGGATAGTATGGTTACAGTGGCCTGCTTGACATCATGCTCATTCTTATTAGTCATTCTAAACAATAATTGATTCGCTACGTATAAGTTAATTCTTTGGTTTTTTCAGTCCTGCTCTTCTGTTATGTAAAGTTTGTCATCAAAACAGAATATAAGCACCCACTTGTAGTTATAACATGAGAACTCTCATGAACCTATAGCCCACATCTAGCTACATACTCACTGAGAATATTTTTTTTAAGTAGATAGTTGTCATAAAAAATTAATTATAATCTCTTTCCTTTAAAGTAAATGAAGGTCATTGATGAGTAGACGTCTCATTTAGGTGAAACAATTTGGGGATCAGTGGTGTCAAGATGAGGTTCATTCAAAAAGGTTTAGGTATCTGTCTCATCCAGACTTGGTTCAGCTGAGACATGTGAGAGATAAACAAAGACAAGAACATGTCAATGAACACATCAAAAATTTGATTAATCTTCTAAGATGTAGGAACAGTGGGGGCACAGGGGATAAGTACCCCCAAACCAAATTGGTTTACTATATTTTATGGGGTAAGTACCCCCCAAACAAACAAACAAACAAACAGACAGACAGACAAACAGACAAACAAACAAACAAACAAACAAACAAACAAACAAACAAACAAACAAACAAACAAACAAACAAACAAAACTTGATTATACTGTAATGTTATATAACAGTATTATTCTCTTGCTACCACCAGGGTAATTGTACAGGATACTACAGTTGAAGAGGCAGTTAGTGCTAAGCTTACTGTAGGCTACCTTGAACAACAAATTTCACTTCTTAATTAATGAATAGGTGTTAGAGGCTTCAAAGGAGTTTACATCATTACCAGGTATAGAAGAATGCCTAGACAAATAGATGGTAAAATAACATTTAATAGTCCACAGGCTGTGACCAACAGTGCGGCATGCCTATTCCAATGGTGCCAATGGTGGAAAGGTTGAATTACCTGAAGAATTTCAAGCACACAACAACCTGGAAAGATTACAAACATGCTGCTAGATCTCAGTAATACAACCCATAAAGAAAGTTACTGATTTAAGAACAATTAGTCAGATGCTTAGTGAATAGTTCACATGGGTCAAGAACTGTTTTCACAAATTGCATAGTTGGTTAAAGTTTTCTTCAAGATACAGTTACAATTTCTACTGCCAAAAGATCTTTTTCTGCACTCAGAAGACTGAAGACACACTTACGTGACATATAATTGAATGTTCATAAAGATCGTAATGATGACTTAAATTGCAAGATATTTTATCAAATTTTTGACAATGTGAATGACAGAAGAATTAAACATTTTGGACAATAACACTGAACTTATAAAATGCTTTAAGTGTTTATAAGTAGCTAGGGTTCATAGTTCTATTATATAGCACTAGCTAGTGCCCGCCAGGACCTATGTAAATATTATAGTCATTGATGCTATAATTATAGAGCGTATCATTTATATCATTGTGTAAGTGCTGAGGAAAAGTATCTGAGAGATATTTGTTAAGATTAAAAAACTACAGCAGTAAATGTATACGTACATGAAATCAGTACTGAGTTCATGTAAACAGGAAGTGGCTGAATGGTTGTGCATCCTGTTGTACATTTCCTGTATTATGTATATATTATATAATACAGTTTGCATGTCAGGAAACAGGAACAACACACTAATAAACTTAATGCTATTGGAATAATGTAGTCCAAAGGATGTACGTATATGATATAATTATTCAGAAAGCTATAATTATAATCATTTTGTGTCGACTCTTTACATTTTGACTTTGAGCAGCCAAAAGTTATCTGGATTTAGCCACATTCTTAAATTTTGCGCTATTAAATTTTGTGTTCTTAAGTTTATACACCACCTTGGGATACCGTGGGATGGTACTCATATGAATTATTTTTTTCTTCCACTGATATATAGCTATCTCAAGCAAAGTGGAGCAAAGGAAGTGTCAGTTTAATTTCTGTCCTCAAGATTGTATGCTTAACGAGGGCTCTCTGGAGTCTTTGCCATAATTAAAATTTTTACAACCAACTTTTTTAGGAGTTAATTAAAATTTAGACAATCTTTGTAACAACTTAATTTAAGCACATAGCTACAACATACCTGCACCTACAAAATGGCTATAATGCATAGAACCAGCCAGTCACATAATAATTATCTGAAAGTCTTTAATGACAAGTTTGTGTTATTTTCATAATGTATCTTGTTCATATTCCATGTTAGCTGTTGTACTTTAAGGGTACACAGCTACATGTATGAAGATTGTCGTTTTACTTAAGGGGGAAAACATTTTAGGAAAGTTTGAGCAATGGCTTTAATATTATAATTTATATAGAAATCTTAAAAATAATGATAATGATGTATGATAAGCTATAGTTCATCAATGACTATTTGATTCTATTTTTTAAGTGATCCTTCAATATTAATTCAAGTTTGTAAGTGATCCTTTTATTAATTCAAGTTTGCTGTAGAAACATTTAACAGGTCAAATTCAAACTCCTTCCTCCTTACTGATGATGCCTATAATTATAGAGAAAAGTATGAAAGATTAAATGTAATTAGCTATGTAGAAATTACATTGTCAAGAGCTGATTGGCATTCCAGACTGACTGCACGTGTGAGGAGATCTACTTTGAAGTACCACTTTTCCCCACTGACATTGTCCTTAATAAATACATTGATAGCACTGTTTGTTCCAGGAGGAGAGGTAAAGATTGCACTGCCTGTGGAAGAGATGGCTATATTCTGCTGACAGTTATTCTGTGGAATCCGCTGAATTTGGATGGATTCATTGTTGAAAGTTCTCATGATTCTGATAGTTCCGGTGTCATGCAAAATGAAGTTATCTGCATGCCAAAAGACAATGATGAGTTAAGATATTCTGCTATCAGAATTTAACTACACACAGCTTTATGGCTAGTTACTTACCTCCAGTATTTTGAATGCTGGTTGATGCAACTGCAGAACCATCAAATGTGATGTACCTTTTGGTGAGAGTATTTCTGAGCATCAATATGTGAGAGCTCATGGTGAAAGGTTGTCCAGCTGATGATATCTTAACTGCTTTTGTAGAAAATTAATTTGTAATGATAACTACACGCAGTTGAGTAGCCCTTTATATAGGGTGCTTCTTAATTTCCTTACCTCTATAATAATTATTATGGTATATTATATAATATTAGATGTAATAGTAATGATGTAATGTATCGAATTTACACACCCTTTATTATTATAGCCATTACTTCTCCCGTACCCTGTACTTCCTTCCACCCTGAAACACATTACCCCCGCATGGTCAAAGTTTACTGTGTCATCATTCACACCATCACGCTAACTATTATAAGGATGGGAACCGGAATTAGGTATACTAATGACTTACATATTGTTCTATCAGAATCATGAGAACTTTCAACAATCAATCCATCCAAATTCAGCGGATTCCACAGAATAATTGTCAGCAGAATATAGCCATCTCTTCCACAGACAGTGCAATCTTTACCTCTCCTCCTGGAACAAACAGTGCTATCAATGTATTTATTAAGGACAATGTCAGTGGGGAAAAGTGGTACTTCAAAGTAGATCTCACCACACGTGCAGTCAGTCTGGAATGCCAATCAGCTCTTGACAATGTAATTTCTACATAGCTATTTAATCTTTCATACTTTTCTCTATAATTATAGGCATCGTCAGTAAGGAGGAAGGAGTTTGAATTTGACCTGTTAAATGTTTCTACAGCAAACTTGAATTAATTGAAGCATTACTTACAAACTTGAATTAATATTGAAGGATCACTTAAAAAATAGAATCACATTAGAGGACCTATGTAAACCAGTTATTATTGATGAACTATAGCTTATCATACATCATTATCATGATTTCTACATAAATTATATTAAAGTCATTGCTCAAACTTTCCTTAATGTGTGCCCTCTTAATTAAAATGACAATCTTCATACATGTAACTATGTACGTACAACAGCCAACATGGAATTTGAACAAGACCGTTATGAAAATAACATGAACTTGTCATTAAGGATAATTATTATGTGACCAGCTGGTTCCGTGCATTATAATAGAGAGATTATTATTTGTCTCTAAGACAATTTTGATGCATCCCTATATTCATTACAGGGCCACCTCCTTCGCCAAATATTACTTCCTATGAGATGTTACTCACAACTTGTTCATACCTATATATAACATCACATGGGAGCAAGAGGGTATTAGCAATGAAGATATTGCTTATCATGAGATAATTATTAACCAGACTGACCCTTTTAACGCCACTAAAATTTATCCTGGTGTGAACAGTGCAATTATAAGGATTTATGGAGGATATAACAATAGCATCACTGTAAAAGTTGTGGATAAATGTGAACAAAATGAAGACAGTATTTCATTAACAGGTAAAATTTAGCTATATAACATAATATTAAGCTGATAGCTACTCGTTTTAGTGAATTTTAAATTTCCACAAAATTTAATACTCTAAGATCAAAGAAAAATAATTCACACATCTTTTATTTAATTTATTATTTTTTTGATCCTACAAGTTAGCTACCATTATTTTGTTTGAGCATAAGCTGTATACCACCTAGCTATATTGATAGAAGACTACAGTTAGCTATCAAAGTTCTTGAGCACAATAGTCATTGAGTCTCAGATTGTAGGTATTTAGTTCTGACAGAGACCAATGCATTTCGTTCAGTTTTTCTCCTTCTGTGGTAAGTTCTTGTCTTCAGAATTTATCTGGAGGGAAGTGTAGAAACCACACCAGAATTCATACTAAAGACCCTAGAATTAAACAAACAAACAAACAAACAATCAAACAAAAAACCATACCCCCAGACCCCAGTAGATGGCAGGCATTGTGTGGTCACAACATTTGGTCCTACATAGAGCAGATTCTCCTTAACTTCTTCTCCACTAACATTGTTACTAAGCATGGTGGGTATTAATTTTTGGCAATTTGAACAGCAGAAACAAAAGGATGACAACAATGGCTGTTAGCTATTGTGAGAGTATCTACATTGGCGTTTGTCATAGGAATAATATATTTCTGCTCATAATATTATGACTGTTAATTTTTGCTACAGATTGTACTGATCAAACAATGTCGTGAAGAAGTTGATACTGGCCTTGGAGTGATGTCTACTCCCTTAAATATAATAGCAAGTGCACTGTTGTCACTAATGGCATTCTTACACAAGGTTTATACATAGATATTATATTATAATTAACATGAACAGTGTGTAATAGCTACTTCTCTGAGCAGAACCAATGTTCACCACTGGCATATCAAGGAAGCAAGTGTTTACATTGCCAACTTCAGGGTCTAAAAACCTCACAAGAATAATGCAAGATTTATTCACTTTATCATTTGATTCATCAATAAGAATAGAAAATGGATTGGACAAGTTTTCAAGCACCTTATTTTGTAAGTGAGGAGATAGTGCTTCCTTGATAACTGCAGCTGTTTTTGTGTGCCCACATGTTTAGACTTCAGTAGAGCGGTTGCATTTACGTATGTCCGATACTGCTGCTGTCATGAAGGGCTGCAGATCTGGTGTTCAAAAGCTCATTCGAGATGAAATTCCTCATTTGTATGATGTTGGATGCATCTTCCATTTAGCTGATCTTGCTATCAAAGCTGGAATATCAAAGCTTCCCATAAACATACGTAGATCAGCTATTCATAGACATATTTTATCATTTTTATCACAGTAGTAAAAGAAGCCAACAGTTTGCTGATCTATGGTGTTTCTTGTTCACTTCAGAGCCTAAAGCTATCCTTAAGCACTGTCCTACACGTTGGCTCAGTCTTTTGAGATGTGTAGATAGATACATCAACCAGTATCAGGGCTTAAAATCATACTTCCTTTCTTGTGAGGACCAGACTGCTAAAATTATTAGCATCTCTGAAAGACTTAATCATCCACTCACCAAACCCACTCTTCACCTTTTAGCTCACATTTTGCCAGCAATGGACAGGTTTAGCAGACTCTTTCAAAAGTCAAGTGAAAATATGACATGTGAGCTGTATAAAGAAATGGGAAGATTAGTGAGGCTCTTTGCTGGCAATGTGCTTAAGAAGGAGGTGATTATTAGTGCTGGTGACAATTTGAAGCACCTTAAATTGGATACTGCCAGCCAACTATCTAATGAGTTGCTGGGAATTGGAAGTGAGACTTGGGCAAGTATTTCCGAGTTAGAAGAGGAGCATGACCCTAAACCCTTTTTTGATGCTGTGAGGTGTTTTTATATTGCTACTCTTGAGAAGCTAATCAAAAAGTTACCCTTTGGAGATACATTACTTGGAAATACTCCAACCCAGTAAAACAGCTTCTTTTCCCAATACAACAGTAGTTACCTTAGCAAAAAGGTTCCCACAGCTAGGTCTCTCTGACCCCTCATCTCTCAGTTGCCTGGAGGAAGAATTTCTGGACTTCACCTTGTCTTCATTGGACCTTCCTTCCCTTCTAACATACAGTGCTTGTGACCACACAAAGAAAGTTTGTTCTGGGCCTTTCTGGTGGGAGGTTGGGCAGATGAAAACATTTTGTGGAGAACTGAGGTTTCCAAAGCTCTATAGGCTTATGGCTGGTCTGCTAAGCATCCCTTGTTCAAATGCTGATGCAGAAAGAGGATTTTCAATTCTGCACAAAATCCATACTGATGAGAGAGCAAGTTTGAAGCAATCCAGCATCATTGATTTGATGTCTATCAAATTCAACCTACATTCCTGTTGTTATGACTCTCAGTTAGATCAAGAACTTTTAGCTAAGTGTAAGAAAGCCACTGTAAAATCATTAGCTAAACAGTAGAATTATAATTATATTCATAGAGGGGTGACACGATTTAATTGGTAGGTGTGGCTTGTCCCGGTCAGACACTTGGAGAAGTTGGAAGCTATGCATGTAACAGAATCAGATTAGAATTGTACTATTATTGTGTTGTATAGTACAATATACAATACACAGGGAGACTGGAACAGAGTGGACAGGAATGGGGTGGGGGGTGGGGGGAACAAGAAAAAAGGAACAGGGAGACAAGAACAGAAAATAATAGCAATAAAAAAAGACAAGAACGTGTCAAGATGATTGTATTAATGCTTATGGTTGTAACAGGTCCATTTCCAGTTAACAGGATTCAGTGTTATGGTTGTAGCAGTTACTGATACCAGAGTGAGGTGGATATGAAAACCAGACCACGTCAAGTCATGTGAGGAGTTGGACTGATTAACTATAATATGCCGCAAATGTTTGTTCCATTCTGTGTGCTGTTCTTGGAGTAATTTTCCACTTTAAATGGTCTCCTTCAACCACTGTTGTATTAGTTAACTAAAACTAAAACTAAAATGGATAATAGTTCAGTAATTTCTTCACTACTAAAACTAAACTAAACTGTAGTTCACTTACTTGCCAAAACTATAACTAAACTATTTACATCATATTGCACCAAAAACTAAACTAAAACTAATGAGAGCAGAGGTTGAATCTAATATTAGTTGAGCACACCTCTAGCTGATAATTATTGTATTAATGTTTGTAGTTAACAAGCAGCATTCATCCCATGGAAGCAAAAAATTACATTTCCAACTAACTTAAACTAAGTTGATTGCTCCAAAATAGCTACCATGGTCTTGTAACTAACTAGAACTAAACTAATGCTAGGCTCTTGTAACTAACTAAAACTAAACTAAAAGAAATACCAGGCTCTTGTAACTAACTAAAACTAAACTAAAAGAAATACCAGGCTCTTGTAACTAACTAAAACTAAACTAAAAGAAATACCAGGCTCTTGTAACTAAAACTAAACTAAAAGAAATACCAGGTTCTTGTAACTAACTAAAACTATACTAAAATGTTGTAAGATTCCAATAACTAACTGAAAACTAACTAATAGTCCAAAACTACTAACTAAACAACAATACCTTCAACTGTACATTCATATATCACCAGCTCATTTGGACATACAACTCCAACACTTTCTGTCAGCCTCCCAGCTATACAATAATAATTCTGAAGGTGGTCCACACTATACTTGACTCCAGAAAACAGAAAATACTACCACATTCCTTCTAAAATGAATAATATTCTTTGAGTAAATTAACAAATAAACAGAAATGCATCACAAAGAGTAAATTATGACACTCAGATTGGACAGACCTAGCTATAACTAATAATAATAGCTAACTTTCACCATTGTGCAGTGGAACAAAGTATAAGAACAATGTCTTAGCATACTGATTAGCTAGAGTGAGCCATTATAACAGAAAACTGACCAAGTGGTGCAATGCTAAACTTCACTGTATTTTTTAACCACCACTAACAACATACTCTTTCTAGAATTTGGCATTAATGGCTATATAGCTAAATGGCCAATCTGTGAGGGATTCACCTGTACATTTTGCTCTTTGGAAACTTTAACTCTTCAATAATATTAAATCTCCATGCTTTATTAATTCTGTATGGAGTCATGTCTTAGTAATGAAACTACAGCTGGAACAATTCAGAGAAATATGTAAGTCATTAGTATACCTTTCATGTAGAATTCCGGTTCCCATCCTCATAATAGTAATTGAATCGCGCTATGTAGCGTGGTGTGAATGATGTCACTGTAAACTTTGACCCCGGGACCAACGCGTGGGTGGAAGTGCGGGGTAGTGGAAGTACAGGGTGCGGGAGAAGTAATGGTTATGTTATAAAGGGTGTGTAAATTCCATACATTATATCATTACATCCAACAATATATAATAAGATTACTGAAATAAGAATACTGTAAGGAAATGTGAAGCACCCTATATAAAGGGCTACTCAACTGCTTGTCATTATCATTACAAATTAATTTTCTTCAAAAGCAGTTAAGATATCATCAGCTGGACAACCTTTCACCATGAGCTCTCACGTATTGATGCTCAGAAATACTCTCACCAAAAGGTACATCACATATGATGATTCAGCAGTTGCATCAACCAGCACTCAAAATACTGGAGGTAAGTAACTGGCTATGAAGCTCTATGTAGTTAATTAAATTCTGATAGCATAATTTGACTCATCATTGTCTTTTGGCACGCAGATAACTTCATTCTGCATGACATCGGAACTATCAGAATCATGAGAACTTTCAACAATCAATCCATCCAAATTCAGCGGATTCCACAGAATAACTGTCAGCAGAATATAGCCATCTCTTCCACAGGCAGTGCAATCTTTACCTCTCCTCCTGGAACAAACAGTGCTATCAATGTATTTATAAAGGACAATAGTGGGGGAAAGTGGTACTTCAAAGTAGATCTCATCACACATGCAGTCAGTCTGGAATGCCAATCAGCTCTTGACAATGTAATTTCTACATAGCTAATTACATTTCACATAATCATACATACTTTTCTCTATAATTATAGGCATCATCAGCAAGGAGGAAGGAGTTTGAATTTGACCTGTTAAATGTTTCTACAGCAAACTTGAACTAATCTAAGGATCACTTACAAACTTGAATTAATAAAAGGATCACTTACATAATAGAATCACATTACAGGACCTATGTAAACCAGTTATTATAATAGTCATTGATGAACTATAGCTTATCATACATCATTATCAGATTTCTATATAAATATTATATTAAAGTCATTACTCAAACTTTCCTAAAATGTTTTCTCCCTTAATTAAAACGACAATCTCATACGTGTAGCTAAGTACCCTTAAAGTACAACAGCCAACATTGAATATGAACAAAATGCATTATGAAAATAACACCAACTTGTCATTAAAGATATTATGTTACCGGCTGGTTCCGTGAATTATAACTATTAATAGGTGCAGGTGCGTTGTAGCTACGTGCTTAAATTAAGTTGTTACAAAGATCGTCTAAACTCTAAAGGCAGTTGAAAATTTTTTGCAAAGAGCCAACATTTAAGCACAAAATCTTGAGGACAAAAATTAAATCCTTTGCTTCACTTTGCTTGAGATATCAGTGGAAGAAAACAATAATTCATAGCTACGTATATGTACCATCCCACAGTATCCCTAGGTGGTGTATTAACTTAAGAACACAAATTTAAGAATGTGGCTAAATCCAGATAGCTTTTGGCTACTCAAAGTCCTAAAATGTAAACAGACAGGGAAAGTCTACACAAAATGATTACATAGTTTTCTGAATATAGTGATAAATGCATCCTTTGCATAGGCGTAGGAACCAAGGGGGAAAGGGGGGCTGTTGCCCCCCTAAACAAAATTATACTTAAATGCAAAAAGTGTGTATAAGAATTATACATAACATTTTGTGGTGTTAAATAACTTGTTAACTTGTTAAAAATGCACAGCTATATAGAGACATTTTAGTTACCAGAAGCAAACTGCTCATTATTGGACAGTGAGACATTAGTAGCATACTAAAAAATTACAGTGTTTTACACTCTTCAAACAGGCCATGATGAATATGCAGCCAAGGCAAGTAGTATGCTAGTTATCTATAAATATTTAAGCTTGCCCTGCAAGCTAGGCATTTTTCTAATTCAATACCTGAAATCTCTTCATAATGAAGAAAAATTTGAATTATCCTACAAGTTCTCAAAGAGTCATCTTCTTTAACAGAACCAAGATTATCAAGACCTCAAAAGCAAGAATTCATGATGGTGCAAGTGGCCACCAATATAATACTCCCAAAGACAAATACCATCATGCATACTTTGAGGCTGTAGATCTTGGAGCTTGGATAGATTGAGAAATGATATGATCAGTCAGATTTTCTTTGATCAAGAGAAATTGAATTAATTCTTCTAAATGCATGCTGCTAATAGGAAGAACATTCAAGCTATTCCAAACAATTTATTGGACTTTTTTGAGAATGATATTGACCTTACTTGTTTCAGAGGATTCCAGACATGATTAAAACTGCTTTTACTACTTATAACAGTTACTAATGTACAGTAACATTTACAAGGAAATGCTAAGTGAAGTGGATAAAAATTATTTTTGCTCTCCAGTGACCACTACTACAGCAGAACACTCTTTTTCATTATTACATAGAATAAAGACCTTCTTGAGAAGTAGAATGTCACAAAATAGGCTTAACAATTATATTTCTACTCTATGTCTATAAAGATGAGACAGATGAACTAAGCCTAAATGAAATTGTAAAAAATTTGTTTCTAGACGTTTACATTATTTTGGAAAAGTTTTAGGTTTTTTGATATCTTATTACTTGTATAATTTTTACTGATTATCTGTAATTGTTGTTGCCCCCCTAACCCAAATTATCTTCCTACGCCTATGCTTTGGACTACATCCAATGGTATTAAGTTTATATAGAGTGTGGTTCCTGTTTCCTGACATGCAGACTGTATTATTATTGCATACATAATACAGGAAATGTACAACAGGATGCACAACCATTCAGCCTCTTCCTGGTTACATGAACTCAGTACTGATTTCATGTATAACATTTACTGCTGTAGATTTTTAATCTCAACAAAAATTTCTTAGATACTTTTCCTCAGCGCTTACACAATGATGTATGATAATCTATATAGTTCATCAATGACTAGTCTACATACGTAGGTCCTGGGTTGGGGTGTGTGGGAGGCACTAGCTAGTTCTATTATAATAGGAATTATGAACCCTAGCTACTTATAGCTAAACACTTAACTCTTTCACGGATAGATAATAATAATTGCACGCACCCCCCCTGGGCGGCTAAAATTTAATCTTTTTCAACAAAATGACCTCCAGTCTTTTAACAGCGATTACTTTAGCTTTAGGCTTTTCAACATCCTATGCGCTGCATAGCAACATCAGTACTTAGTTGTTCTAACCTTAGAACAGTCAAGGTAACCGAAACAGCTTCAAAATGATGTTATTAGAACAAAAAACACAAAGCGTTTGAGTTACCAAGGCTTTCTTCAACCACTTTTTCCTGGTAAGAGCTAAGCGCTGCAGCAGTGGAGTGGATCTAAACCTCAGAGCTACTTTTTTCCTCTGCTAACAACTTTCGCTGCTCGTAACTCTAAGTCATACCCACCATTGATGACTCATAAAAATTCTAATTGAAGCACGGAGAAGGGAACCGCTTGGTGAAAAAGTAGTTGAGGAAGACCAACTTGCAGCTTGTCTTTGCTCTCAAATGCTTTGCTAATTTGTCTACTATAGTTTTGCTAACTTGTCTACTATAGTTTGACAGAAAATACTATCACTGTTTGCTTCTTCAAACACCTGAACAGCTTCACTTCAAAATTGAGGTATATAATAGTATAGCTAGCTAACCAGGTAGATAAGATCGCTAGTTTAGCTAGCTAACTAGGTAGGCAGATAGCTAGTTAAGCTATCTATCTAGCTGACTAGATTTGGTAGGTAGCTAGATGAATTAGATAGCTAAGTACATGGAGATATAACCATAATTTATGTAGCTAGCTAGTTAGTACCTGGCCAGGTAAATATCTACCCTCTAAGTTTTTTTCTTTTCTTTTTTTCTAGTTATCAGAAATAGGGGAGGGAAGAAACTAGGAAAGAGGATGATATATAGAGAAAGTGAAAAATGGAGAAGATGGAACAAATAGAGAAAGAGTGAACTATAGAGGGTGAAAAAAAACACATAAAGTAAGTAAAATATGTATGAAATAGAGATAAAATGTAGAGGTAAAGGTGTGTGATATTAATGATTGTAATGTAGTTTAGTATGATAAATTTCAAAACAGGGATATAGGTGTAATGGTGTTTTACATATTTTACATTGATATTTTGTTTGTGATCTTTTTTTTCTTTTTTGCCCTACACACCTCACACTGAGGTCGACCTCCGTACAGAGTATCTGTGGGGATGGGTTCGGGGAATGGTCTTTCTTTTAATCGGAGGGGAAGGTCTAGCTCTGGGGCGAGGTGGCGGGTCAGTCCTTCCGTTTGGCATGACCATCTAGTAGTCCAGATATCAATGCCAAACAGAAATCCAGCCCACTTGATTATATAATATGTTCGAATTCACCACTGCAAGGTCCAAGAGGTGAAAGAAAACTCTCTTCCACCACTTCTTGCAGCGGTGGGCATAGCCATAATATAAAATCAGCTGGTCTGACCGGTCCACCCCACCCATATTGGCATTATAATCCACTACCATCTGTGGCTTCGTTATCTCTTCGACACTTCCAGATGCTGATCTTGTCCTCCTCCTTTTATTTACAGTGGTGTCATCATGGAACATTGACAGCATTGTAACAACTCTCTTGTCCCTCCATTTTAAACTCATGAGGCCTTCGCTAGATCTTTCTGTGTGAATTTCACCTAAGTAAAGAATCACAAGTTTATGGGTTAGTTTACATTATATTTTAGTGCTTTTCTTGATCACACTTTACAGATAGTAAATACATTTGCCACTTTACAAATTCCAATATAATTTCTACATTTATCATTATTATTCTGGCTATTCACCTTACCTAAAATAAATCTCAAACCCAATTTTATTTGTACCTTTTTCTAGGGTAGTCATTTTGAAAGAATTAGATAGCCCCCTGCAGTTGGTGTGGATGGTACCACATGCCTCAAACCCCTTTCTTTTCAGATCTGTGAAGAGAGCTGGTGATGTATAAAAGTTATCCATATAGATGTGATATCCCTTCCCCTCCAGTCCTGTAATAAGTGATAGTACCACTCTATGTGCCAACCCCTTTGCTGTTGTATCATATTCTTTGCCTATGTATTTTTAATGGCATAATTTAATTATTACCTGAACTGGAACCCAAGCTTTTATTCCCCACTTAGTAGGTTTTTTTGGCATGTATTGGATCCAGGATAGCCTCCCCTTGAAACCTATTATACTTTCATCAACAGCTATATCTCTTGATGGTGTGTATGCTTCACTAAAAGCACTGACAATTCTGTCCAGGAAAGGTCGTATGCGATATAGTTTGTCATGGTTTGGGTCTGATCGATCTGGCATTTGAGAAGTGTCATTTAGGTGCAAGTAGGACATCAATAACTCAAATCGTCTACCAGACATGATGTTGCTAAATATGGTGTTGCTAAATGGCCACTTGGTACTCCAGTAAGATCTGAACATAGTTATGGTATAATTATTAATTTTGTGTTGGGGTACATTATATTTCAAGGATCCTAACCTTAATGTAGGAAACCCTAATACACCCATTGTCAATAGAATGGCTATCAAGGGTTCAATTTCATATCTCTTGAGGGGGTTCCTGACCCAGTCGTGGGCACGTGCATGGGGGTGATGGTCTAAGTGGTCTTTGTGGGTGTGATGCTGTTGTTCAGCATACAAAGAACTTTGAATGTAGATATTATCAATCACTTCAGGACTGAAGAAGAGTCGAAAGAAGTTGACTGGGTCCTTCCTTACCATCTGGATGTTGAGGCCTGGGTTGGCGGTGAAGTTGGAATCTATGTAGTAATTAATAGTAATGCTGTTGTCTTGTTAAATGAAAATGTGATGTTATAATATTATTTGTTTGTGTGTTTGGGAGGGATAACTAGCTTAGTTACATTCAAGTGTGATTTACCTTGTAAGGGTTGTAACCCTTGTAAAACTGGAGTTACTGGAGTTTCTGTAGGAGGTGTGGAACAGGTAGTAAACAATGTTCCGGTGGAAGTGGTGTGTAGGCTGGCTTCCTCGTTATAAATATCGTCATCGTTAATTGTGTCGTGTACATAGCCGTCGAAGTCGTCATCAGATTCATCGCTTGGCACAGCATCAAAATAGTCTAATAAAAACTCTGGGTTGGAGGGCAAGTACCTTGAACTGTGTATAGCTTCCATGAGGAGGTAAAAATGCTGTAGCGCTAGAAGAGACAGTTTAAAACTGATGCTGTGATGGAAACCTGCTGCAGCGCATTAATGCGCTACCGCCAAATAGCGGGGGTTCACGCAAGCGCATTATTGCGCTACTGCCCGTGAAAGAGTTAAAGCGTTTTATAAGTTCAGTGTTATTGTCCAAAATGTTTAATTCTTCTGTCATTCACATTGTCGAAAATTTGATAAAATATCTTGCAATTTAAGTTATCATTACGATCTTTATGAACATAAGTAAGCATCATATTATTATATCATGTAAGTGTGTCTTCAGTCTTCTGAGTGCAGAAAAGGATCTTTCGGCAGTAGAAATTGTAACTGTATCTTGAAGAAAACTTTAACCAACCATGCAATTTGTGAAAACAGTTCTTGACCCATGTGAATTGTCCACTAAGCATCTGACTAATTGTTCTTACATCAGTAACTTTCTTTAGAGGTTATATTTCAGCAGCATGTTTGTAGTCTATCCAGGTTGTTGTATATATGCTTGAAATTCTTCAGGAAATTCAACCTTTCCACCATTGGCACCATTGGAATATATAGGCATGCCACACTGTTGGTTAAAGCCTGTGGACTATTAATTTCTTTTACTATCCATGTTGAGTCGGATCCAAGGGGGGAGGGGCAAAAGGGGTAATTACCCCCCCCCCTTTTCAACACCTTGTGGCATTGTTTTGTGTAGCTGGGCCACAAAGATTGTAAAAAAATCATTGTAGCTTACACTTAAACAGAGCCTATTCAACATAGCTACCCAGAGTAGCTGATAACAACACAGACCATTAGATCAATCCATTGTTGAAAAGCAGCTACAGACTGAGGATGATAACACCTCTGTTTTGTACAAATTCAAGAAGTTTAAAGTTTCTATCTGAAGGACTTCCTACCTCACTTTCTGAAACATTAATTTTTCTCCTAAATCATATCCAAAATATCACCACAACATAAGAGTAGCTAATGTAGAGGTAACTGAGGCTTTTTGCCTCAGTAGATTTTTGCTATTGTAAAACTAATGCAATAAATTTTGATGCAACAGTTAACTGACAACTCTGTCTGTAGTTACAGACTTCAACATAGGAATATTTATTATCCTTTTATTGAACATTGTGTCAACGAATTTTCTGAGTTGAACTGAGATTTTGATGTTTCTAGAGAGAATATCCTCAAAAGATTCAGCTCAGCTGAGAAGGACATCTTACAGTTTCATTATCAAGTCCTTAACATAGTGCATGTGGGTGCCTATTAGACAGCCTGAAATGCCACCAGATAGAATCAAAGAGGTCTAAACTACAAAAATTTCCTGAGAGGGCATGCCCCAAGACCCCCCTAGATGGTGCACTTCCTGCACTATGTGGTCACAAATCCCAACCCTATCTCCTGCCTGAGTATATAAAAATTCCTGGCTACTCCTCTGCACAATGTTTCATATCTTGCAAAATCCTGGATCCACCACTGCCCCAGGTATAATAGACAAATAGATAGCATCTATTTGTCTACTATACCTGGGCAATGTAGGTAGTGATGTAAACACCTTTGAAGCCTAATCGTTAAGAAGTGAAGTTAACCTAAAGCTTAGCACTAAATCTAGCCTCTTCAACTGTATTATCCTGTGCAATTACCCTGGTGGTAGCAAGAGAGTAATATTACAGTATAATGTTTTTGTTTGTTTGTTTGTTATTTTGGGGGTACTTACCCAATAAAATTGTGACCAGCTGGTTTTGTGCATTATAGCTATTATGTAGGAGCAGGTACATATGTTGTAGCTCTGTGCTTACAAAATTTTAATTAACTCCCAAACAAAAGGTGGTTGTAAAATTATTGCAAAGAGCCCACATTTAAGCACAAAATCAATTAAACCTTCCTTTGCTTCGCTTTGCTTGAGACATCAATGGGAGAAAACAATAATTCATATAGATACCATCCCACAGCAGGCGAATATCCCAAGGTGGTGTACGAAGGTCCTCAAGTTCAGACTACATTGGAAAGATGACCTCTATGCACCCTCTCCTCAGAGCAAATGAGTATAAACTTAAGAACACAAAATTAAATAGCACAAATTAAGAATGTGGCTAAATCCAGATAGCTTTTTTTGGCTGCTCAAAGTCCTAAAATGTAAATAGACAGGGAAAGTCTATACAAATGAATACATAGCTTACTGAATATCATGATATTATATACATCCTTTGGACTACTTTATTCCAATGGCATTAAGTTTATATAGAGTGTGATTCCTGTTTCCTGACATGCAGACTATTGT
This sequence comes from Diacarnus erythraeanus, assembly GCA_964016965.1. Taxonomy (NCBI): domain Eukaryota; kingdom Metazoa; phylum Porifera; class Demospongiae; order Poecilosclerida; family Podospongiidae; genus Diacarnus; species Diacarnus erythraeanus. Next base: position 7,758,535 of record OZ024674.1, on the reverse strand, counting down.
AGCTATATATTATTACATATGTAATATTTATTTAGGAAATGTACAACAGGATGCACAACCATTCAGCCTCTTCCTGTTTACGTACATGACTGATTTCATGTGTACATTAGGGTATTGTAAAATGGAGATCTCTTAAGCTTTGAACAAAGTGATTGATGCAAATGGTTTCAGGTGGAGATTTTGGTATCAACTAGCTATTCTTATCTCAAGGACACTATGGTTACAGTGGCCTGCTTGACATCATGCTCATTCTTATTAGTCATTCTAAACAATAATTGATTCGCTACGTATAAGTTACGTAATTCTTTGGTTTTTTCAGTCCTGCTCTTCTGTTATGTAAAGTTTGTCATCAAAACAGAATATAAGCACCCACTTGTAGTTATAACATGAGAACTCTCATGAACCTATAGCCCACATCTAGCTACATACTCACTGAGAATTGTTTTTAAGTAGATAGTTATCTCTTTCCTTTAAAGTAAATGAAGGTCATTGATGAGTAGACGTCTCATTTAGGTGAGGCTCATCTAAAACAATTTGGGGATCAGTGCCAGCGGTGTCAAGATGAGGTTCATTCAAAAGGGTTTGGGTATCTCTCTCATCCAGACTTGGTTCAGCTGAGACATATGAGAGATAATAGCAATAAACAAAGACAAGAACATGTCAATGAACACATCAAAAATTTGATTAATCTTCTAAGATGTAGGAACAGTGGGGGCACAGGGGATAAGTACCCCCAAACCAAATTGGTTTACTATATTTTATGAGGTAAGTACCCCCCCAAACAAACAAACAAACAAACAAACAAACAAACAGACAGACAGACAGACAGACAGACAGACAGACAGACAGACAGACAGACAGACAGACAGACAGACAGACAGACAGACAGACAGACAGACAGACAGACAGACAGACAGACAGACAGACAGACAGACAGACAGACAGACAGACAGACAGACAGACAGACAGACAGACAAAAAACAAACAAACAAAAAACAAACAAACAAAACTTGATTATACTGTAATGTTATATAACAGTATTATTTTCTTGCTACCACCAGGGTAATTGTACAGGATACTACAGTTGAAGAGGCTAGAGTTAGTGCTAAGCTTACTGTAGGCTACCTTGAACAACAAATTTCACTTCTTAATTAATGAATAGGTGTTAGAGGCTTCAAAGGAGTTTACATCATTACCAGGTATAGAAGAATACCTAGACAAATAGATGGTAAAATAACATTTAATACTCCACAGGTTGTGACCAACAGTGTGGCATGTCTATTCCAATGGTGCCAAAGGTGGAAAGGTTGAATTACCTGAAGAATTTCAAGCATACAAACATGCTGCTAGATCTCAGTAATACAGCCCATAAAGAAAGTTACTAATGTAAGAACAATTAGTCAGATGCTTAGTGAATAGTTTACATGGGTCAAGAACTGTTTCCACAAATTGCATGGTTGGTTAAAGTTTTCTTCAAGATACAGTTACAATTTCTACTGCCGAAAGATCTTTTTCTGTTCTCAGAAAACTGAAGACACACTTACGTGACAAGCTTACTTATGTTCATAAAGATTATAGTGATGACTTAAATTGCAAGAGATTTTATCAAATTTTTGAATGACAGAAGAATTAAACATTTTGGACAATAACACTGAACATATAAAATGCTTTAAGTGTTTATAAGTAGCTAGGGTTCATAGTTCTATTATATAGCACTAGCTAGTGCCCACCAGGACCTATGTAAATATTATAGTCATTGATGAACTATAGCTTATCATACCTCATTGTGTAAGCACTGAGGAAAAGTAACTATCTGAGAAATTTTTTTTAAGATTAAAAAACTACAGCAGTAAATGTATACGTATATGAAATCTGTACTGAGTTGATGTAAACAGGAAGAGGCTGAATGGTTGTGCATCCTGTTGTACACTTCCTGTATTATGTATGTAATAATAATACAGTCTGCATGTCAGAAAACAGGAACCACACTCTATATAAACTTAATGCCATTGGAATAAAGGATGTATAATATATCATGATATATTCAGAAAGTTTATGTAATCATTTTGTGTCAACTTTCCTTGTCTCATTACATTTTGACTTTGAGCAGCCAAAAGTTATCTGGATTTAGCCACATTCTTAAATTTTGCGCTATTAAATTTTGTGTTCTTAAGTTTATACACCACCTTGGGATACCGTGGGATGGTACTCATATGAATTATTTTTTTCTTCCACTGATAGCTATCTCAAGCAAAGCGAAGCAAAGGAAGGTGTCAGTTTAATATTTGTCCTCAAGATTTTATGCTTAACGAGGGCTCTCTGGAGTCTTTGCCATAATTAAAATTTTTACAACCGCCTTTTTGGGGGGTTAATTAAAATTATTAGACAATCTTTGTAACAACTTAATTTAAGCGAAGAGCTACAACATACCTGCACCTACAAAATAGCTATAATGCACAGAACCAGCTGGTCACATAATATCTGAAAGTCTTTTAATGACAAGTTTGTGTTATTTTCATAATGCATCTTGTTCATATTCAATGTTGGCTGCCGTACTTTAAGGGTACATAGCTACATGTATGAAGATTGTCGTTTTACTTAAGGGGGAAAACATTTTAGGAAAGTTTGAGTAATGACTTTAATATAATATTTATATAGAAATCTTAAAAATAATGATAATGATGTATGATAAGCTATAGTTCATCAATGACTATTATAATAACTGGTTTACATAGGTCCTGTAATGTGATTCTATTATGTAAGTGATCCTTTGATTAATTCAAGTTTGCTGTAGAAACATTTAACAGGTCAAATTCAAACTCCTTCCTCCTTGCTGATGATGCCTATAATTATAGAGAAAAGTATGTATGATTATGTGAAATGTAATTAGCTATGTAGAAATTACATTGTCAAGAGCTGATTGGCATTCCAGACTGACTGCATGTGTGATGAGATCTACTTTGAAGTACCACTTTCCCCCACTGACATTGTCCTTAATAAATACATTGATAGCACTGTTTGTTCCAGGAGGAGAGGCAAAGATTGCACTGCCTGTGGAAGAGATGGCTATATTCTGCTGACAACTATTCTGTGGAATCCGTTGAATTTGGATGGATTCATTGTTGAAAGTTCTCATGATTCTGATAGTTCCAATGTCATGCAGAATGAAGTTATCTTCGTGCCAAAAGACAATGATATGAGTTTAGAGATTCTGCTAGAATTTAATTAACTATACACAGCTTCATGGCTAGTTACTTACCTCCAGTATTTTGAATGCTGGTTGATGCAACTGCAGAACCATCATACGTGATGTACCTTTTGGTGAGAGTATTTCTGAGCATCAATACGTGAGAGCTCATGGTGAAAGGTTGTCCAGCTGATATCTTAACTGCTTTTGAAGAAAATAAATTTGTAATGATAACGACAAGCATTTGAGCAACCCTTTATATAGCCATTACTTCTCCCGCACCTGTACCTCCACCCGGAAACACATTACTGTATCTACCCCACACTTCCACCCACGGCAAACTGACGTTGCTTCCTGGAGTCAATGACCTATAGAGTCAAAGTTCACTGTAACACCATTCACACGGCTTCACGGCGCGCTATTGTTGATTTTTATGGAAGCCGAGAAGGGCACTTTTCCGGTGCGACCCGAAATTCCGATGCGAAACGAAATTCCGATGCGAAACGAAATTCCGATGCGAAATGAAATTCCGACGCGAAATTTAAAAATAATACGAGCGTAAACTTTTTATTCTAATTAACACACACTGTGCTTGCTAGTGCCAAGTGCTGTGGATCGTAGGCTAGCTTAAGCAGGATGGTGAGTTTGGTGGTAATTTTAGTGCCTAGATACCCTACAATTATTTTATTCTATACATAGGCCATACAAAATTATTAAACGTACCTATACTTGAAGTAAAGTATGGAGTTGGCAAGGGAAAAAAGCTTTATGCTTCATCCAAGCACAATGTGGTAAATTAACTTTATAGAGTTGGACAATGTGTAGTATTGTAATAGTTGGAAAATGTGTGAGGATGTGTTCAGATGATTATGGTACAGTGAAACCTTGTATTGAAGGACCACCTCTATTAATAGTGTCTGTCATTACTTGTACAATTGATTTTGACCTCTGTAAAGAGACTATATACCTACTTCCACCTTTTTGTGGCCAAGAGGTGATTGCCATAGACAAGTTACACTACTAGTATCTGGAATGATCAAACTTTGTAAGACCATAATATAGTCCATGTATATAAGTGAATAATTTCTATGTGCAACATGCAAACAGTTAATAGATTTCAATATGTTAAGCTACTTTTTCCCACTCAGTACATAATTTGGTTAATTTTATAGAAGGCTTTGTACACATTAATTAGTTTTGCCTGAAATAGTCAGTATAATCAGTATGTGAGGCAGTGGTGTAGCCAGGAACATGTGGTAGGGCACCAGTAGGGCACTGACCTATAGACTAAATTGCTCACTAAGGACTATCAATCTTTTACCAGATTCAGCTAAAATTATGTCAGATAGTGGTAGGGTACCTAGAAAGTTTGGTAGGGCATGTGCCCTAAATGCTTCTATATGTAGCTACGCCACTGATGTGAGATTCCACTATTCTTATCTGAGATCATTAAGTTACCTTGGCTATTTTTGCACCTTAAATCACCTTCTGATCACTATACCCTTAGGTATTTGCAATGAAAAGTGTACTAGTTGTTGGTCTTAGTTTACTTAAACAAATGACAAATGTCCAATTTTTGTTAGAGAATTGAAGGTTGGTGGTCACAGATACACAGAAAGACTGGATGGTGGATTGACTTTAAGGTACTAGCATGATGCATTATTATTGTGCATGTATATAGACCCTGTGTCTTTTTGACATTTTTCAGAGGTATGGTATTTGTGCATAATTGAGATAAGGAATGTGAAATACAGAATGAGCAGACTAACCTATTATAGACCCCATATTCTCCCAGAGAGAAGATATGGTTAAACAATTGAGCACATCTTGATACATAAAAAGTGAATTTGAACCCTTAATTAAATCAATCACACAGTCAAACTTTAGCTTCACCTGATACACTAGCTTATGTCTCAGCACAATGATGATGGTATACAGGTTGTAATTGTGAGTAATAAGTTTAGGTATTCTTTACACATGCAGGTATTACTTGATCTGTATAACCATTCAAACAAGAGCTTATAATGGTACTCACTGGAACACCTGATCAGAAAGAATAAGCAGATAGGGTCACCTAGTGGAGTCCCAAATGAAATGTATGAGCTACCAGTTTTATATGGTAAGTGTAATTATTAGTGGAGCAAGTTCAACAGCCTCTTGATTTGTTTACCCAATGTCTTATCCGATTATCACTTGTGGTTTAAGTGCTCTCATATGACAATGACCTGAATACCATATCCTTCATCAAACAGTTGTAGGTACTTTAATAGTAGCTGGGAAGAACTTTCCAAATAATGCCTAGGTGGGTGACCACCATTACAAATTCTTGACAATTCAAGAATGTAACCCTTTTTGTGAGCACTAATTAGATCTACAAATGTTTACATTTTAAGTTTCAACACTATAGTATAACTATTACATGACTTTATTAATAGTGGTATATTTACCTGTAGTTTTATTTCTTTTAGGAGCATGTGACAGGTTAAAACTGAAATATGGATAAATGCCATGCTTAGCAAGAGTCGGAGTTCACACCACCATTTTTTCCTCAAAACTGGGCAGATGGCAATGTCACACGTACTACAAGAAATGACATCACTGCTGCTAATGTCTGTTATTTTTATATCTACTAAAGCCAGAACAGCCTTCACTATTTCAAGATTGATGATATCCATAAGATTGATATTCACTATATATTGATATTCTCTTCACCATTTCAAGTGACAATGATTAGGAATTGTAATTCTTTGATGATAATTCAGTCATATAAAGTTAGTTTAACTTTCCCCCACATATTATTATTATTATAATTATTATTATTAACGCACCAAAATAGGTGTAAAAAATAAAAGTAAGAAAGAGAAATGGATTAGGTGGTTGTGGACAAAGAAAATTAATTACAACTGACTCGATTAAATTTTTGCTGATGGATAAATATGGTTGTGCAATTCTGAGATCTCTGATAACATTGGAACAGAAAATTTGATGGATAGAATAATCTTTTGCCATATTTCAAATTGAAGCCTAGGAATGTAAAACAATTAGCAGATTTGTGGAATATTATGTTTGACCAAGTTAGAGGGACAAGTCTGAGAGGATTTGTAGAGAGCTGAACAACGATGGAATATTAAGTTAAACAGGCTTTTGTAGCTTAGCACTGCATTGAACAATTCTTGTGTGGGAGTTATAGGGAAGTTTCCATATACCTCGTAACAAAGTAATTTCTAGAGCAGACAGATGTGGATGTGGTCAATCTAAGTGAACAAAAACAATGATACTATAATAATAGAATCATGTATGACAACATGTACAATTGTTGTTAATTCTATTTAATGCACAGTAAAGCAGTTCCACCTAAAATTATAGTACACCAACCAGTTTCATGTCACTAAGAAGGTAAAAAAATAATTGTAGGGTATCTAGGTACTAAAATTACCACCAAACTCACCATCCTGCTTAAGCTAGCCTACGATCCACAGCACTTGGCACTAGCAAGCACAGTGTGTGTTAATTAGAATAAAAAGTTTACGCTCGTATTATTTTTAAATTTCGCGTCGGAATTTCGTTGCGTGGGCATGGCCGTAGGTTCATGATTATTATGCTGATAGGAATGGCGAGTTTCTATTACGTGCATTTCAGATCAGCTGGTCCTGAAGGCAGCACTGACACACTAAGTACTATGAGGGCCATCATTCCACAATACTCAATTTCCACACTCACGCCCACGTTACGCATAGTCGAAGGGAAGCAAAATCAACAGTATTAATTTTAAAATTAATACAGTGCAAATAGCTATATAATTTTGATTGTGAATTTGACAATAAAAATTATGAAAAGTACTGTCATAAAAACTGTGACAAAAAAGAAAGAGTGATCTGAATAACAGTACAAAGTACAACCATACACTATTAAATGATTCTAGTCAACTCTTCAAGTGGGAGGGGCTGTGAGTCTAGCATTAATAATAATAATAATAACTAAAGTGGTATGATTAATAAGATAATAATATTAGGTGTGAGCTAGCCGGGAACTAGGCAGTTAATTTGAAATGGACACAACTAACACAATGGAACCACACTTATAAGGACTTCAGTTATCTGGCTGTTCTGTTTATACAGACTACAAATTTAATGATATTCATTATCATTAATTACTGCTCATTAAATAGAATAAATAGAACACTGCTCACTCACAAATTATATTTTTGTATAGTCATCCACATGGCTAGGGGTCAGCAGAGCAACACATATATAGATCTTTAGCATTCTTCCTGCAGAATTTTGGGTATTCTAAGAATAAATGTGCTAAAGCATTAGGCATTATGCAAAGATGCCAACCTCACAATAGGGTAAAGAGTGACTTTAAGAGATCGATGTTGAAAGAAAAAAATATGATTTTTTTGACAATAGCTATAACTGACAAATTATTATGAATTAAGTATTACTAGCTAGAGTGTTTGAGGATGAATATGAATATTATATGATTTCAAATGTGCCCCTATTTTATTTTCCAGTAGCTAGCTTTATTGGCTTTCTCTAACACTGAATTCATTGGTTCATACTCATGCCATGGATTTCCACTTGCTGCTAGTTTTACAGTAAACACTTAATACAAACAATAACAATAGCTACTGGAGTTCTTATAACCCACGTACCTCTCCCTATATTATTATAATCCTATTCAGACATTCTGAGGTGCCATTATATGTAGTAATCAAGCTTTTACACTTTCTGCAATCAAACTTTGCCACTAGCTACCTAGCAGGATGATGTGTAGGGAGAGAAAGAGGTGGGTTCTATTCTGGAGTATAAGAACTTCACTATTTGTACTTATCATTAGCTATAATTTTACTAAAACAGTGTTGCCAGGTTCATGGATTTATCCACAATCTGTGGATTTTTTGGACAGAAAATGGTCTGTGGATGGATCGAGGCCAAAAGTAGAGTTCTGTGGATTTTTCTGCTTATTGCTGATTTTGCCCAATCAAGACTATCTATAGCTTTTGTGAAATTTCTTTCTAATAGTGCCAACTCTATTTCATGCACATAACATTCAACCATTCATAATTAATAATGGTTTTCAGTGTCAAAGTTTTAATTAGAAAATGGTGGTTTCCACAGCTTCATGCAGGACAGGAGGGAGCACATTCCCCTCCCACATCCTCACCTAGCAATGGCCTTAGGCCACAAGTACTTGTTAACTCTGTGGATTTTTTAGACAGCAACCTGGTAACACTGCTAAAAGTTCATCAAGATCCATCTCACTAAAGTAGGATAATGTAATACAATACATGAAGGAGACAGGGAGACTGGAACAGGGGGGGACAGTAACAAGGGGAGCAAGGGCAGAAGAACAGGTGGACAGGAACAGAGGGGTATAGGGAGACATGTCAGGGGTGGCTATGCTCTCCCCTACTTTTCATGAACTTGAAATTACAGAATAGAAAGAAATATTTTTGGTACATTATTTTCTTAGCTATGTATGTTTAGCTAGGTATAGCTAGAATGTGTGCTAGGTGTGGCTTTTGTTTGTGGGTGTGATTTAAATGGTCCACCCACTTAAAATTTGCTTCCTACTCCTCTTGAACTTTGTAGCATTTTATCAAAATAATAGAGAGACTATTATTATTTATCTCTAAGGCAATTTTATATTGTTATTCATTACAGGACCATCACCTCCACCAAATGTTACTTCCTGTGAAATATTACTCAAGAATTCTTCATACTCTATATATAACGTCACATGGGAGCAAGAGGATATTAAGATATTGCTTATCATGACTAACCAGACTGACCCATTTGACTTTACTAAATTTATCCTGGTGTGAACAGTGCAGTTATATAGTAATATCATAAGCATTCATGTAGGAAATATAATATAATAAATTATAATATTATATTATATTATGCATCACTGTAAAAGTTGTGAACAGACAAAGGAAGACAGTATCTCATTACTATCTATGTTAGCCAAAGTTCTTAAGCATAATAGTCATTTAGTCTCAGAATTCATCTGGAGGGAAGTGTAGAGACCACACCAGAATTCATACTAAAGACCCTAGAATTAAACAAACAAACAAACAAACAAACAGGCACACCTCCAAACCCCAGTAGATGGTATGCTTTGAGCATTGTGTGGTCACAACATTTGATCCTGGAGCAGACTCTACTTAACTTCTTCCCCACTAACATTATTGTTACTAAAAGCATGGTGGGTATTAATTTTTGGCAATTTGAACAGCAGAAACAAAGGATGGCAACAATGGCTGTTAGCTATAATAGTTATTGTGAGAGTATCTACATTGGCGTTTGTCAGAGTTCTATCATTTCTGCTCATAATAATATGACTGTTGTCAATATTATTGACAGCAGTCATATTATTATTAATAATTATTTTGCTACAGATTGTACTGATCAAACAGTGTCATGTGAATACTGGCCTTGCTACCCCCTTAAATATAATAGCAAGTGCACTGTTACCACTAATAGCATTCTTACACAACTTTTAATAAGTTTATACATAGATATTATTAAACTAGCTACGTACATCTCACATAGATTTTTAATTTTGTAGGTTTATGCAGGAATACTAGCTACACATTTTCTATTGTATTGGAGTTATCAATGCAAACACTAGATCTTTTACTTCCTTCAAGGTCAATCTCTTCATATAATATCAGCACTTGCTGCACCACTTTCTGATTTATCATGCACATTATCATGATGACATGACACAGTAAGAATTGATGAGGCAATGCATGCTACCACTACCACTGTTATGAAGATGAAGACTTGAAATTAAAAGAATTTCCCAATAATCATTAGCTATTTTGAACAGAAGTTATTAATGTGAATGCTGTTAACTGGAAATGGACCTGTTACAACCATGCATGAGATCATCTTTACACGTTCTTGTCTTTGTTTATTGCTATTATCTCTCACATGTCTCAGCTGAACGAACCTCATCTTGATGCTGCTGGTGCCCAAACTATTTCAGACAATCCTCGTCTTAATACTCAGTGTTATGGTTGTAGCAGTTACTAATACCAGAGTGAGGTGGACATGAAAACCAGACAACATTAAGTCATGTGAGGAGTTGGGCTGATTATAATAATATGCCGCAAATGTTAGTTCAATTCTGTGTCTTGTTCTTGGAGTAACTTTAAATGGTCTCCTTCAATTGTACATTCATATATCACTGGCTCATTCAGACATACAACTCCAACACTTTCTGTCAGCCTCCCAGTTATATAATAATAATTCTGAAGGTTGTCCACACTATACTTGACTCCAGAAAACAGAAAATACTACCACATTCCTTCTAAAATGAATAATATTCTTTGAGTAAATTAACAAATAAACAGAAATACATCACAAAGAGTAAATTATGACACTCAGATTGGACAGACCTAGCTATAACTAATAATAATAGCTAACTTTCACCATTGTGCAGTGGAACAAAGTATAAGAGCAATGTCTTAGCATACTGATTAGCTAGAGTGAGCCATTATAACAGAAAACTGACCAAGTGGTGCAATGCTAAACTTCACTGTATTTTTTAGCCACCACTAACAACCTGCTCTTTCTAGAATTTGGCATTAAAGAAAGTGATAGCTATATAGCTAAATGGTCAATCTGTGAGGGATTCACCTGTACATTCTGCTCTTTGGAAACTAACTCTTCAAGAATATTAAATCTCCATGCTTTATTAATTTTGTATGGAGTCATGTCTTAGTAATGAAACTACAGCTGGAACAATTCTGAGAAATATGTAAGTCATTAGTATACCAGAATTCCGGTTCCCATCCTTATAATAGTTAATTGAATAGCGCTATTATGTAGCGTGAAGCCGCTGGTGTGAATGAGGTCACTGTAAACTTTGACAGTGACATCAACTTTGAACAACGCATGGGTGGAAGTACGGGGTAACGTGTTTCAGGGTGGAAGTACAGGGTACGGGAGAAGTAATGGTTATTATTATAAAGGGTGTCTAAATTCCATACATTATATCATTACATCCAACAATATATAATTACTGATAATATACAATAAGAATACTGTAAGGAAATGTGAAGCACCCTATATAAAGGGTTACTCAACTGCTTGTCATTATCATTACAAATTATTTCTACAAAAGCAGTTAAGATATCATCAGCTAGACAACCTTTCACCATGAGCTCTCACGTATTGATGCTCAGAAATACTCTCACCAAAAGATACATCACATTTGATGGTTCTGCAGTTGCATCAACTAGCATTCAAAATACTGGAGGTGAGTAACTAGCCATGAAGCTGTGTGTAGTTAAATTCCGATAGCAGAATCTCTAAACTCATCATTGTCTTTTGGCATGCAGATAACTTCATTCTGCATGACATCGGAACTATCAGAATCATGAGAACTTTCAACAATCAATCCATCCAAATTCAGCGGATTCCACAGAATAGTTGTCAGCAGAATATAGCCATCTCTTCCACAGGCAGTGCAATCTTTACCTCTCCTCCTGGAACAAACAGTGCTATCAATGTATTTATTAAGGACAATGTCAGTGGGGAAAAGTGGTACTTCAAAGTAGATCTCATCACGCATGTAGTCAGTCTGGAATGCCAATCAGCTCTTGACAATGTAATTTCTACATAGCTAATTACATTTCACATAATCATACATACTTTTCTCTATAATTATAGGCATCATCAGCAAGGAGGAAGGAGTTTGAATTTGACCTGTTAAATGTTTCTACAGCAAACTTGAACTAATCTAAGGATCACTTACAAACTAATTGAAGGATCGCTTACAAAATAGATTCACATTAGCTACAGGACCTATGTAAACCAGTTATTATTGATGAACTATAGCTTATCATACGTACATCATTATCATTATTTTTAAGATTTCTATATAAATTATATTAAAGACATTGTTCAAACTTTCCTAAGTTTGCCCCCTTAATTAAAACGACAATCTTCATACATGTAGCCATGTACCCTTAAAGTACAACAGCCAACATTGAATATGAACAAAATGCATTATGAAAATAACACCAACTTGTCAAAAGATATTATGTTACAGGCTGGTTCTGTGAATTATAGCTATTAATAGGTGCAGGTGTGTTGTAGCTATGTACTTAAATTAAGTTGTTACAAAGATTGTCTAAACTCTAAATTATTGCGAAGAGCCCACATTTAAGCACAAAATCTTGAGCACAAAAATTAAATCCTTTGCTTCACTTTGCTTGAGATATCAGTGAAAGAAAACAATAATTCATATATATGTACCATCCCACAGTATCCCTAGGTGGTGTATAAACTTAAGAACACAAAAATTTAAGAATGTGGCTAAATCCAGATAGCTTTTGGCTACTCAAAGTCTTAAAATGTAAACAGACAGGGAAAGTCTACACAAAATGATTACATAGTTTTCTGAATATAGTGATAAATACATCCTTTAGTTTGGACTACATCCAATGGCATTAAGTTTATATAGAGTGTGGTTCCTGTTTCCTGACATGCAGACTATATAATATAATATTGTTACATACATAATACAGGAAATGTACAACAGGATGCACAACCATTCAGCCTCTTCCTGGTTACATGAACTCAGTACTAATTTCAGGTATAACATTTTAGTGCTGTAGTTTTTTAATCTCAACAAAAATTTCTCAGATACTTTTCCTTAGCGCTTACACAATGATGTATGATAAGCTATAATATAGTTCATCAAGGACTATAATAATATTTACTAGTTTACATAGGTCCTGGGTTGGGGGGGGGCACTAGCTAGTTCTGGAATTATGAACCCTAGCTACTTAGCTATAGCTAAACACTTAAAGCATTTTATAAGTTCAGTGTCATTGTCCAAAATGTTCAATTTTTCGGTCATTTACATTGTCAAAAATTTGATAAAATATCTTGCAATATAAGTTATCATTACGATCTTTATGAACATAAGTAAGCATCATATGTCACATAAGTGTGTATTCAGTCTTCTGAGTGCAGAAAAAGATCTTTCGGCAGTAGAAATTGTAACTGTATCTTTAAGCAACCATGCATTTTGTGAAAACAGTTCTTGACCCATGTGAATTGTTCACTAAGCATCTGACTAATTGTTCTTACATTAGTAACTTTCTTTAGAGGCTACATTTCTTAGATCTAGCAGCATGTTTGTAGTCTATCCAGGTTGTTGTATAATAATATGCTTGAAATTCTTCAGGAAATTCAACCTTTCCACCATTGGTACCATTGGAATAGGCATGTCACACTGTTGGTTAAAGCCTGTGGACTATTAATTTCTTTTACCATCCAGAGTTGGATCCAGGGGGGGTGGGGGGTGGGCAAAAGGGGCAATCCCCCCCCCCTTTTCAACACCTTTTGTGTAGCTGGGCCACAAACAGTAAAAAAATTATTGTAGCTTACACTTAAACAGAGCCACTTTCTGAATAATATTTTTCTCCTAAATCATATCCAAAATATCACCACAACATAAGAGTAGCTACTGTAGAGGCAACTGAGGCATTTTGCCTCAGTAGATTTTTGCTATTGTAAAACTAATGCAATAAATTTTGATGCAACAGTTAACTGACAACTCTGTCTGTAGTTACAGACTTCAACATAGGAATATTTATTATCCTTTTATTGAACATTGTGTCAACGAATTTTCTGAGTTGAACTGAGATATTGATGTTTCTAGAGAGAATATCCTAAAAAGATTCAGCTCAGCTGAGAAGGACATCTTACAGTTGCGTTATCAAGTTCTTAACATAGTGCATGTGGGTGCCTATTAGACAGCCTGAAATGCCACCAAGGTCTAAAATACAAAAATTTCCTGGGAGAGCATGCCCCAAGACCCCCCTAGATGGTGCACTTCCTGCACTATGTGGTCACAAATCCCAACCCTATGAGTATATAAAAATTCCTGGCTACTCCTCTACACAATGTTTCATATCTTGCAATAACTCTAGTAACTGTTGCTACAGTTGAAAGAGCAAATTCAGCCCTAAAGGGCCTCCCCTCCCCCACTATCCAAAATCCTGAGATCCACCTTAGAGATATCATTGCCCCCCCTTTCAAAATTCTGGATCCACACTGCCCCAGGTATAGTAGACAAATAGATGGCATCTATTTGTCTACTATACCTGGGCAATGTAGGTAGTGATGTAAACACCTTTGAAGCCTAATTGTTAAGAAGTGAAGTTAACCTACAGTAAGCTTAGCACTAACTCTAGCCTCTTCAACTGTAGTATCCTGTGCAATTACCCTGGTGGTAGCAAGAGAGTAATACTGTTAACATTACAGTATAATGTTTGTTTGTTTGTTTGTTTGTTTGTTTGTTTGTTTGGGGGGTACTTATATACCCCATAAAATTGTGACCAGCTGGTTTTGTACATTATAGCTAGCTATTATGTAGGAGCAAGTATGTTGTAGATCTGTGCTTACAAAATTTTAATTAACTCCCAAACAAAAGGTGGTTGGAAAATTATTGCAAAGAGCCCATATTTAAGCACAAAATCAATTAAACCTTCCTTTGCTTCGCTTTGCTTGAGACATCGATGGGAGAAAACAATATCATATAGGTACCATCCCACAGCAGGCGAGTATCCCAAGGTGGTGTAGCTATAAACTTAAGAACACAAAATTAAATAGCACAAATTAAGAATGTGGCTAAATCCAGATAGCTTTTTTTGGCTGCTCAAAGTCCTAAAATGTAAATAGACAGGGAAAGTCTATACAAATGAATACATAGCTTACTGAATATCATGATATTTTATACATCCTTTGGACTACTTTATTCCAATGGCATTAAGTTTATATAGAGTGTGATTCCTGTTTCCTGACATGCAGACTATTGTAGCTATATATTATTACATATGTAATATTTATTTAGGAAATGTACAACAGGATGCACAACCATTCAGCCTCTTCCTGTTTACGTACATGACTGATTTCATGTATACATTAGGGTATTGTAAAATGGAGATCTCTTAAGCTTTGAACAAAGTGATTGATGCAAATGGTTTCAGGTGGAGATGTTGGTATCAACTAGCTATTCTTATCTCAAGGATAGTATGGTTACAGTGGCCTGCTTGACATCATGCTCATTCTTATTAGTCATTCTAAACAATCGCTACGTATAAGTTAATTCTTTGGTTTTTTCGGTCCTGCTCTTCTGTTATGTAAAGTTTGTCATCAAAGTAGAATATAAGCACCCACTTGTAGTTATAACATGAGAACTCTCATGAACCTATAGCCCACATCTAGCTACATATTCACTGAGAATATTTTTAAAGTAGATAGTTGTTATAATCTCTTTCCTTTAAAGTAAATGAAGGTCATTGATGAGTAGAAGTCTCATTTATATTTAAATAGTTATTGAAATTTTTATTTTGTACTATTCTATGACCTTTGTCCTCTCAACCCTACATGGTAGCACTCCCTGATAATAGGGAAAAAATTTATCCTAAATAAAAATGGGTATGTAGGGTTGCCAGTAAACATTTTCTTGCAGCCAACAAATCCCTACATTAACTGCCAAAGAGCTCTTGCACAATGGTTTAGCTAAGAAGAGGTTGTACGTAAAGTAAGCTGTTATGAGGGGCTATACGTTTCTCTTGCCAAAAAAGCAGTAAATAGGGAAAAAAATTTTAAATGTGTATGTACAGAGTTTCCAGTAAGCATTTTCTTGCAGCCAACAAACTCACACATTAACTGCCTACTGTACGTACAACCTCTTCTTAGCTTTATACAGCTAAACCATTGTGCAAGAGCTCTTTGGCAGTTAATGTAGGGATTTGTTGGCTGCAAGAAAATGTTTACTGGTAACCCTACATACCCATTTTTATTTAGGATAAATTTTTTTTCTATTACTTGTGTAGCTATGTAATAATAATACAGTCTGCATGTCAGAAAACAGGAACAACACTCTATATAAACTTAATGCCATTGGAATAAAGTAGTTCAAAGGATGTATACGTATATCATGATATAATTATATTCAGAAAGCTTATGTAATCAATTTGTGTCAACTTTCCTTGTCTCATTACATTTTGACTTTGAGCAGCCAAAAGTTATCTGGATTTAGCCACATTCTTAAATATTGCGCTATTAAATTTTGTGTTCTTAAGTTTATACACCACCTTGGGATACCGTGGGATGGTACTCATATGAATTATTTTTTTTTTCCACTGATAGCTATCTCAAGCAAAGCGAAGCAAAGGAAGGTGTCAGTTTAATATTTTGTCCTCAAGATTTTATGCTTAACGAGGGCTCTCTGGAGTCTTTGCCATAATTAAAATTTTTACAACCGCCTTTTTGGGGGGTTAATTAAAATTATTAGACAATCTTTGTAACAACTTAATTTAAGCGAAGAGCTACAACATACCTGCACCTACAAAATAGCTATAATGCACAGAACCAGCTGGTCACATAATATCTGAAAGTCTTTTAATGAAAAGTTTGTGTTATTTTGATAATGCATCTTGTTCATATTCAATGTTGGCTGTTGTACTTTAAGGGTACTTAGCTACATGTATGAAGATTGTCATTTTAATTAAGGGGGAAAACATTTTAGGAAAGTTTGAGTAATGACTTTAATATAATATTTATATAGAAATCTTAAAAATAATGATAATGATGTATGATAAGCTATAGTTCATCAATGACTATTATAATAACTGGTTTACATAGGTCCTGTAATGTGATTCTATTATGTAAGTGATCCTTTTATTAATTCAAGTTTGTAAGTGATCCTTCGATTAATTTAAGTATGCTGTAGAAACATTTAACAGGTCAAATTCAAACTCCTTCCTCCGTGCTGATGATGCCTATAATTATAGAGAAAAGTATGTATGATTATGTGAAATGTAATTAGCTATGTAGAAATTACATTGTCAAGAGCTGATTGGCATTCCAGACTGACTGTATGTGTGATGAGATCTACTTTGAAGTACCACTTTTCCCCACTGACATTGTCCTTAATAAATACATTGATAGCACTGTTTGTTCCAGGAGGAGAGGTAAAGATTGCACTGCCTGTGGAAGAGATGGCTATATTCTGCTGACAGTTATTCTGTGGAATCCGCTGAATTTGGATGGATTCATTGTTGAAAGTTCTCATGATTCTGATAGTTCCGATGTCATGCAGAATGAAGTTATCTGCGTGCCAAAAGACAATGATGAGTTTAGAGATTCTGCTATCGGAATTTAACTACACACAGCTTCATGGCTAATTACTTACCTCCAGTATTTTGAGTGCTGGTTGATGCAACTGCAGAATCATCATATGTGATGTACCTTTTGGTGAGAGTATTTCTGAGCATCAATACGTGAGAGCTCATGGTGAAAGGTTGTCCAGCTGATATCTTAACTGCTTTTGTAGAAATAATATGTAATGATAATGACAAGCAGTTGAGTAACCCTTTATATAGGGTGCTTCATGTTTCCTTACAGTATTCTTATTGTATATTATGGTATAATAATTATTAAATGAGATGTAATAGTAATGATCTAACGTAAGAAATTTACACATAAAAGCCCCCTTTTATAATCATTACTTCTCCCAGTACCATGTACCTCCACCCGGAAACACATTACCCCCGCACTTCATAGTACCCGGGGTCAAAGTTTACATTGACATCATTCACACGAGCGGTTTCACTCTACATAGCGCGATTCATAAGGATGGGAGCCGGAATGGATACTGCATGATTACAGCCCCTCCCACTTGAAGAGTTGGCTAGAATCATTAATAGTGTATGGTTGTACTTTGTACTGTTATTCAGATCACATTGTTTTCTTTCGTTTTTGTCACTCAAAATTAATGTTAATTTGCACGGTAATTATGTGTAGCGCGTGTGCCGTGAAGCCGTGTGAATGGTGTTACTGTGAACTTCGACCCCAGGAGCTACGTCATTGAGCAACGTCATGCAGTTTGCCCGGGTGGAAGTGCGGGGTAGATATACAGTAATGTGTTTTCAGGTGGAGGTACAGGTACGGGAGAAGTAATGGCTATATAAAGGGTTACTCAACTGCTTGTCATTATCATTACAAATTAATTTTCTTCAAAAGCAGTTAAGATATCAGCTGGACAACCTTTCACCATGAGCTCTCACGTATTGATGCTCAGAAATACTCTCACCAAAAGGTACATCACATATGATGGTTCTGCAGTTGCATCAACCAGCATTCAAAATACTGGAGGTAAGTAACTGGCCATAAAGCTGTGTGTAGTTAATTAAATTCTGATAGCAGAATCTCTAAACTCATCATTGTCTTTTGGCATGCAGATAACTTCATTCTGCATGACATCGGAACTACCAGAATCATGAGAATTTTCAACAATGAATCCATCCAAATTCAGCGGATTCCACAGAATAGTTGTCAGCAGAATATAGCCATCTCTTCCACAGGCAGTGCAATCTTTACCTCTCCTCCTGGAACAAACAGTGCTATCAATGTATTTATCAAGGACAATGTCAGTGGGGAAAAGTGGTACTTCAAAGTAGATCTCATCACACATGCAGTCAGTCTGGAATGCCAATCAGCTCTTGACAATGTAATTTCTACATAGCTAATTACATTTCACATAATCATACATACTTTTCTCTATAATTATAGGCATCATCAGCAAGGAGGAAGGAGTTTGAATTTGACCTGTTAAATGTTTCTACAGCAAACTTGAATTAATCGAAGGATCACTTACAAACTATTAATAAAAGAATCACTTACATAATAGAATCACATTACAGGACCTATGTAAACCAGTTATTATAATAGTCATTGATGAACTATAGCTTATCATACATCATTATCATTATTATAAAAAAAAGATTTCTATTATTATAAATTATATTAAAGTTGTGGTAAACAGGAAACTATGTAATTATCATTAATTATTAATTTGTGACGTCATAACGATTATATTTAAGTGTGTACACTTTTATTGATTTTTAGTTGTACATTTTATGTCATTGAATAATAGTTGATAAATTGTTGAGAATTGCTAACAGTCTAGGGTGCTACATTTGGCGACGAGGATAAAACTCACCGGCAGATAGAGGAGTGCAGAGATGGCTACACATGGAACTGTCTCACCGTTCAACCCAGCCTTAGAGGATTGGACTACCTACAAGCAAAAGCTCACCTTTTACTTCGCAGCTAATGACATTACGACAGAAGAAAAGCAGCGTTCGATTTTTCTTGCAAGTTGCGGCACTCCGACATTTAAGTTGGCTCGCAGTCTAGTGGAAGACGGCAAGCTCGAGTCAACCTCATTCAGTGTTATCTGCCAGCTGCTCGAGGACCACTACGAACCGAAGCAGTCTATCATTGTGCAGCGTTTCAGATTCAATACTGGAGTAAGGAACTCTGGTGAATCAGTTGCAGCTTACATTGCCGCCTTACGGGCCTTAGCCGAGAACTGCTCCTATGGAAAGTCCTTGAAGGAGATGCTCAGAGATCGTTTGGTCTGCGGAGTTAATAATGACACTATTCAAAGGAGGCTCTTGTCTGAGAAAGAACTCGATTATGACAAAGCCTATACCCTAGCGTTGTCCATTGAAGCCTCTGAACGAGACTCTAAACACCTGAAAGCTGTAAGCCAGAAGCATCAGCATGCTGGAGAAGTTCATAGAGAAGTTCATAGAGAAGTTCATAGAGAAGTTCATAGAGAAGTTCATAGAGAAGTCTCAGGAAAGGTGAATAAAGTTTACCCTACCCCTACAGAACATGGTACTGTTGTGTGTTATCGGTGTGGAGGTCCACATTTGGCTCCTGCATGCAAGTTCAAGGAAACTGAATGTTTGTACTGTAAAAAGAAGGGACACCTAGCACGAGTTTGTAGAGCTAAAGCAAAGGCTAATGTTCATCGAGATCGTAAGAAACCCCCCAAGATACTATCACATTATGTTGAGAATGGCGCTTGTGAAAATAATGATCATGTGGATGGTGCATATGGTGAACTGTTTTCTATCAGAGATCCTAAGTGCACACCTATTACAGTGGAGGTATACTGAATGATGTTCCTGTTACAATGGAAGTGGATACATGAGCATCTACTACCATTATCAATCACTCAACCTTCCAACTAATTCTGCAGAGCAGTGGAGTGCAGACCTACAACCCTCTGGAATATGTTTGAAGATTTACACTGGCCAGACTATCCCCATAGTGGGCTGTGCAACAGTACAGGCCAGGTATGAAAAAAGACAGGTGGCTGGGGTAGCACAGGTGGTTACAGGGGATGGGCCTAACCTTTTAGGCAGGGGATTGGCTTCAAAAACTGGAGGTGGACCTGGGCTCTATTCATGCAATGGTGTTAGATAAACAAACACCTCTGGCAGACATTCTAGACAAGCACTCTAAAGTATTCGCTGATGAATTAGGATGCACGCAGGGCTTAGAAGTGCACCTGGATGCAGATGACAAGGTCAAGCCTAAGTTCCACAAACCCAGACCAGTACCCTTTACACTTAGGGAAAAGGTTGAAGCTGAACTGAACAGGTTACAGGGTTTAAAAATAATTTCTCCAGTCAAAACTGCCAGATGGGCAGCTCCTATAGTGCTAGTACTAAAGAAAAACGGTCAAATTCGTGTATGTGGGGACTATAAAGTCACAGCTAATAAAGCCTTACTTACTGAATCCTATCCCCTCCCAAGAGTGGATGAATTAGTTGCAGCTCTGGCTGGAGGCAAAACTTTCACTAAACTTGACCTATCTAATGCATATTTGCAGTTACCATTGTATGAACCATCTAAAGAGTATCTTGTTAACACTCATAAAGGTCTCTTTAAGTACAACAGGCTGCCTTTTGGTGTGAGTTCTGCTCCAGCAATATTCCAGCGGCACATGGACACACTTCTACAAGGCCTGCCCGGAGTCTCTGTCTATGTACTTGTTACAGGTCGAACAGCTGAAGAACACATTCGTAACTTGGACTCTGTGCTTGGCAGACTAGAGGAAGCTGGACTACACCTTAACAGACATAAATGTACTTTCATGCAACCTCGTATAGAGTATCTGGGACACATAATTGATGAGGAAGGTCGGCATCCTACAGCTGAGAAGGTTCGAGCAATTCAGGAAGCAACAGATCCTAAGGATGTTACACAACTTCGTTCCTTCTTAGGTATTCTCACTTACTATGGGAAATTCCTCCCAAATCTCTCAAGTACTCTCAAACCTCTCTATGACTTGCTGGATGGACAAGGATAAAAAGTGGATCTGGGGTGATAAGCAGAAGGAAGCATTCCGAGCAGCCAAGGAAGCATTACAGGCTGATTCACTTCTTGTACATTTTGATCCCATGAAGCCACTTGTACTTGCTTGTGACGCATCTGACTATGGTATCGGAGCTGTACTTTCACATATTATGGAAGATGGACAGGAGCGTCCAATTGCCTACACATCTCGAACTCTGAATGCAGCTGAGAAACGCTACTCTCAGTTGGACAAAGAAGCACTTGCAATAGTGTCAGGGGTAAAAAAGTTCCATAATTACATCTATGGGAGACACTTCACAATTCAGTCTGACCACCGACCTCTTTCCTACCTGTTCAATGAGCAGAAAGGCATCCCACAGTTAGCATCTGCTCGTATTCAGAGATGGGCTCTCATGCTTTCAGCCTATCATTACAGTATTCGTTACAAACCATTGACCAATGCTGATCCTCTCTCCTTACCTGACTTACCTGATAGCTCTGGAGGAACACCACCTCAAAGAGATCCTACATCACTGCAGGATCCAATACAAGAATGCGAGGATCCACCTCCTCAATCACAGGAGTCACCACACCCATCACCCCCACCTTCCAATCCAAATCCCACTTCAAAAGTTAGGAGGTCATCACGACAAAAGACTAAGCCTAACTACTATGGCCACTAAAGATAGCTTGAAAGCTAAGAGGGGGGAGATGTGGTAAACAGGAAACTATGTAATTATCATTAATTATTAATTTGTGATGTCATAATGATTATATTTAAGTGTGTACACTTTTATTGATTTTTAGCTGTTGCACATTTTTAGTCATTGAATAATAGTTGATAAATTGTTGAGAATTGCTAACTGTCTAGGGTGCTACAAAAGTCATTGCTCAAACTTTCCTAAAATGTTTGCCCCCTTAATTAAATTGACAATCTTCATACATGTAGCTTTGAACCCTTAAAGTACAACAGCCAACATGGAATATGAACAAGATGCATTATGAAAATAAGAGCTTGTCATTAAAAGACTTAGATATTATGTGACCAGCTGATTTCTTGTATTATAAGCTAATATCTAGGTGCAGGTTGTAGCTCTGTGCTTAAATTAAGTTGTTATAATAAATTTTAATTAACTCCCAAACAAAAGGTGGTTGTAAAATTATTACAAAGAGCCCACATTAGGCACAAAATCTAGAGGACAAAAAGACACTTTCCTTCACTTTGCTTTACTTGAGAATATCAGTGGAAGATAACAATAATTCATATATGTACCATCCCACAGTATCCCAAGGTGGTGTATAATTATTAATTTTAAGAACACAAAATTTAAGGACACAAAAATTTAAGAATGTGGCTAAATCCAGATAGCTTTTGGCTGCTCTAAGTCCTAAAATGTACACAGACAGGGAAAGTGTACACATAATGATTACATAGCTTTCTGAATATCATAATAATTATATTCTTTGGACTACATTATTCCAATGGCATTAAGTATATATAATAGCTAGAGTGTGGTTCCTGTTTCCTGTCATGTAGACATATGTATAATTATTATTACATAAAACAGGAAATGTGCAATAAGATAAACAACCTTTCAGCATCTTCCTGTTTACATGAACTCAGTACTAATTTCATGTGCATTATTGTAAAAGGGAGATCTCTTGAACTTTGAACAAAGTAATTGGTTTCAGGTGGAGATGTTGGTATCAGTTATCTATTCTTATCCAATTGCCTCAAGGACAGTATGGTTACAGTGGCCTGCTTTACATCAATGCTCATTCTTATTAGTCATTCTAAACAATAATTATTGATTAATACTATAAGTTAATTCATTTTGGTTTTATCGGTCCTGCTCTTCTGTTATGTAACCACCAAAACGAGTGGAGGCTAGGTAACTTACGTATTTATGATAATACAAAATGTTGAGGAGAAATACCTTGGTAGATGAGCCAAGTTTATGACTGCATTTTTCATAATTTTCACTGTCAAATTGACAATTTTGAATCGCGCTATGTAACCTGCGCCGTGAAGCCACTCAAAAAACAAAAACAAACAAACAAAAAAACCCTGTCACTATGAACTTTGACTCCGGAGAGGTACGTCATTGACTTCAGGAAGCAACGTCAGTCAATGCGGGGTAGATAATTATTATGTTTCCGGGTGAAAAGGTACAGGTACGAGAGAAGTAATGGCTATATAAAGGGTTACTCAACTGCTTGTCATTATCATTACAAATTTATTTTCTTCAAAAGCAGTTAAGATAATATTATCTGGACAATTATTCACCATGAGCTCTCTAGTATTAATGCTCAGAAATACTCTCACCAAAAGGTACATCACATTTGATGGTTCTGCAGTTGCATCAACCAGCACTCAAAATACTGGAGGTGAGTAACTAGCCATGAAGCTGTGTGTAGTTAAATTCTGATAGCAGAATATCTTAACTCATCATTGTCTTTTGGCACGCAGATAACTTCATTCTGCATGACATCGGAACTATCAGAATCATGAGAACTTTCAACAATCAATCCATCCAAATTCAGCGGATTCCACAGAATAACTGTCAGCAGAATATAGCCATCTCTTCCACAGGCAGTGCAATCTTTACCTCTCCTCCTGGAACAAACAGTGCTGTCAATGTATTTATCAAGGACGATGTCAGTGGGGAAAAGTGGTACTTCAAAGTAGATCTCATCACACGTGTAGTCAGTCTGGAATGCCAATCAGCTCTTGACAATGTAATTTCTACATAGCTAATTACATTTCACATAATCATACATACTTTTCTCTATAATTATAGGCATCATCAGTAAGGAGGAAGGAGTTTGAATTTGACCTGTTAAATGTTTCTACAGCAAACTTGAACTAATCTAAGGATCACTTACAAACTATTAATAAAAGAATCACTTACATAATAGAATCACATTACAGGACCTATGTAAACCAGTTATTATAATAGTCATTGATGAACTATAGCTTATCATACATCATTATCATTATTATAAAAAATTATTATAAAGTCATTACTCAAACTTTCCTAAAATGTTTGCCCCCTTAATCGACAATCTTCATACATGTAGCATTGTACCCTTAAAGTACAACAGCCAACATTGAATTTGAACAAGATGCATTATAAAAATAACAGAACATGTTATTAAGGATATTATGTGACCAGCTGGTTCCGTGAATTATAATAGCTATTATGTAGGTACAGGTATGTGTAGCTATGTGCTTAAATTAAGTTGTTACAGAGATTGTCTAAATTTTAATTAACTCCCAAACAAAAGTCGGTTGTAAAATTATTGCAAAGAGCCAACATTTAAGCACAAAATCTTGAGGACAAAAATTAAACTGACACCTTTCTTTCCTTTGCTTTGCTTGAGATATCAGTGGAAGAAAACAATAATTCATATAATAATAGGTACCATTCTACAGTATCCCAAAGTGGTGTATAAACTTAACAAAATTTAAAACACAAAATTTAAGGTGGCAAAATTCAGATAGTCTTTGGCTGCAAAATCCTAAAATGTAAATAAATAGGGAAAGTCTATACAAATGATTACATAGCTGATAAATACGTCTTTTGGACTACATTATTCCAATGGCATTAAGTTTATACATATTATAGAGTGTGGTTCCTGTTTCCTGACATGCAGATTATACATAATACAGGAAATGTGCAACAGGATGCACAATCATTCAGTCTCTTCCTGTTTACATGACTGATTTCATTTAGAGTATTGTAAAATGGAGATCTCCTATAGCTTTGATCAAAGTGATTGATGCAAATGGTTTCAGGTGGTGATGTTGGATTCCTATCTCAAGGATAGCATGGTTAGAGTGGCTTGCTTAACATCAATGCTCATTCTTATTAGTCATTCTAAACAATAATTATTGATTAGCTATGTAGCTATAAGTTAATTCTTTGGTTTTATCTGTCCTGCTCTTCTAGTTTGCCATCAAAGTAGAATTATTCACCCACTTGTAGTTATAACATGAGAACTCTCATGAACCTATAGTCCACATCTAGCTACATACACTGAGAATTGCTAAATTGATGTAGTAGTCCTTAATTCCTTTAAAGTAAATGAAGGTCCTGGAGATAATAATTATTTCAATCTTGAGTTAATATTATACAAGTGAGAGGAAAAACATTTCAAGGAATGTAGGAATAGATGAGGTCATAATGCAAAAAGAGAGTGAAACTATACTTAGCTATACGTAGCTATCACACAAACGTTCCCTTCCATTACATATCCTGCTTTAGTGAAATGGACCTTAAAGAACTTTCAGTAGCTAATGGTATAAGTAATGAATACTGGAGTTCTTATACTCCAAAACAAAACCCTACCTCTCCATTAGCATCTTATTCAGACATTCTGAGGTACCACCATACTCCATTATAGCTTTTACACATTGAACAGGGGGACAGGAACACTAAGGGACAGGAACAGGGGATACAGGAACAGTATGGGACAGGAACAGGGGGAGACAGGAGCACATGTCATGGCTATGTTCTCCCCACTTTTCATAAACTTGAAATTATAGCATAGGGAAAATGGTTCTTACTTAGTCGGGTCACCACCTGCACCAAATATTACTTCCTGTGAAAGAATTCTTCATACTCTACGTCACATGGGAGCAATAGCAATGAAAATATTGCTTATCATGAAATGATCGATTTTTTTTAACTCCACTAAAATTTATCCTGAGTGTAATTATATAAGCATTCATGGAATAGCATCACTGTAAAAGTTGTGGATAAGACAAATGAAGACAGTACTAATTCATTACAGGTAATTTAACTTAAAAAGCTGATACATGTACTCATTTTAGATTTTAACAAATCCTCTAAGATCAAAGAAAAAAATGTCTATTAACTGATTCACACATCTCTTTTTTGATCCTACAAGTTAGCTAGCCCTGTGAATTCACAATTTGTTTGAGCATACAGCTGTATATATTTATCTATTTAAAGTAGCTAGATTATTAAATGAAAGTTCTTGAGCAGAATAATCATTTAGTCTCAGAATTCATCTGGAGGGAAGTGTAGAGACCAGTCTAAATTCACCAGAAATCATACCAGAGACCCTGAATCAAACAAACCAAACAAAGGCACACCCCAGACCCCACTAGATGGCATGCTTTGAGCATTATGTGGTCACAACAATTTTGGTCCTGGAGCAGACTAGCTCTCCTTAACTTCTTCCCCAGAACCAAATTTCCAGTGTGAAATTAAAGCCTAGGACTCTCTTAAACATAATAGTAAGTGCACTATTGTCACTAATTTTAATACATAGCTACATATCACACAAATTTTTAATTTTGTAGGTTTATGCAGGAATGCTAGCTACACATTTTCTATATTATATTTCATAATTGGAGTTATCAATGCACACACTAGCTCTTTTACTTCCTTTAAGGTCAATCTCTTCATATATTGGCACTTGCTGCACCACTTTCTGATTTTTAACTTTGATCATACACATTATCACGATGACACACGACGCAGTGAGAATTGATGAGACAATGCATGCAACCACTACCACTGTTATGAAGATGGAGACAGTCATTTTTGAAATTCTCATAGTTATTCTCTCTGGACCTACATAATTATTATTAAAATTATAAGTCCCAATAATGCTGTATAACCATTAGCTATTTTGTGCTCTTGTACCTGTTGAACAGAAGTTGAAGATACTAGAATTAACAGTGTAGGTATCTGTCTCATTAAGATGAGGCTCGTTTGAAACAGTTTGGGAATCAGTAGTATCAACATGAGGTTCATTCGAAAGAGTTTGAGTATCTGTCTCATCCAGACTTGGTTCAGCTGAGACATGTGAGAGATAATAACAATAAACGAAGACAGAAACATGTCAAGATGATTATAATTATGTATTATTATACCTATCTTCATGCTCATGGTTGTCACAGGTCCATTTCCAAGACAGTTAACAGCATTCAGTGCTATAACAACTGTGCTGCCATTATGTGGCAGAGTTACATTCACTGCTGGTGAAGTGAGGTTTCTATTCCTCTGATTAACCGCAAACATGTAATAATCAATGATGTTCCCATTCATGAGAGGCACATTCCAAGAAAGTTTCAGTAAGGAATGGTTTCTTTCCCTCTGGATCTCAAACTGCATGTCTTCAATGGAAGGCAGAGGACCTGAGATGATTAAATTATTATTATTGGTAGCATGATATTACTTTCCTGTACAAATTAATTATGTGTAGCTAGCCAGTTAGCTTACTGACTATTATGATAACAAACTATCAGTGTCAACAGTTTGTGAAATGAACTAATATACACAGCTACAAAGATGTAGCTACCTATGAAAATATCCTGCAATGATTATATACTTTATGTCTGAATAAGAGAGCTGACTAATTCTAAGTGACAGCTTCAAATTATAGCCACAGGTCTGGGTTATAGCTAATATTATAGCTAGTAACTATTTATAGAAAATATTACTTTTTAAAAGTACACTCAAAATGAACAAACCTTTACTTAGCCTTAAAACAAAAATCTCACTTGCTATGTCCAGGACTAACTCGCCATTGGTATGTTGCCCAAAACATTGGAATCTTGTACCACGAAACTCTGGTACAGCGAGAAACTCTGCAGTGGAAGTCATGGTAGTAGCAGTTACTGATACCAGAGTGAGGTTGACATGAAAACCAGACCATGTCAAGTCAAGTGAGGAGTTGGGTTGATGATTTAATGTTGAAAATGTTTGTTCCATTCTGTTTGCTGACCTTGGAATAACTTTCCACTTTAAACGGCTTCCTTCAAGTGTACATTCATATCTTACTGGCTCATTTGGACATGCAACTCTAACACTTCTTGTCAGCCTTGCAGCTACAAACAAATATATTTTTGCTGAAGGCCATCTACACAGTCTATGACTCCACAGAACAATAAAATTATAATACCATATCTTTTCTTTTTTAAAATAGCTGTTCTTTGAGTATCTACATTGCATAGCTACTTATAAAAAAGTAAAAGTGAATAAACAGAATATACCTAGCGCTTTATTTTTGAGGAGCTCAACTTTCATGAATACGTAGGTCATCCTGAACAAAACAATAATTTTCAAGAGGCCAGTTAGTTTCTGTTTGGTGAATCTTTCCAATTCAGTGTTGTCAGGTTGCTGTCCAAAAAAATCC
Organism: Diacarnus erythraeanus; assembly: GCA_964016965.1. Taxonomy (NCBI): domain Eukaryota; kingdom Metazoa; phylum Porifera; class Demospongiae; order Poecilosclerida; family Podospongiidae; genus Diacarnus; species Diacarnus erythraeanus. Next base: position 7,729,984 of record OZ024674.1, on the reverse strand, counting down.
ACAGAGCCACAGAGTACCTGATGATTGTGTGACCATTGCCCCCCACTTGACTTTGGTTACTACTAAATATTGCTAGTAGATAGAGGGGACACTATTTAATTGGACAATAATCCACTGAACTCTACTTTTGGCCTTAATCCATTTAGCTAAAGACAATTTTCTGCTACAAAAAACCACAGATTGTAGATAAATCCATGAAAAACTCCAAAGTTGAGCGCCTCCAAAATAAAGTGCTATACAGTAGCTAAAATACACCTTACATTACAAAAAGGAGTAAGTTTGGAAAGTCTTTAGTATAGCTAACTAGCTAACTAGCTAACTCTTACCATTGTGCAGTGGAACAAAGTAAAGGAGAAAGAGCAATGCCTTAGCATACTGATTAGAGAGAGCCATTGCAACAGAAAACTGCAGACCAATTAGCTAGACTTCACTGTTTTGCTAGCCACCACTAACAACTAAACCCTTTCTAGAATCTGGCTATTAAAGAAGTGACACAATATTATACCTAAATGGCTTATCAATGAGAGATTCAATTATGATATAATTCTGCTTTTTGGGGACTTCATACGTTTTTACTAACTCTTCAAGAAATATGCTTTAATTAATTGCATGGAATCATGTTTAGTAAGGAAACTACAGCTTACAGTTTGTTATTTTAACAATAACATAATGAAAGCAAAGACTATTCTGAGAATTAGCTACAATTCATAGCATAGAATTCTCAGTGGGGGCACTTGCTGGCAGCTGTGGGGGCAATGCCAAATTAATGTCATAACAAACAACAGCAGGGCCATACAATAGGCAGTGCTAAGACCTGGTCTACTCATTAACAAGCCAGCTGTACATTCTTGATAATCACTCATGTTTGAAATAGGGCTTGCAGAATTATGCCAGAATTATTACCCATTTTGCTTTTTGGCAATGCTCCAGTTTTACCCCAAACCTTAACCTATTTTGCTATTGCTTTAGTTTCATTATTAATGACATAGTTAATAGATAATAACAATGATGAATGAGATCTTTGAAAAATAAGACCAACATCTACATAATCTTTCAAACCAGAGTTCCAAAATACCAAAGACTTCTCTTCAGAATCCAAAACAACATCATGTTACTAGCTACATACACAAATAAAAAATATACTCCCAGAGACCTTTATATTATCATCAAACTTTTCTATTTTTATGCCATCATTGAAAGATGATGATAGGAGAGTGATTATCAGAGAGTGTGACACTCTTGACCACAGATCTATAGTTGACCTATACTACCCCCATACTCTTCCTTTGCCTATGAGAAGCCAATTATTGAAGGCAGAGAATAATTGATACTTCTATGAAACAACTCAAAACTACTTGCCCAGCATTAAATTTCTTACATAAAATTAATTACAGTAGCTACCATGCACTAGAATAATTAATATTGATTGTCAATTTGGCAGTGAAACAAAATTATGAAAAGTGCAGTCATAAAAAAACTGTGACAAAAAGAAAGGAAAAAATGTGATCTGAATAATAAACAGTACAAAGTACAACCATACACTTCCATCATACTTATTAGCCACTCTTCAAGTGGGAGGGGCTGTAATCATGCAGTATCCTGTAGCTCAGGGGGGAGGGGCTGCTTGGGATGCTTGCTCTCAAAATGTTGCTTGAAAGTCTTTGGGTCTGGCATCTGTGATCTGCACACAGGACATGTGTAAATGAGAGCTTTCTTAGCAGCTGCCTTCCGGTCTGATCCAGCTGCTTTCTTGAGTTTTGCTTGTTTAGCAGCTGCCTTCTGCTGGGACTGGATCTTTTGCTGTCCTCGTGCCATGTCTCATGTGGCTATAAAGTACAAGATACATGTAGGTAATATTTCTTCATGATAATTAGTATTGAGCATCACGAGTAGTTAATCTGACAAATGGACATAATTTCCTCGATCAGACTCCGCCCTCCAATAGTCGCCCCCTAGCTGCCGGACTTGAGTTTTATTACCGCCACCCTCAAATAATCCTTGCATTCCAAATAAAGCACATTGACCACGCCCACAACAGCTAGGGTTCAAAGAGCTATAGCTAGCTCACTTGATAAAACAATTATGATGTAACAACAGACAATGAGGTTTGACAGTGAAGGTGTTAATTGACACCGCCCTCAATAGTCGCTGCTGCTTCCAAAAAAATAGTAGCTGGCTTCTGATCAGAGGAAATACAGTGAATTTCAGTAATTGCTCCTTGATGTAACAGATAATTCAGATTACATCATTGTCAATTGTACTATTAGTAGGGATATAGGTTAGGGTCAGATACAGTACAATAAACAGTAGTACACAATTGACAATGATGTAATCTGAATGATGTAATCTCTTAGTAATCTTGTTCTGATCATGCAAACTACTGCTATCATAATATTGCTGTGCATTAAATAAAGTAGCACATTGCTTCCATTCAAAGTGTATTATTTCACATATTATACAGATGTTTCACTTATTATATGGACTAGTATCTGTCCCTTGGGGTACAAATAACTGAGGATTGTCTCAAATTAACAACATTCAAATGTTTTATAAGGTTATAAAGTGTTTGCTAGTGCCCTCTTGAATACAGTGGAACTCCTCTATTCCCAAGGACACTTAAATATGTCTCAAAAACAGCTTGTGTATTAGAACTTCACCCCCCTGAAAAGAGGACACCTCCATAATTATAATTATAGTGGATCCCTTCTATTCTAAACCCACTGAAATGAAAACACCACTGTATATAGTGGAACAAAACTTCTGAAACCAGTGGAACCCCTTAATTATAACCCCCTATAACTCTGTATTAAGGACACTTGAATGTTTCAAAAACAACTTGTGTTTTTAATAGATTGAAAAGAGGTCACCCTTAGTTTAATTAGTCCCAAGATGTCTGGAATAGGTTTCACTGTAATTCTTTTGAGAAAAAAAAGAACAGTAGTTTAGAGGATTATACTGAAGCTAGCATCACTTTACATAAATGTTAAACGTTGATCTGAGGTACCTTTTTTCACTGATCTGAAAACAATGACTAATTCATGTCCATTGATGCTGAGGTCTATATGATAATATATTTGCTGCTGCTGTTTTTTGTATTTCCAAAGCCTTTACCTACCACAAACAGCAAAAATGAAACGAACTAGAATAATTATCATTATTAATGAATATTAATGAGTAGAAGATAAATTTTGGGAATAAAGCAGAATAGGGAAAAATTAAAACAGAAACCTATTATATATATAGCCACATTGCATTCCATGTGGTCAGTGGTATGCTGTATACTGGGTCAAAGTTCAAAGCATGATCATCTATATAATAATACGCTTGTACGACGACCGACGACCGACCGACGCAAATACCTGCACATGCGTAGAACTTATTTATGTTCTGTTGCTATAACATTGTTGTAGTTCAGTTCTGTAGTCTCTAATCTTTGTGAACGTTAATAATTATATTTTTGAACCACTTTATACTAAAACCCTCTAACGCCACCTTCAGGGGACTGTGACCATTTTAACTATTTACATGTGTTTTTCAAACTGACCAAATTAATTTTTAGCAAGCTAAGAACTGAGAAGGACAGAGAGAGAAAGAGAAAGGGAAAGGTAGAGAAGGAGGAGAGTAGAAATGCCTGTTGCAAATGAGAGAGAGAAAGACAGAGAGAGAGAAAGGTCAAGGAGGAGGAGAGAAGAAATGGGAGAAGAAGATAGGTACAGGGAAAGAGAAAGGTTGAGGAGGAGGAGAGAAGAAATGGGAGAAGAGAGGGACAGGGAAAGAGAAAGGAGAGAACAAATGGAAAAAGAAGATGGAAGAGAAAGGGTGAGGAGGAGAGAATACATAGGAGAAGAAGAGAGGAATAGGGGGAGAGAAAGTGTGAGGAGATGAGAGAGCAGCTACTACAAGTGGCAGAGTCTACCTGGGGCCTATGACAAGGGTTTGTTTCTTAATATTGCAAACCCCCCAGTGAACCCCTCAATTGCTGTCACAATGGGAAGGTCAGCCTGCCATCAACTTGGTGACTACCCTTCAACACTGAAGGACTGTTTCACTGACAGCAATAGCTACTGCAGAGTCTAGCAACTTCCAGGACAACATCAGGCCAGTACAACAGTACCTTCTCCTTCGCTCCATTTAAATTAATTTGTTCTTTTGAATTATTAGCTACATTATAATTTTTATATACACCAATTGCCACTGTGTGGCGGGTACTCGCTAGTTATTATTATTATGACAGAGGCAAGATTGGATCTATACACCACACAAACAATGGCTACCAATACTATGCCAGGATATAATGCTATGCTGGTAAGCTAGATAGGTTACAGGTAGAGATAGCAATCCGTTTATTGATCACCCCAGAAGCTTAGGCTGCTTCTTTATCATAGCCTAGCCCAACCTATTCTATCTTAGCCTGTCCTAGCAGAGCCTAGCTTATCCAAGTCTAACCTATTCTAGCCTAGCCTAGCCTAGCCTAGGTTAACTCACTTCCTTAAAGTTAATGTCTTCACTCTTTCAACAAAACAAGGGTTCAAAGTTCAAAAAGGAAACCACACCCATTCAGAATCATTGATTGTTGCATGGTTGTCGAGTCTGTCGACTAGTTGTAATTTAGTGAGCTCCTTCAGATATCATGGAAGCCATGAGAGAATATGTTGTGGGTTGGCTGGATTGGGGAGCACACTACGTGAAGGAAGATCCTTATGATTTTCTTTCCAAATGTACGTTGTTTCTAATTAAAGCACGCCTTTGTGTCTTCGAGTAGGTACAGAACTAGAAGTCATTACTGCTGTTTTAATTGCATGACACTGTTACTACAGTGTCAGAATGTAATTACTCCTAGTTTCATTGAGTTAGAGTAGATGATGGATGTTTGGAAAAGGGGTTCCACTGTATACAGGAGCGTTTTCATTTCAGTGTTTGGAATAGAGGGGTTCCACTGTTTATAATTGTGAAGAGGACAACCATTTGTACATTAATTTTGTAGTCTTCAGAACGGCAGATCCATGGTTTAGCGTATACAGGAGTGTTCTCATTTCAGGATGTTTGGAATAGAAGGGAGTGGTTCCACAGTATATTATAGATGTTCTCATTATTACTTAGAAGGTTAATGGAGTTATAGTTCCATCATTACATATAGTCAAGGCTTTGTAGTTATAGTTCTTTACAAACTTTTGACTATAAATAATCTCCATTTTGCAGTGATGCTCATCTTACTCCCCTTCTTTTTGATGAGTGGGGTTATGGCATTCTATCTCCTAAAACAGATAGATAAGGATGAAAAGAAAAAAGGTAACCATTATCACTAAAATATGAGTAATTTGGACACGCACTTCCAGTGGGCAGGGAGGGATCTAGAAGGGGGAAGACCTAACCTTATAGTATTTATTATTCATGTGATTATCCAACAAATGGTCTGTAAAAGATTGCAGAATAGTTGTCTTGTATCTATAGAGATGGGCCATAGCTCTGGAGTCTGGGAGAGTATATATGTGTGTGTATATCCAACCACAATATCTCTAGGACTGGAAAAAGTTAATTTCACTACCAATAGATAGCCAATTACAGTATGTTATATTGTCCTTGTGGTTGTGAACATTGAATTGGTTAGTAATATTGTATCCGGTCATAATGGTAGCTAACATGCCCTAGGGCTGGTGAGCTGACTATCGAATGACCATGACCTACTGTAGTCAGAAAGAGATAGTTCAAGGAGTCTAAAGGTGAAAGGCCCCCTATTCACCACTGATTACAATATTTTGAGGTTGTAGCCTAAAGTATTGGTCAAACCTCTCTTTTCTGGACCCCTGGAAGTTTCCTGATTTGTTGGGTAGCCTGGGGATGAAGTTCTTGTCATTATGCTTAAAACAGAGGTGTCAAGAGAGAGGATGGAAGTCATTACTCTATATCTAAGGCAATTGAGGTCTATGTGATCATTTTCATGGTAGTGATTTCCAAGTGTAGATACTGAGAACACAATGTGAAATTAAACCAGATTATTAGTTATTGAGTGGTTGAAGTGACCCTGTATATCTGTCACAGATAATGCTCAACCTGAGTGTAATTAAAGCCAGCTTGTCCTGGAATGAGGATATTTAATACCGTAAATTTTCTGTTTATTAATAATTCATTTTTATGTAGTTTTAATTTCGGTAGAGCCTAGGGAGCCCAGCATGCTGCCCTGCATCTACAATTATTCAACTTTTTAAATTTCGTAATAAAAGTGACATCCGAAATTAAAACAACGAAAATTTCAGCAAATACGGTATTGCTGACTTTCATTCATTATAATATATGTGATGTTGATTGAACCAGTGTGCTGTGGTTCCGTGTCTTGTTAGAGTTTGATGACATCTGTCCACTTACTGTTTGTGTATATATTACAGAGAGAAAAAATCAAGTTGTTAAGAGGGCCCAAAGAGCTACAAGAAACAAGCAGAAGAAATTATGATGTTTTATAGTACACTTTCTAGAGCACATTTTTATACAGGTCTCAATATAAATCTGCACCATATCATTCATTATTATTATTATTATTATTATTATTATTATTGTACTGTCATATGAGGTGCGTGTGCGGAGTGTGAACTCCGTAATCTTCCGCGATATTGGGAGTGGATCACACGTGGCAAAAGTTTTACCACGTGCGCGGCTTAAAATCGGGTATAGTGTTTTGAAAGTGTATCTATAGTGTTAGATTTGGTTACCAAGCCGCAGTGCGCTGTTTTTCTGACTTTTTCCCTTCAGAAGTGGCGAGGAGGAGACTTATTTTCTCCGAAGAACCCTTCGTTTGCCAGAGTGAGTAGATAATAAAGCTGGAAAGATTTGTTGGGCGTCACCTCGACCCCAAGCCTTGTGGGGTGTGGGCTAATTAATATGCATATCTGGGCGTGAACGCCTTTGCAGTATTTTTCTTTGTAGAAAGTGAAGATAAATATTTATTGGTTGCAGTAGTAGTTTAGGTAGACCTCTAGAGCACTACTGTAATGGGAAGATGGGAAGTTGTTGCCATGGTATGGGCTATACAATAGGACCTATTCCTGATATTAGGACAAGTAATTATTGTGACCTTATTAAAAGGATACACTTGATGTAGATACACAAAGCATTATTTGGGACGTAACTGAGTGTCCTGAATAGAGAGGTGACCCCATTTTGAAGGGTATTGGAATAATAGTGTTCCACTTAAAGGGGTAATAGTTGATGGTGTGTGTGTTTGTTCCTCTATAGCATTCTGTAATCTTTGCATGCATGGAAGTGTTTCCTTATCATTTGTCAACTTTGCAAATTTTTGCATGCTAGCTATTTGGATAGCAATTCAAGATGGGTGGGACATGATACACCTGTGTTACACTAGTGATGAATATCATTATAATCTTCCTACGAGATGAATGTGTGGTTAATGAGGTGAGGGGGGGAGGGAGGGAGGAACACATCTAGTGTCTCTTTCCTTGTATTCTATTGAATTGGATGTGTTCTAATGGTCAACTCTATATATATCACAGTGAAGCCATGTGATGGCAGACTATTACTGTCAGGCAAGGCCATTGTATACTTCACCATGTTAATTATCATTAGCTACTGTGGAGCATTAGTTCAGCTAGAAACAACCAACTTTATACTCATATGAGGAAATCACATAAACACAGTGTAACCCAACCTCCAGAAATGTGGACACTTCTATAGTATTATAACCCCCTGAAATGAGGATACCACTGTATATAGTTGAACCCTCTATTACAACCACTTGAGATAAGAGCACCTCAGTCAAGGACATTAGGATGCATAGAAGATGTCTGAGGTGTCTATAATAAGGTTTTACTTTTTGTGTGAGTGTGGGAGACTCTAGGTGTAGTTTCCCTGGGGCTTGCCCTACTCCTTAATTGAGATAGTAATTCCTATGATTATTCAAGAGTTTGTTTATAGTGAATAATCATCATGTTTGCATACTGTTTGGAAATCTGAGATAGTGTGATTTGCACATTGAAACTAATTAATTTTGGCACTCTCATTATACTCAGTGGAGATTTGCATTGTTATAGTCTTGGCAAGTTCATTGGGTACACTGTTATAGGATATGTGCTATGTGGACTGGAATAAAGGTATAAGCTGGATATTGAGTGGTTGTTAAAGTTCACTGGGTACACTGTTATAGGATATGTGCTGTATGTACTGGAATAAGGGTATTTTGAGAGGTTGTTAAAGTTCATTGGGGACACTGTTATAGGATATGTGTTGTGTGGACTGGAATAAGGGTATTTGCTGGATATTGAGAAGTAGTGGTTAGTTTTTTACCAGATCTTGAGGAGTTGTTGGGATGGTAGGGTAGGAATTTTCCAGGATATTGAGTAGGAGGTTAGATTACTGATAATTGGTGGGTGGGCTAGTTAAACATGTTAAGATAACACAAAGATGATGTAATGCTTCATGAATTTTGTATATTCCCTGTACATTACTAGTATATTCCCTGTATAACAGTTCAGTATATCTCTGTCACAGTTAGCTGCTGTGTATAGGTAACTTGATTCCTAGAATTTGGTGTTTTGTTTGTTTTCCTCAATAATTAATTGTACAATATGTTTATAAACTTTGCTCAAGTTAACTATATACAGTTCCGTGAATTATTGTCTAAACAGTCTGTGATATTGGGGAAGGGGCAAATAGTAAATTCATATGGTAGGAGTGTTGTTCTTGGGAGGGGGAGGGTTGGGGAGTAAATGTCCCCAAGTACCTGGTGTACCTTTCTATTGTTTTGTTTTGTTTTTAAGGTTAATTCTTGGAAGACTAAGTGGTAGCTTCTGCTTCTATTTACCTTGCCTTCTGACCACTAGAGTGCAAACCACATTATAAAAGAAGTCTGGAAGCTCATTTATTGTGTGTGTCCCCTTGTTTTCATGAGCTGTGGTATAATACTTCAGTTCAATTACAGCCTGTGGTACAATATAACCTGTGATACAGTACTATTGGGGTTGCATTACTGCCTACTATAAGAGTCAAATTCTTCTAGTAGTCTTGATAAGCATGTAGCTGTCCACTTGTACAACAAGGCAGATTGGTATAGAGCATAATTCATTTTGATGTTGGTATGTGGGTGATCTCTGCATCATCTCTTCATGCATTTCACATGTAGCTAGATTCATTAGTCCTGGAAGGTGGGTCTATCTTCTCCCTATGAAAGAAACAACACTCCAGTTCTTCACAGAGAAATGAGTTTGAGTGTAGCATTGGTCCAGCTCCCTGAGGATAGATTTTTCACCTGACTCATCTTTCTATGTGTGAGGAGGAGTCTGGGAGTACAAAGGGAGGTCCTGGAGTTCAGAAAAGGGGCCGGGAGTGAGACTGGGAAAGTATGAAGGGGTAGGGATGAAATGTTGTTTTAGACTACATCAAAGCATTTAAACCCACCCCACCCCTAAGTCATATACAGATTAACCTGGCTATATATAGCTAGCCAAAGGGTAATAAAAATATAACCCTTTCTTGCCTGCAGGATCAGCAAGCTGGTGACTGAGGGGTTACAATGAGTGAGGATGGAGATATTGATGTGGAGAGTGCTGAAGATGTTCCTGACATAGGCGTGGAAGCTACTGCAACCACCACCAATGCTAATGGAGATATTTATTCTGTGGTTAGTGGGATGAGTTAATATTATCATCCATGATCAGCCAGTGTTCTAGAAGAATGGGGACAGTGAATCTCCCCCACTGAAATTGGCACCAGTACATTACCCTTATTGATCAACTGACTGGTGTTAGCATCTCCTGTGGTCTGTACCTTATTCATATTGATCAACTGACTGGCGTTAGCATCTCCTGTTGTCTGTACCTAGTTTTTAATGTCACTACATGGTTTCTATAGATCTGGCTCTAGCCTTTAGTCTGGTGGGTTTGACCATCTAACTTAGTTACTATGTACAGTGGGGTGGTAAACAGGGTGAGTGGTACTGAGTGGGTGGTATACCGGGTAGTCAGTGAGTACAGTCGGGTGGTAAACAGGGTGAGTGGTACTGGGTGGGTGGGTAGTATAGATAGTATACCAGGTGATAAAAAGTTTGGGGTGTTAATTAATTGAGGTTAGAATGTTAATTAGGAATGTGATTTCTAACCACTAGCATGTGCTACAGGTTGTGTACTCCACCCCCACAGTCCCCTTGTTGGTGATAACTTGTTATTATTAGATGTGAAAGTATTGTGTGATTTTCTACTATATTATATAGGGTGGGTCACATGATAAAAGGGCGCACCACAATGCCCTGGAGCGAAGGAGGCGTGACCACATCAAGGACTCCTTCCATAGCCTCAGGGATTGCATACCTTCTCTGGTGGGAGAGAAAGTGTCTCGAGCTCACATATTGAACAAAGCCACTGAGTACATCAGACACATGCAGAAGGGGGGCTCCACCAGAGAGGTCTGTAGTGAAATACCAGGACAGGGGACAAAATTTTAATATGTTCTGATTCGTTTGGAGGAAGGGGGTGGGCACATTCAGTGGAATATCTTTGTTTCTGTTAATTTAGGCCATTAGATGTCTAATTATAGGGATAAGCATTTATTAATGTTCTAATGTAGGGCATTTGGAGGAAGGGGGGTGGACACATTTAGTGGAATATCTTTGTTTCTGATGCCATGTTAATTTAGATATCCTTAATTATAGGGGTAAATAATTAAAGGGATAAGCATTGAAACAAGTTCATTAATGTTCTACTCTCTCATTAGGATGATATTTGTGATTTAGCAAGGAAGAATGAAATCTTAGAAGAACAAGGTGGGTGTGGTCTTCAGTTTGTGAGTAAGGTATTGATATGTTGGTGGGTGTGAGCTGGACAAACATTGATGTCCAGTCTTTGGTCAGTCTTTAGTAAGGTGCTTGGTGGTGGGTGTGGCATTTAGTCAATGGTTTATCTTAGAGTGATATGTTGTGCTAAAAGTGTAGATGTGTTAGTGTCTGGTCATAGCCACTTCTAGTACCTGGTATCTAGTACCTGGTACCTGGTCTAATACCACTTCTAGTACCTAGTATCTAGTACCTGGTACCTGGTCTAATACCACTTCTAGTTCATGTTCGCTATGTTGTGTGGTTGTGTGTGTGTGGCTAATAACCCTCTATGCTACCTCTAGTTCGGGCTCTAAAAGAGGCCAAGTTGTGTGGGAGTGTGGTTGTGACTAATAACCCTCTATGCTACCTCTAGTTCGGGCTCTAGAAGAGGCCAAGTTGTGTGGTTGTGAGTGAGTGTGGCTAATAACCCTCTATGCTACCTCTAGTTCTGGGCTCTAGAAGAGGCCAAGTTGTGTGGGGGTGTGGTTGCTAGTAGGTGTGGCTAATAACCCTTCTATACTATATACCTCTAGTCCATACTCTAGAAGAGGCCAAGTTGTGTGGGGGTGTGGTTGTGAGTGGGTGTAGTGAATAACCCTTCTATGCTACCTCTAGTTCGAGCTCTAGAAGAGGCCAAGTTGTGTGGGGGTGTGGTGAATGCTGAGGATGTACTTCAGAATGTTGCCTCCAGAGTGCAGGCTAGACAAGCACAGGAGATGCTACAGCAGCTGCAAGCAAAGAACAGCTCAAAGGTAAGCTTATATAGAGGAAGTACACAGGAAATGAGGGAGGAAGCGAGTGGGTAGGTTGGAGAGAAAAGGACATGGAGGGGAGAGAAAGAGAGAAATAAGTGGTCAGTGGAGAGAAGGAGAGGAGAGAGGTCGGGAGAGGTGTGAGGGATGTGTGTGTGGGATATTGACCGAGTATCTGAGGAATATAATATCTATTTTTCTTGCACTCTTCTCCATTCTGTTAGATTTCCAAGCAAATTCCATCTAACAAGTCCTCACCAAAGACCTCATCATCTGCCCCAGGGAACACTGAGAAGTCGGTGCCCAAGACCATGACGACAACTGAGAAGAGTACAGGTAAGTTATCTGTTATGTCTGTATATACCAGAGAAACAGTATGCAGTACATTGCCTTCCATCTTTGCTAGAGGTTGTGAAGCTGCACTGATACCCATTAAATATGAGGGGGGAGGGAGGGAAGTCATTATTTCCATAATACAGTAGAACCTCTCTATTCTGGTAATGTGGATACATACTTTACCGGTAAAAGTGTCCTGATTAGAGGGACAGTCTCATTCCAGAGAGTGAAGTTCTATTAATGTTAGTACAAAAGTTTATTTTATCCAAATGTTCTCTAACACGGAGGTGTCTTCATTTCAGGGTGTTGGAATAGCTGTATATAGAGGTGTTCTTATTTCAGGAGGTCAGAATAGCTGTATATAGAGGTGTTCTTATTTCAGGGGGTTAGAATAGCTGTATATAGAGGTGTTCTTATTTCAGGGGGTTAGAATAGCTGTATATAGAGGTGTTCTTATTTCAGTGGTTGAATGCCACTATAATTGGCCAAACTAGCCCTCATGAAAAAGTACCTTTTTTTCTTATTATTATTTTTGTTTTTGTTGTTGATTTTGTTGTTGTTTTTGTGCCAAGGATAAGAGAGACCTTTGCTTAATCACATACATAATAGCTGTATTCAGAGCTTCATAAAGTGACTAAACCATTCCAAGAATATTCTCCCTCACTTCATTGTTTGTAGCTTGGAATTAGTTTCTCCTTTTCCAATTTCCAGGCACAGACACACCTCCTACCACATCTGCCCAGCTAAACATCAACAACCTTCTAGCAAGCAACCTAAAGAACACACAATCTCTGCTGACTGTCCTGCAAAAGAACCTTAACCCTAACAGTAACCTTCCTCCGGACTTCAAAACCCTCGCTGCACGAGTCCTGGCTTCCCCTCTGGTCAGGGGGGCGCGAGGGGTACAGAAAACTTCGCAGGGTATGTATATCTATGGGGACAAGGGGGGAGGTATCTGTTTTAGGGGTGGGACTCTATTATGTAGTGATGTCAGAGTACCATTTATGATTCTAATTATGCAGGTAGGCAGGTAGCATTGAAATAGTATACTGATTAGTATATTCTTGTAATCTATAATTATAGTGACATCACTTCCCTTCCTCCCAAATAACTGTAATGTGGGGTGATTCTATGTGTAAATCCTTGACATTACGTCATTTGTAATATACTTGTAATATTCAATAATATATAATAAGATTACTGACTATAAAATAAGATTACTGTAATATACTATAAGAATATTGTAAGGAAATTTACACATAGAAGCACCCGTAATGTGTGGTATGAGGGGAAAGAAATTTTGTCAAAAAAATCCTTTTAATTTGGAACACACACACACACACAATTATTCCGTGCAGCATCGTCCATCCCTCGAGGAATAGTGACGGTTACCACTGTCCCAAAGGGCAGTAACCTCTCTTCTCCTGCCATAGCCACTTCCAAACAACAACCAGCATCTGTCCAAGCCACAGGTACCTCTTCTAATGTCCAGCAACTTGCTGGACCACCACAGCTCACATCTGGAGTAACGACCACTTTAATAGAAACAGCCGAAAAGAAATCGCAAAAAACTGAACAAGATGTTGTATCTGAGCAAGAAGTGAGCACAACGCTATTACCATCATCTGTAGCAGGTCCTCTGGTATCTCCTCAGACTAGCCCACTTTTGGTTTCTTCCGGTTCCTCTCCTCAAATGGCCGTGGGACAAACTGCTCCCTCACTTCTTACTTCTCAATTACTCGAAGCTCACAACCTCTTACAGCAACAAGGCAACATGATTGGTGTTGGAACTGCTCCCGTTACAGAATCTGGAATGACGGTTACTCAGGGTGGTGGCTTGGAATCTAGCAATGTTCCAAATACATCATCCCCCTTGGGTCTTGTTGGGGGTCAGGGACTGAATATCTCACCTGAGCTCCTTGCACAAGTAAGCTCTTTTTTGAACCTTCCTGCTCCTCCTGTGTCCTTGGCTTCTCTTTCAACAGCCATCAGTGACTCTTGCCTCAGTCCTCAAGGTAAGCAATCTGGTATACTACTGCATAACTTTACAGATATATAGACTTGTATACACTTGATACCACCATAATATACAACAGCATCCTTGATGAAATAGAAGGTTTCCACTGTACACAGAGTTTGTGGTTCCACTGTATACAAAGGTGTCCTCATTGGAGTAGAGTGTTTCTACTGTACACAAAGGTGTCCTTTTTATAGGGGCTTCAAATAGAGTTATTCCACTCCACTGTATACAGAGGTATCACAGAGGGTTGTAATAGAGTGGTTCCACTATATAGAGTTTGTCCTCATGTGGTGGTGGTGGTGCTTGGGGGGGGGGGGGGGGGGTGTTGGAATAGAAGTCATTCATATTATTCTTGTTTTACATAATAGAAACTCCTTCCAAGCTGCTTCCTTCGCAAGACACACCCACCATAGCTCCTCCAACTAGCATTAATAGTAACAATAGCATCAAAAGGTCAGCCCCTGGCGACAAACTGGACTCTGACCCTCCATTAGCCAAGAAACCTTACTTAGATCAATAAGCTAACCAACTCCCAACTTTCTGAGTCACCTTGGTGATCAACTTTTAACCATGGTGATGGACATTTTGCATGACATTGTATGGTTTGTATCCATGGTAATGAACAGTTTTTTTTTTTCTATGTTGGTATGTATGTACATTGTGTTGTAAGTCATGACTTATAGTTTTAGCTGAGCTAGTTGTTGTGAACCTTTTTTGTTTGTTTGTTTCTGAGCATTTTGTTTTTGTTTATTTTTTGAAAGGCAGGATTAGTGTATCCTTGGGTTAGATTTTGGTTTTGATTAGAGGAGTGGCTGTCATTTGAGATAAGGGGTGTGGGGGGGAGGGGGTTATTGGAATATTATACCAAAAACTTCGTGACTGAAAATTTTCAAGAAATGACTGTTTACAAATTTTAATGGTTGAGAGTGGGCTGATCGGGTCAGTCAGTAATCCTTGTGGCCATGGAAGGGCAATAGTTGATTAAACATGGAATTAGCTATATTAACGGTTTCTGTCTACTTGCTAAACTCTTGAATTCTCCATTCTCATGAAGTTTTTAGAATAGCCGATAGCTAGCTATAACACACAGTATTGCAATAAAACAATATAAAGTGATCTATTTAGCATTCAAAAACAGCTCTAAAAACACTCATGTAACTATTATTATACTAAATAAAAATACTAATTTATTATCTCATATTAATTTTGAGAATGGTTCCTTGTCCTCACTCTTTTTGTACCAACAAAAGAAAGCAATATAATTCCTCCCACCACTATGAGCATTACAGCACTAGTGATTGTAATTCCAAGAAAAGGATGAAATATATCTCCTTGTCTGCTCTGGAATTGAATGTGAGCATGCACATATCGATGATCCTCTGATACATAATTCTGCTGTTCGATATCTGCAATGATGCAGCTTTTTCCAGTAGACATTGAGAAGTGAAAGGTACATGTATCTCCATCTTGTGTGAGGGTATAGTTTGAAACTGGACGCTGAAGATCTGAGGTCACATCGATTACTTTTTTATCAACCTTCAATGTGTAGTTGTATGTAGATTTAAACTTTGGTAGAATGAAGTGAACAGCATAATAACCTGTTTCCCTCACTAGATAGTGGTAAGTATCACATTCCCATTCAACATTAGCTCCTATTCGAAAGTACCAAAAGTCAATATACGGATCCATATTTATATTGAAATTCCTAACAGTAGACAAATCATTCAATAACAGGAGTTCTGCTCTAGATGCTGAATCATTTGATGATGCACAGACATGAAATGTGATGGTAGAATCTCTTAAGAGGTAGAATATCCTGTTGGGAAGTTCAGTTGAGATTTCTGAAAATTCCTGGTAGTCATTTTTGACTGGGAGACTGTTGCAACTAAGCTGGAAGTAGTAGAGGTTCATGGTTTGATCGAAATCACCCGGGTTAGAAGCTTCTTCGGTAACTGTGATACTCTTGGTGTAGAAATGATTTACTTCAGAGATAATGACGGTATCTCCATTGTGATAAAGTTCATTGTCTCTGTTCATATTGTTTTTGATGGATATGCCACTTATCAGAGTGCATAGCGCACTGACTGTTAGAATAACGATGAGTGTTATTAGAACCATAACAGCAATAATATTGCCAAGCTTTTTTCCATCTGAGAAATAATTGAATTATACTATACTCATACAACAGTGAACAAAGTGGCTGCTATGTAAATTTCAATTAGCTACTGATATGCTTTTTGAACAGAGATGTGTCCTGGTTAGAAATGTGAACACTTACCTCATATTAATGTACATAATAATATATCAGCAGTGACCTGATTGCAACTAGTTAGCTAATGGAATCTATCATTACTTACCAGTGTCAGTTTGTCCATCTGTAGTAACCCCTAGAATATTATTAGTTCATAGCTAACATTAGCTCTAGTTGGTCATTACTTACCATTGTCTGGTCCATCTGTAGTAACCCCTATAATAGTTCATAGCTAATAATAGTCATTAGCTCTAGTTAATCATAACTTACCATTGTCTGGTCCATCTGTAGTAACCCCTATAATAGTTCATAGCTAATAATAGTCATTAGCTCTAGTTAATCATAACTTACCATTGTCTGGTCCATCTGTAGTAACCCCTATAATAGTTCATAGCTAATAATAGTCATTAGCTCTAGTTAATCATAACTTACCATTGTCTGGTCCATCTGTAGTAACCCCTATAATAGTTCATAGCTAATAATAGTCATTAGCTCTAGTTAATCATAACTTACCATTGTCTGGTCCATCTGTAGTAACCCCTATAATAGTTCATAGCTAATAATAGTCATTAGCTCTAGTTAATCATTACTTACCATTGTCTGGTCCATCTGTAGTAACCCCTATAATAGTTCATAGCTAATAATAGTCATTAGCTCTAGTTAATCATTACTTACCATTGTCTGGTCCATCTGTAGTAACCCCTATAATAGTTCATAGCTAATAATAGTCATTAGCTCTAGTTAATCATTACTTACCATTGTCTGGTCCATCTGTAGTAACCCCTATAATAGTTCATAGCTGATAATAGTCATTAGCTCTGGCTAATCATTACTTACCAGTGTCAGTTGGTCTGTCTGCAGTAACCCCTATAATAGTTCATAGCTGATAATAGTCATTAGCTCTGGCTAATCATTACTTACCAGTGTCAGTTGGTCCGTCTGCAGTAACCACTAAATAACAATAATTATTATAACTGAGTAAAGCAAGCCACTGTGATTATTAGGGTATCAAAATATTGAGCAAACCAGACTTCAGCTAGGTAGAAAAAGTTTGACAGCAGAATTTACTCTTGATGTTTGAGGTTAAGTCCTAACCACTTAATTGGAACACTACCAACACATCCATAGAGAGGGTATAGGGTATATTGTGGGGAGGGGGGGTTTAAAATTGGCATGGTGGATGCCATCTTGAGAGACATTATATTATAAAAGATACTCCATTGCTTGGATCCAGCACAGTGGTATACATAGCCTTTGTTATACAATTCTTATCTACAAATCAAGCTAGCTATCGTATAGCCGGTATAGCAGGAAATTTTCGAGGGGAAATATCTTGGTGGTTTTCATGGTTAGAATAAAACCACGAATGTTTTACCGACGAACTTTTAATTTTATGGTTTAATTGAGCCGGCACCGAGCTGTAAGCCACGAATTTTTTTCCACGAATAAATTTGATTATTGAAAATCATGAAGATATTTCCCCTCGACAATTTCCCGCTATACGACATATACATGTAGTGCTAAAACCAGTAATCTGCATCTAAAATAGTATAACTACTCCATTTAACTGGACATGCCCATAATGTACACTCTTCATTACAAGCTCTTTACTTAATAACATTAGTAATTAGCCAAAGATTAAAATTTAACTGAGCCTTACTTTGTAGTGGTGATGGTCTGGAGGCCAAAAAATTGGGATCTGTAATTGATATACACAGTAGGTGACTAGTATAAGAACTTGTGGTATATAAGATAACTCTTAATGCTTACTCCTCCCCCTCCCCCCAAATTTAATAATGAGTTTGTTACATACTCTAGATGTTTTGACTACATACTCTAGATGTTTTGACTTTTAGTAAAGAAAAGAGAAGGAATTCGAACCCCCACCCTAAATGTCATGGCCTAGATGCAAGATACAACCCCCTTTCCCCTTTATACAAAATTCCTGGATCTGCTTGTTCAAAGAAGGTGCTAAAACTATGAGTAATAATAATAATTGCCAAAAAAGACTTACTTGTTGCATGGACTGTTTGTCGATATTTTTGAGTCGATGTTCTTGGGGTTGTTTGGGTAAATTTTAGTTTATCTGTAGCTATAAATTACATTTGAAGTATCATTATAGTGCTTCAAGGTAACTGTACTATTATTCTGGATTCACTTGGTAAACTTGTCTATCATATGTAGCTACTGGTTATCTTTCATGCAAATCTTCACCGCACACTGTTTACACTCTAAACACTTTTTTACAACATGCATGCTGAGTTCTGGAGTTCTAAAGTCTATTTGGGTTGACATGGCACCACGAATATTTGCAATAACTTGCTAAATTTTCATCCGATTTCAAAATTTCAAACACCAACAGTTAACTAATTATTGTAGAATTTATTTGATATATTTTATAAGGTTTTATGCCTTTCCAGTCAAAAGTTAGCTGTATGTCCCATAAGCAAACTACAGAGCATTCCATTAACCTCCCGGAATGTGGTGTGCGTTATTTAGTTCAATTCCAGCAGTTTAGATCAATATACTGGTGTAGCAGCTACAGTTAACACATGGTTTGGCTCCAAATACCATCATCCACAAGTATTTTGCTAAATCAACTAATGATACACTACTACGTAATCTCACTCTACCGCTACTACTTCCGTGGGCAAGTGAACACGAATAGACTTTAGGTTATGATCATCAGTTGCTATTCCAATTTTGTTCTAAGAATTGTTAATGAACCCATAAAGTTATAACACACTTTTGCAGAGAATCTCAATACTTTAGCTACTTACTCAAGCTCACTCACTACTAATACAATTTTCAACTTAATGAAATACAATGAATACTATTAACTACTGAACATGCTCAACAACATGTCAGCCAATGTGTAATAATGTGTGGCTCCACTGTATTCAGTAGAGCCACTCTATTCCAACTCTCTCAAATTAGACATCTCTGTTTTAAGAACACATCCCAAATAATAGCTTGTGCATTAAAATTAACAGAATCCCTTGAAATGAGACCCTCTCTTTAACTGGGACAATATAATTTTATACTCTAAGGTATCCAGAATTATACCTTTCAATGTTCATTACTTTTAACTAAACAATAGAGCTTATAAAGTGGGACCTCTCTATCCCAGACACATAAGGAAAGCAACCAAATTAAAGAAGTGGCCTCATTTTGGGGCTAGAGGTTCTATCAAGGTTGATACAGAATTATACTACCATATATTAGGGACACATTTATTCAATAGTTCTCAGTGTCTTCAAGAACATAAATCTGTAGAGGTATAGGCATCAGCTCTGAGTGTGGTTTCCCTTAGTGTGTTTTCCCTTAGTGTGTTCTCCCTTAGTGTGTTCTTGAGTATAATAATATTCTACCTTGGTATATTCTCCTTTAGTGTGTTCTCCTTAGAATGTTCTCTCCCTTAGTGTTTTCTCTCCAGTCTCCATAAGTTGATTTGATCATGATTTTTGCTATCCTGATAGTAAATGGGGTGAGTGATAGGAGGGGTGGATGATAGTAAGGAGGGGTGGGGTGGGTAATAACTGGGGGTGGGTGATAGAACACACTAAGGGAGAACACACTAAGGAAAAAAACTTCTTGAATTTGTTGCACAGAGGTGTTATCCCACTCAGTCTATAGCTGCTTCTCATTGTCAGATCATGAATGATCTGACAAAAGGTCTGTCACTATGGGATATTTTTTATTGCACTGTTGCATGATGAAGCACAGCAATGCTATACACCATCAAGATGAGTGGGCAATTAATGTTTGCAAGGGGCCATTTGAGAAACCTGAGTTGTGAAGGAGGGCCACACTGAAATTCTCCACAGGAAAAAGCATCAAATTATGATTACTTGCTACTAGGCCAGTGAGTGCATCACTACTAAAATAAAACCGGCAATCTTTTCAAAATAAAAGCAACATAACCATATTTTGTGCACAGCAACCTATGTTTTGATTTATGTTTTAGGTGGGCCAGGAAACAGGTAGATGTGGCCCACCAGCTGTAAAATGCTCAGGTCTACTATCTATAAACACTGAGCACTAGGCCTATGCACATTGTGCTTTTAATTTTGCCTATTATGCTATGCTCTGATTCTTTGCCACTTGTCCTATTATGCCCTAAAATGTGCCCATTATGCTCTGAAACTATCATTGAAAATACTGTATAGTGGGAAATTTTCATGATCAAATGGAAAATTCATTGGTTTACAGCTCAGTGCTGTCTCAAATAAACCATAGTTCGTGGGTAAAACATTCGTGGTTTTATTAAAACCACAAAGATATTTCTCGAAAATTTCCTGCTATATAGTAGACACTAATGGTCATTAGCTAGCTATATGGTAAAAAAACCTACATAGTCCTCAAGGCTACTGTTCTAAATGAATAGTCAAGAAGAGAGAATGCTCTCTCTGAGGCAGCAACTCAGCATGTGACTCAGCACTGACTAAGCACAGCTGTAAAAGTGTGCCACAGTATGGTGATATTATACTGTGGAGTACTTATAATAATGTAGATGAGATAGAGCAAGTCAACAGGGCAGGGCAACAAGGCTGCTATTAAAAGGTTAAAGTTCACCTAAAAACTCCCTATTATGCCCTCAATATTCCCAATGCTTTTAGTAACCTATTATGCTCAATTTTATGCCGGCATAATGTGCATAGGCCTACTGAGCACATGCCAGACTCTTTAAGCTTATTATATATTCACATGTGCAATATACAATGTACAAATTGCAATGCATGGCACAGCAAGCAAAACATGACTTATGTCACAACATATTGAAAAGGGAAGGGGGTAATTGCCCCCTTTGCCCCCCCCCCCCCCTCCCTGGATCCGCCTCTGCACTAAGGGAGAATAAAATTAATATTATACTAGGGGAGAACACACTACACCAAGGGAGAACACACTACACCAAGGGAGAACACACTACACCAAGGGAGAACACACTACACCAAGGGAGAACACACTACACCAAGGGAGAACACACTAAAGGAGAATAAGGTGAAAACACACTAAGAACGGAGAACACTAAGAGAGAATAATATTAAGGGAGAATATAACACCAAATACGTACAGAGAACATTAATAGCAGATATAGTTGTAATATACCATTGTTAACTGGATTCCAAGGACTTCTGTGACTGCTACTGTCAGAATATGCTCTACCAGAAGTTTCAATTTTCTCCCCATGTCCTGATAATTTTCTCAATATGGCACTTGATTCATTGCTCAATTTGCTTCTACAAGTATCACATCGACTTCTAAACTCCACCTCTAAAATTATAAAAGATAATACACTGTATCATAGAGTTAACAATATGAGATTTAGTTTGGAATCCACCATGAGATTTTTTTTTTTTTTGCATATAAATATGACCTCATCAGATTGTTAGAATAAAGCAGTCCCACCAGTCCCACTGTATACAGAGATGTTCTCATTTCAGGGGGTTGGAATAGAAAGGTTCCATTCAGTGTCCTCATTTCAGTAAGTTCTACTTGTTACAGAGGTGTCCTTAATACAGGGTGTTGAAATAGAGGGGTTCCACTGTATACAGAAGTGCCCTCAATACAGGGTGTTGTTGGAACAAAGGGATTTGATGTAAATAATAGCTGAAAGAGATCAATTATTAGATATAAGTATCATACCATGTTTTATCGTTTCCCTGTCAAAGATATATTTTTCAACACCTTTTTGGACTCGATAGTTTTGAAGTAAATCGACACAGGATTGACATTCGTTAATCACAAAGGCTTCTATCAATATCCCCTGATTATCCACAGTCAGTTCTTCATTCTGTATCAGACGTTTGAGCATGGAATAGATATCAGTATAATTTTTGGGATTTTCAACTTTCTCCATCCTGATGCAGCAATATGCTATAATATACTTCACATTAATTTCTTCTCTCATTATTCTCACACAAATCCTAGCCAGACACTGGAAAAATTTAAACCTATCTGTCTGTGAAGATTCATCAAATTCTTCTGTTACAGCATGAGAACTATCATATTCCTCCAGTGACTTAATTGCTTTGTGGCCCCAAGAACTCTCAGTTAATTTAAGAGCAAAAATGAAGCGACTGATGACTTCATCGATGGATTTTGCTTTGAATGCTTCCGATTCTTTAAGAGCTATAAAAAGGTCAGAAGTGCTGTTGATTTCACTCAGTTTATTCTCAGATATTTCACTTGACATGCTGAGTTTCATTATTTTGAGTGATTCAGGGGCTATTTGTCCATTAATCAGGTTGGACCATCTGTAAACTGGATTCAGCTGTAAGCAATGGCAGCAGAAGTCATTAATTAGTAATATCACATTAATAATTATTTATTTAGCAGTTCTGTCCACATCATTTGCTGATGGTTACCCTTATACAGTGGCGTAACTACATAGAGGCATTTAGGGCACATGCCCTATCGAACTCTCTTAGTGCCCTACCACTATCTGCCATAATTTTAGCTGAATCTGGTAAAAGATTAATAGTCAGTTTAGTCTATTGGTCAGTGCCCTACTGGTACCCTATCACATGTTTAATCCTAGTGGCTACACTACTGCCCTTATATATAATTATATAGTGTCACCCTTTGGACACAACCAGTTGGCTGTTATACAGAGATAATCTGCTTATACAGTGGAACCTGTATGTAGTGGTCACCCTTGTGACACAACCAGTTGGCTGTTATACAGAGGTGGTCTGCTTATACAGTGGAACCTGTATAATTATTATAGTGGCCTGTTTATACCTCTCAATAGAGTGATTACCATTGGGACATAAACCAGTTGACTTTAACATAGAGCTAAAAGATATCATTTATAGACAGAACAACTTACATTCACAGCCATAGGTTTTTTCCTCCTCAGTTCCAAGTTTGCAATACACAAAGAACTAATGGATGACTGCTGAGATTGTCCTTAAGCTAGATCTTCAGACTTACTCACACAATTAGCTAACAATGATAATGCTCTCTCAGTTCCATGTAATTATAATATATTATTAGTTGCTATTATTACGCAACTATGCCCTTAGTGGGATACATCTAAGTTGTGGAATTCCTTGTTTCCTCACATTAATTAATTACCACCATTTCTAATGTATACTGGTCAGTGCCAGGTCCCCCAAAATCCGCACAGCGCCCAAGATATGAATATGATTAGATGACGTGCAACACTGGCACCTCATAAACGTATTATTAACGCGCACGTAATAACCAAAGATCGAATTTCAAGTGGTATTCACCACTTTGCCTGAATAACTTCCTGGTACGAATAAAACACCATTCTGCTCAGCTTCCAAACCCGGAAACGTCCAAATATACGTAGAATTATCAATGGAAACTGCTCAACCGATGCGCAGAGCCCAAAATAATAAATTATTATCTCTATTATGGACATTGGGCATACCAGCAACACAAATAGGGTGCTTCTATGTGTAAATTTTCTTACATTACATCATTAGCTACCTTACAGTAACATTACATCATTACTATCACCTTACATTACATCAATACCTAACTCTCTTTGCTTGTCTCCCTGTCTCTTCTGTCCTCCTGTCTCTCCTGTCTTTTCTGTCTCTCCTGTCTCTCCTGTCTCTCCTGTCTTACCTGTCTTCCCTGTCTCTCCTGTCTTACCTGTCTCTCCTGTCTCTCCTGTCTTCCCTGTCTCTCCTGTCTTCCCTGTCTCTCTTGTCTTCCCTGTCTCTCTTGTCTTCCCTGTCTCTCCTGTCTTCCCTGTCTCTCCTGTCTTCCCTGTCTTCCCTGTCTCGCCTGTCTTCCCTGTCTCTCTTGTCTTCCTTGTTTCTCTTGTCTTCCCTGTCTCTCTTGTCTCCTGTTCTCCTGTAGATCCAGGTGATTGTACACAAGCACATTATGGAGGACTGATTATGAGGATGATACTATTTCTAGTGTTGATTACTGAGGCGAGAGGTATTATGCTATATAAAATACACAGATAGCTATATAATTAAGTTCATTGAACTATGTAAGAACATTCATTGTCATTGATCACATCAGAAAGTATTGTTAATATCTATGCCTTTATGATTAATTTGTCAATTTTGTTTTCTTCAAAGGCTCACTTTATTTGTTTAAAAAAGTATTTATGTCTCATCATAAACAACAAGAGACTCTGTAGTGGATATAGCTGTTGTAGGAGTAGGGAGATCGGCGTGGAAGACTGTAGTGTAAGTACTGAGGCTCAGAGATATTACACTTACATAGCTCAGCTATAATTATATCAGACAAACATTAATGATCACACAGATACTCAAGTTTGTTGGTCAGATTATGTGATAACCTTGAACTAGTTGGCTATCTATAGATAGCTACTGCACGCACTTTACATAGTTTAAACCCTATTTCTCAACAATACAACAACAAACTGACAGACTAATGGAAAATTGTAAATGTTTACTGTACACTACACCTCTATTATACTAATCCCTGAGTACAATGATTTATACTTATTAGTGTACAGCATAGTCTTTGACAATTTCAGTGGTACAGCCATCATCATTTCAAGAGCTATTTTCAACAGAAGCTATTACTTATTTGACTCTGTGCTTTTGTTGCCTCATGTAATAAATATGGGATCGTGTGATACAGTTTTCCCTCGATATGTGTCCAAATGAGAAATGTGATGGATTACTGGAGCTTAATACATGAACAAATGGACAAAATAAAGCAACACATCTGAGGCTCCTACATGACACTCATTATTGTTTATTGGAGCTATTTATAAACGTTCAAGCAGCCACCACACAATATTTTCCACTGACCCACATTTACTTCCAGTTTTTGTATCGTAAGCCTAGCTGAAGAGGGTAGTATGTCCCTACAGGCAATAGTCAGACATATTCAAACGTTGAGAGAGAAATTTACAGCAGAATTGTTAGTGAAGCTAAAACAAGTTAGCTATGGTAAATGTACTTTGATTCTCTTTTACTTCCTACTTCAACTGTGATAACTTGGTTAACTCAGCAAATGATCTCATAACTAGGTGTATAATCATTCATTTCCAGGTAAATGAATCTTTTATACAATCAGAGATGCTGCAAATGCAAGTGAAGCAAACAATACGTATTGACCACACATTTAAAGTAGTATTGAATATAGGATTTTTGAGACCTGATGGAAAATGGATAACTCAATATGGAAGTGTATTCTTGGTGCTAAATGATGAAGAACAGGTTGTTGCTTGGCAACTTATTAAATACACTTCATTTGATGAAGTAACATTGCTGTCGTCTAATCTGAAAAAGAGAATCAGTGCACCTGTTTTAACAATATTATGTTGATTACTGCTGTACTGTGAGGAAGAAATTACAACAAATTTATGAAAATGTTGCTATAAAACTTAGCTATGCAGTTCAACATGTGTCATGTGCAATGTCTAAAAGCATTTGTTGTTCCACACATGCATTTGTGACTTTAGGATGATATTTCGAGATCCAACTGCAGTTAGCAAGAAAAGGACTATGAACACTCCTAAAGTATATAGCTGAAATAATGAAGAACATGGACAACTTCATAGTTAAGTGGAAGAATGCCGAGCATAATGGTCACTATTTTGGCTGATAATGTCATGGAACAACTTCATTGCTACATAAACACATCCAACAAGGCTGTCTTTCTGGTATTGAACCTAGTGGTGGAACAGGATACAATGAGGCACTACGTACATTGCCACATAAATCCCTATTTCAGCCATGTGGGTAGGATGGGAATACCCTTGGCACTAGCCATACTCACCATTCAAATTTACAGGCACAACATAAAGAAAGAGAAAAATAATTCATTGGTGAGGTTCTTTATTACTGCAGCACTTAGTGAAGTCAGTCAACACACCATTAACCGTCATTTTGGAATTATGGAGAAAGAAGATGGTGGAGTGATTAATCACTGGTTTCTCAGGAGCATGGAAAATACTGAACAGTATGGAGAAGTGTGCAAATTAGAAGAAGATCCTTCTCTGATTTCTGTGACCACTTATCAAGGAAAGCTATAAACTGTGCTGAATTAGCTACAAGTATGTGCCTCATTGTTTTCCTACCGTATGGTGCCATTCATGTGTATGGTGCCAAGTTTACATTTTAAAAGTTCAATATCACAATATTCAACACTCCAAGAACAGGAAAAAGAACATGCCAAATGTCTTTCATTCATTTTAGATACATGTGATATGAAGAAACATGTAACTGAAGGAGATGGTAATTGCCTTTTTTCAGCAGTAGCTTTTAGCACATCATAACTAACCTACTGAGTGAGCCACACAAGCAGTTGTTGAAAGATGTTGGGATAGATCCATCCTTGGATGAAAAAAATTAAAAATTTAGCTGATCAGCTGAGGAGTGTAATGGTTCACACTGTCATGAAACAAAGTGTAAATACACTACTATTTGTTGATGTCCTTGTTTGAGAGCTAACAAGGCCTGTACAGACCTGTATAGCTAAGTGCAAAAATTGTAGCAATCCAAATGGCCAAAGAAAATTCTGTGAAGGACCAGAACAAAAGCATTTTAAACATGCATGGCAGGAATTCAAACATGTGAATAGTATTAAATTTGCTCACAACAAATCAGAAAATCTATCCAGTGATGGTCCATTTACAAAAGTATAGCATTTTCTAATGGATAGTATTGTCAGCTATTGTAATGAAGAAAATATTGAAACTGCAGCTGAAAAGTCACAAGTCTGTGAAAGAGATTATAAAATTAACTAATAGAAATTTGTACTAAAGTAATAAAAACATTTCAACAGTTGTGCCAAATGCAACTAGATTATATATAACACTAGCCAGGAAACAATGTAGCTTCATAATAATAATTATATCACAGCTAACTGTCTAAATGCATTTATCATCCTTTATTGTTATTATAAATAAGTCTTGCAAGAATTAACTCCATCATCTCCATATTACTACCATATTTGTGCCATTTGTCCTAAAAATAAATGTGGGAGGAGTAACATGAACACACACACTTAAACATTAGATATGCTTACACGCACATGCACTGACACAAGCAGAAACTACCACATAATTATAAGAGATGGTGAGAGAGCTGTTGTATTGGTGGTGGAAATAGTATAATGCCCTTAGCCTTGCTCAATTATTACAGTAGAACATACATAACTTGTGTAATGCAGCTAACTTAGCTACGTACATATTCAATTTAATTATAACTATAGCAGCCAACCTCTCTCTACTGTGTATTGCAGTCACTTTACAGTACACCTTATTATCACTATTATTATGTAAAAAGTCAATTTCATTTGTTAATCAAGTTGTGAAGTTTGCTATTGCCTGTATTGTTAAAGACAGGAGAGACAGAAAAGATAGGAGAGTCAGAGAAGACAAAGAGAGACAGGGAAGACAGGAAAGACAGAAGAGACAGGAGAGACAGAGAAGACAGGAGAGACAGAGAGTACTGGAGAGATGGAGAGACAAAGAAGACAGGAGAGGGAAGACAAGAGAGACAGGAGAGACAGAAGAGACAGGAGAGACAGGAAAGACAGGGAAGACAGGAGAGACAAGAGCAACAAGAAAGACAGGAGAGATAGGAGAGACAGAGAGACAAGCTAAGAGAGGGTGTTGCTGTAATGTAAGGTGATAGTAATGATGTAATGTTACTGTAAGGTAATAATAATAATGATGTAATATAAGGAAATTTACACAAGAAGTATGTACCCCACAAATGACGTTAACCTCGAGCATAATGTAGCTATATTATTATTATTTCGTGCAAGGATAATGTCTTTGACCTGGAATTGCCAGTGAGGAAGAATTGTTACTGCATTCATTGCAGATTACCCAAAAACATCCTGATCATCTGAACTGGCAATAGGCACCTTTGGACAGGCACAAATACTTGACATACCTACAGAACGAGAACTCAAACACATCTGACTCAAACTTACCATCCCCAAGAGAGCACTTCTCTGCAAGATTAACATCAACATTACACCTACTTAATCTGGTAGCATCCACTGTCTTCTTCTTCAGCTTCACGATTCCTTGATGGATCTTCTTGTTCTTCTTGCTCTCTCTTTCGAAGTAATCATAAACATTGCAAACAACAGCGACCTTACATGCTTTCTTTTGCAAGCCATGTTTCTCACCAAAAACAGCTGGCAAACTGTACACAGGATGCGCGGGAACTTTTATGGGATACAGTTTTTCACTGGGGTTGCCAAATTATTCTCAATTTTTTGAGAATTAGTAATGCTTTAACTTTATACCCTATTGTGCTCTTTAGAGCAGCCAATAATGCTTAAAGTAGCAGTAATTATTCTCAAATTGTGTTTTTTGACTTAAAACTAAACTAGCTAGCTATGCCTGTAACATAATTAGAAGTTTCTAGGTAACTTTCAAGGGCTTTAGTTTGTTTCTTTGAAAAGGAGTTTTCAAATACTCTTTCAGCTGCATCTGATGAGGTTGAACAAGTAAAATTTGCCTGGACTATTAAATTTTTGGTAATTCATTTTCATGTACTTTCCATCAATCAATTTTGTCAGCATCACTTGCCAGACCATCTGCTTTAGCTAGATATAGAGGTAGTTCCTGTTTAAGATCTTCTAGAGTGGAATCAGTAAAGAATGGGAAAGTCATGATATGGATTATGCTCAAAAATGCCCATACAACCAATTATGCTCAGTTTGGACTCTATTAAGCTCACTAGCATAATTGGGCAACCCCTACTTTTCACACCCAATCCCATGTGGCTCACATGCATTGTACAATATGCAATAGCGCTGGTTTGAATTTTCCAAGTGAAGTTTAATAAATTAATTACAATTCCATGTCATATACACTACAGGGGCATACAGTCTGTAGTGGTTTCTATGTCCTATACACTACAGGGCATTCATTACCAACAGCTTTTTTTTTGGATTTTGGCTCTCTACCAAAACACTTCCTCTTCTGGCATGCCTTTTTTCTTCACTCTAGGTCCATCAAAACATTTCATATCATGACATTCTTGACACTGACCACAGTTTGGCTGTTTACAGACAGTATGCATTCACCACAACGACTTCTTAAACGCTTTTGGTTCAACCCTGCAGCTGAATATAGTATTTATGTGCATGCAGTCACATTGTGTATAGTCAAGGTCATAATAATTATTATAAAGAAAAAACAAACTTTACATGGTGGTATGTAGCTATGTACGTTGTGTTGTACGTCATGATTTAGAGTTTTAGCTGAGCTAGTTGCTATAAACGTTTTTTGTTTGTTTCTGAACATTTTATTTTTTGAAAGGCAGAAATACATAGTGTATCCTTGAGTTGGATTTTGGTTTTGATTAGAGGGGTGGCTGTCATTTGAGATAGGGGAGTACTGCGGTGCTAGGGGGGGTGGAGGGAGGTAATATAATATACCAAAGGTATCAATTTTAAGACTTTAAAAATATCAATATATGCAATGGTATGTTCATAGTTGATGGAATATAATATACCAAAAAACTTCATGACCGAAAATTTCAAGATTTCTTTACAATTACTGTATGCAAAGTTTTAACATTCCAAGAGTGGTGTGATTTGGTTGGTCAGTAATCCTCATGGCCATGAAAGGGAATTAGTTAATTAAACATGGAATGAGCTATGGTTTCTGTCTACTTGCTAAACTCATGAATTCTCCATTCTCATTAAGTTTATACTGTAAACCCTGAAATATTAACGAGAGTTTAATGTTAACGATTTTAACGAATCCAAAAATTACGTTAAATTAAATGTCGTTAACACATCTGTTAACACGCATGCGCAATTAATTGTTGCCATGTTTTGGCATACAAAAATAATGAGATACAAGAATGTTTGAGTAGCTGTGAAAGATATCAAAGTAGACCTTAAAGCATCAAACATTAAACCACTTCATGCTAATTGGTTAATAAATGTCATTTCGTTGTTATCTCGAAACACCAGTGTACTTTAAAGCAGCTTTTGACCTGGCATTCTAAACATGACTGAGTGTACATAGTTAATATTAATGGCAGTTAAATTGTCTGAATGTGCTAAATCGTTAAATATAATATTTCAGGGTTTACAGTATGCTAGCTACGTATATCAAATTTATTATCTAAGAATGGTGTGTTGTCTTCACTCTTTTTGTACCAACAAAAGAAACCTAGAATTACTCCCACCACTAAGAGTATTAGCTAGCTCAAATGCAAAAGTTAGAGAATATAAACCGAAACTGGAACATCAGTTTGCTGTTGAACCTCAGGAAACTGAAAAATGGGTTGGCAGGCAATAGTTGTGACACAAGCATGTCTTTCTCATCAACTACTACCCCTCCAGACAGTGGCCTAGTTACATAGGGTCCTTTAGGGCACATACTCTACCAAACTCTCTTAGTGCCCTACCACTATCTGCCATAATTTTAGTAAAAGGTGAGCAGTTTAGTCTATAGGTCAGTGTCCTACTGGTGCCCTACTACATGTTTAATCCTGGCTATGCCACTGCCTCCAGATGATCCCATGTCTCTCTTTGGCTCAGTGGACAGTTTATCCAGTAGCTACTAATTGATCATCTTTGCTGTCACCTTTCGCTTTTTCTCGAACTTTTGTCCTGAATATCTTTTAATGTAATAAGCTTTCCATAGTTCCTAACAGACTGTCCAACCTTGGGATGCCCTAAGTAGGGACACACAGTACAACATTGAACACACACTAGTATATACAACACTGAACAAAGATCAAATATACTCATGCTGATGCATGTTATCTAGGTAGCTAAGTGAAATTCATCCAGCCAAAATAGTTGCGCAGCCTGTATAGATATCCAAAAATTCCTTTACAGTAATTGTGGATGGTTGTGCAGCCTGTAGGTATCCAACAAGGAAATGCTGTGTCAAGCTTGGAGGGGGTCAGGTGATTTTTTATTTGCCATTGAAGATTGTGAATAGTTTGAACTGTGTGAGACTGATCTTGTTACTGTGTCATTCCCTATGTCCAATAATCTATTGTTATTATATTTAATCACATACCAAGCAAAAAAATTACCCCCCAAAGTAATCCAGAACAACCAGTTACTGGGTTCAATTGTAGTTACCACAGTGGAGTAGAAACATAGGAACTAGTTGAACATTGGGGGGGGGGGGGGGGGGGGGGGGCATTTCATGGTCAAAGATAGCAAGTGCCATTAGGTGTTTAAGGGCATCCCCCCTCAGAAACACATTGAAAAAATGAGGCTAGCTCTGAAATCAATTTTGAGGCTAAATTTAGTGGCCAAATCTTAAGTTGTGTCATCAAGGAACAAGCTGTCCATATTTTAGGGCAAAAATTGATACCTCAACCTCACCTAATTTGTAGTTAAATGGTTACTAAGTGTGTGATGTTTTGTTGTAATAGAAGGATGCACACTTCTTCCTTATAATTTTTACATGGGTACTGCATGTACGTACATGTCTTGTAGGTGATGTAATAATAAACATTGTTTGTATGCCCTTTATGCCCCTATTATGGCAAAAAGGTGTAGAATTAGCATAGAATCAAGAGGAAAAATAATTATCTGAAGAAGGAAGGTCATACTCAAAGACATAATATTGCTGGTGCTAGAATTGGTTGTAGCCAACGAGGTGTGTGCAAAGTCCTTAAAAGAACAAGCTGTTAGGTTCAGTGGTAAATAAAATATTCCTGGAGGGAAAAGAAAAGCATGCAATTTACCATGAAGACAGACTGATTGTTAGAAAAAGCAAATAAGATCAACCCCTGGGATCAAGACTGAAGCAAAAGAAGAGTGTGAAATATAATTTTACAATTCAGAGAAGGCTAAGAGAGGCTGGGCTTTTTGGTCCTAAGAGTCCTTACCTGTCTCAGACAAGCTCAGTTAAATTTTGCAAAGATTCACTGATATTGGACATTGAAAACTGTGTATCAAGGTTCACATTTCATAGAAGTGATGGGCATGTGTATGTTAATGGCTGGTGAAAAGTTTAATGATTACAGTGTTATGAAAAGTGTTAGGATGTATGTATACACTCTACTGGGGTAGTTTTTTTGGACAAAATGTTGAAGAGAGGCTTAATGGGGAGGGATGCTTACATTGATTTGCTTGGGAACTATAATTATGATTCTTAGTGTCCATCTACTGTCACTACCCAGGACTTGGATCTTTCAAAAGGTTGCAATACTGTATACAGCTGTAATGCATAGTGCAGCATGTTCACTGGCAAGTAAAACTCTCACTGGTCTATATAGATCTGTTTGTGTACTCTGAGTAGAGTATCAACTTTTTTGGAAAGGCCAGGTCCCCCAACAAAAAATATTGGGAGAGGGGCACTGGCCTCCATGGTTTCTACTCCAGTGATTAGGCTACTTCTGTTTGTGCTCTTGTTTAGCTTTGCAAAGGTGATGAAAATGACTAGTCTAACTAAGTTCATTGTCTGAGTGCATAGCCTATTATTTGGAGGGGGGCCCAAATCCCCGTGCCCCCCCTTCCATTCCTACTATTAACAGTCAATAAGGTGATAATCTGTGTGCTGTGGGCTTGATGTTCAGTCTCTTCTGATGACCAAACCTACAAATTGCAATATAATGTATTTTCAGAATTATTGGGGGGCATATGCCCCCCTGCCCCCCTGTTCCTACTCCCCTGTACCATGTGAATCATTGTAATTCCTCACAGCTGACTTAATAATCTTTAAAAGTTCATTAATTTTAATGGTTGAAATTCATAACAGTTACAGTCTACATACATTAACCTCAAGTGATAATAGAGGCAAAAGTACTTCAATCTAGTTGACTTCGATCTTCAGAATCAATCTTTCTGACTATGTTCTGCCCTCCCCCCCCCCCCAGTCAAAATTCCTTAGATAAGGCCCTGCATTGCAACCATACCCAAATGTTTAATGGAGCATAGCTGGTTCTATTTGCTGCATCATTTCATTGTTTGAAGCTACCTGGTCCAGTTTTGCATTCAATATTGTTTTTTACTCTCCTGGTTATCAAGCTAGTTGACTCCTGACTGTCTAGTTAGCTATAATGTCTTCAGTATTAACTGTGTAATTATAACAGTTGTCATCATCATCCTATTCTATTAGTATGTTAGTCAGAAGCGGCGGAACTGGCCGGCTGGTCAGGCAAAAACCTGATCACTTTTTAGCTAAACATTGTAGGTAATGGTCGTCAAGATTAAAAATTACTCACGTGTGTATTTTGATAATTATTATTATGCTCCTCCTTCCTATACGTACATACACAGTTAGGTACGGTAAATGCCTTTATTTTAGCTGGATTAAAATTTGGCGACTTTGGTATAGAGAGGTATTTTGTAGGAATTTATTTTAGCGGTTAAGACGTATAATTATCATAATAATTGTACTGCAATAGTCAGTGATAAGTGAATTAGGTCCAGAAAACTTCTTCACAGTAGCTTTGTTCCCATTTTCAGCTGCATATCAGTCAATTCTGGCTCTTAATTGGTCATCATATACTAGGTAAGTACCTCTTTTATCTTTGCTGTGAACAGCAGCATTAGCAGCCTCTTCTGTACCATTTTGTGGTGTAGGAAGCAATAGGTCAGGGCAACACTAGCCCTTTTCAAAAACCTAATGCAGTATAGACATGCTCCAGGCAGCTGCACCAGTGCACAAGCAAGATGTTGTACAATTCAATTAGATTTTGGCAGATAAGATAGCATGATGTTATTTTAGCGGTTGTAACTCACTCGCTAAACTCGCTAAAATTAATTCCTAGCTAAAATAAAGGCATTTACAGTAGTTCAAGTGCCTAGTCTAATTAGCTATAGTGGGCGGGGAGGGGGTGGGCCTGACCACCTACAATCAGCTTCCGCCGCCTCTGATTAGTATAGACCATTCCTTTATTTTGTCCCACGCAGTTAAAGAAACTACACTGTATTCTGTGCACATACTAATTTTATCTTTCTAGATATTCATATAGGATTGCTGGACTGTATCTCAGAGAGATATTGAACCTCCCTTAGATGAGTTTAACCACAACCCTTTAAAGCAAGGAATTTTATTACTACAAGAGATATTTAGGAGACGCTAACCCCTTACCTAATGTCACTGTAGACGGTCGAAAATGGCGTTCGAATACAAGTTCATATCTGATCCGTCTGATGATCTAAAGTGCCTGATCTGTTTTTCGGTGGCCAAAGACCCCAGACAACATGAGGAGTGTGGTAGGCTATTCTGTGGAGAGTGCATACAGGAATATGGAATGGACAAGCCTTGTCCTAATTGCAGGGCAGAGCAGGCCAATTACTTCAAAGACAACAGGAGTAAGTATATACATAGTGCCCCTGCCAGGTGTCTTCAGTTGCTATATTAGTGATAATGTACTCCCTACTATGTGTGTATCTGTAGGTAAGAGAGATATCAGAGCTCTCCCTGTGAAATGTGATAATGTTGAGAGAGGGTGTGAATGGGAGGGAACTGTTGGTACACTAGATGAACATGTGGCTGTGTGTAAGTTCATTCCAGTTCCCTGCCCTAATCAGTGCAAAGAAAAGGACAAAATCACATTACTTATGAGAAAAAATTTAGACCACCATGTAAATAATGAATGTCCAAATCGAGATCATAAATGTCCCCATTGTGGAAAGAAGGATACGTATGCTAATATAACACAGATTCATGATAGTGTATGCAAGAAGAAAAAAATTCCCTGCACTAATACTGAATGCACTGAAATTATTAAACGTGGGAAGATGAAACGCCATCTTGATGACTGTGACTATACCATTATACCATGCAAGTACAAGAACATTGGATGTGATGTGGAATTAAAGAGAAAAGATATGCCAGTTCATGAAAAAGATGATAAGGTTCACCTCCATCTAGCACTAGGTGCTGTGGTCAAGTTACAAGATAATCTACAATCAGCAAATGACACTATAGCAGCACTGCAGGGTAACATGAAATCAGCACAAAATATCCTTCAAACAGTTACAAGAAGAGAAAAACCACTGACATTCAAACTAACTGAATATCAAAAGAAAAAGGATAACAATGAAAGGACTGAGTCACCATCCTTTTACACCAGTCCTGAGGGATATCACATGTGTCTTCTAGTAGATGCTAATGGTGTGGGTGATGGTAAACAAACTCATGTATCAGTCTATGTGGAAATATTAGATGGAGAACATGATAAAACTCTGAAGTGGCCATTCACAGGAACTTACTTTATTGAATTGCTGAATCAACTGGAAGATAAAAACCATCACATTATGTCTTTAAATATAACAAGTACATGCCAATTAAGTGTTGGATCTACTTGGGGTTATCATACATTTATTCCTCACTATGAGCTCAGTCACAACCCATCCAACAACACACAGTACCTCAAGGACGACACTCTCTACTTCAGATTAACAGTTACACCTTCTGACTACAAGCCTTGGTTAGACTACACACCCTAGGTAAACAAAACCACTTTATTTTTTTCTTGGGCACCCACTGGTCTCAGAATACTTTTTAGCTAGAATATTCTGTCAGCTATGAAATAGTGTCACTCAATGGCAAAATTTAGCTACTGCTGTTGTGGTGTCCCAGAGAGAAATCAAGAGTAGCAATGTTAACACCTTTATTTGTGGTACCTATTCTTGTTTCAGATATACTGAGAGCTCCCTCGAGTATTGGAAGAGTGGTATGTTGTCATTATTGCTAGCTATAGACTATTGTTATATTACAATCAGTCAGTTATATGGCCCATCTCAAGTCCTTAATCTCATCTACAAAAGGGAAAAAAACTCTGACCATAAAATTAGCTAACAAAATTTTATTCAAAGAAATATAGCTACTTATAATCTCACACTCTCTCAATCTCTAACAGACTATGCTCTGACAAAATTTGAGCAAAATGGGCTGCCAATTTTGTCACAAAAATGGCTGCCAGTGAATATGTCTCAGCAGAGATTGATGCAGGAAGATCCATGCTATGTAATGTTTTACTCATTATTCACCACTATCTTTTAGTTTTGGTTAAAAATACTAATTTTAGTTAATCATAATCATTGCATCATCTCCTTTTAGTTTTAGTTCTGGTGATCAATACAGCACTTTGACTTAGCTAAATATTAGTCACTCAAAAATTCAAATCCAAATGACCATGTTTTAGTAGTGATGGTAGCTATTAATAATGTTTCATTCACTTCAGTATGAGAAACTGCATGAATTCATGTATCTTATTAACTTTTGGTCAAAGTTTTAGTCACTTTTAAGCTTTAGTATAATGTGGTTTCTATGTCCTACACACTACAGCCCATACAGTCAGTAGTGGTTTCTATGTCTTACACACTACAGCCCATACAGTCAGTAGTGGTTTCTAT
This sequence comes from Diacarnus erythraeanus, assembly GCA_964016965.1. Classification (NCBI taxonomy): domain Eukaryota; kingdom Metazoa; phylum Porifera; class Demospongiae; order Poecilosclerida; family Podospongiidae; genus Diacarnus; species Diacarnus erythraeanus. The sequence goes on along the minus strand of OZ024674.1, from coordinate 7,693,526 downwards.
GTCCTACACACTACAGGGCATACAGTCAGTAGTGGTTTCTATGTCCTACACACTACAGGGCATACAGTCAGTAGTGGTTTCTATGTCCTACACACTACAGCCCATACAGTCAGTAGTGGTTTCTATGTCTTACACACTACAGCCCATACAGTCAGTAGTGGTTTCTATGTCCTACACACTACAGGGCATACAGTCAGTAGTGGTTTCTATGTCCTACACACTACAGGGCATACAGTCAGTAGTGGTTTCTATGTCCTACACACTACAGGGCATACAGTCAGTAGTGGTTTCTATGTCCTACACACTACAGGGCATACAGTCAGTAGTGGTTTCTATGTCCTACACACTACAGGGCATACAGTCAGTAGTGGTTTCTATGTCTTACACACTACAGCCCATACAGTCAGTAGTGGTTTCTATGTCCTACACACTACAGGGCATACAGTCAGTAGTGGTTTCTATGTCCTACACACTACAGGGCATACAGTCAGTAGTGGTTTCTATGTCCTACACACTACAGGGCATACAGTCAGTAGTGGTTTCTATGTCCTACACACTACAGCCCATACAGTCAGTAGTGGTTTCTATGTCCTACACACTACAGCTCATACAGTCAGTAGTGGTGTCTATGTCCTACACACTACAGGGCATACAGTCAGTAGTGGTGTCTATGTCCTACACACTACAGGGCATACAGTCAGTAGTGGTTTCTATGTCCTACACACTACAGCCCATACAGTCAGTAGTGGTTTCTATGTCCTACACACTACAGTCCATACAGTCAGTAGTGGTTTCTATGTCCTACACACTACAGCCCATACAGTCAGTAGTGGTTTCTATGTCCTACACACTACAGCCCATACAGTCAGTAGTGGTGTCTATGTCCTACACACTACAGGGCATACAGTCAGTAGTGGTTTCTATGTTTTACACACTACAGTCCATACAGTCAGTAGTGGTTTCTATGTCCTACACACTACAGGGCATACAGTCAGTAGTGGTTTCTATGTCCTACACACTACAGCCCATACAGTCAGTAGTGGTGTCTATGTCCTACACACTACAGCCCATACAGTTAGTAGTGGTTTCTATGTCCTACACACTACAGCCCATACAGTCAGTAGTGGTTTCTATGTCCTACACACTACAGCCCATACAGTCAGTAGTGGTTTCTATGTCCTACACACTACAGGGCATACAGTCAGTAGTGGTTTCTATGTCCTACACACTACAGCCCATACAGTCAGTAGTGGTGTCTATGTCCTACACACTACAGGGCATACAGTCAGTAGTGGTTTCTATGTCCTACACACTACAGCCCATACAGTCAGTAGTGGTGTCTTGTCCTACACACTACAGGGTATACAGTCAGTAGTGGTTTCTATGTCATACACACTACACCCCATACAGTCAGTAGTAGTTTCTATGTCCTACACACTACAGCCCATACATTCAGTAGTGGTTTCTATGTCCTACACACTACAGCCCATACAGTCAGTAGTGGTGTCTATGTCCTACACACTACAGCCCATACAGTCAGTAGTGGTTTCTATGTCCTACACACTACAGCCCATACAGTCAGTAGTGGTTTCTATGTCCTACACACTACAGCCCATACAGTCAGTAGTGGTGTCTATGTCCTACACACTACAGTCCATACAGTCAGTAGTGGTTTCTATGTCCTACACACTACAGGGCATACAGTCAGTAGTGGTTTCTATGTCCTACACACTACAGCCCATACAGTCAGTAGTGGTTTCTATGTCCTACACACTACAGGGCATACAGTCAGTAGTGGTTTCTATGTCCTACACACTACAGGGCATACAGTCAGTAGTGGTTTCTATGTCCTACACACTACAGGGCATACAATCAGTAGTGGTTTCTATGTCCTACACACTACAGGGTATACAGTTAGTAGTGGTGTCTATGTCCTACACACTACAGCCCATACAGTCAGTAGTGGTTTCTATGTCCTACACACTACAGCCCATACAGTCAGTAGTGGTTTCTATGTCCTACACACTACAGCCCATACAGTCAGTAGTGGTTTCTATGTCCTACACACTACAGGGCATACAGTCAGTAGTGGTTTCTATGTCCTACACACTACAGCCCATACAGTCAGTAGTGGTTTCTATGTCCTACACACTACAGGGCATACAGTCAGTAGTAGTTTCTATGTCCTACACACTACAGGGCATACAGTCAGTAGTGGTTTCTATGTCCTACACACTACAGCCCATACAGTCAGTAGTGGTTTCTATGTCCTACACACTACAGGGCATACAGTCAGTAGTGGTTTCTATGTCCTACACACTACAGGGCATACAGTCAGTAGTGGTTTCTATGTCCTACACACTACAGGGCATACAGTCAGTAGTGGTTTCTATGTCCTACACACTACAGCCCATACAGTCAGTAGTGGTTTCTATGTCCTACACACTACAGGGCATACAGTCAGTAGTGGTTTCTATGTCCTACACACTACAGCCCATACAGTCAGTAGTGGTTTCTATGTCCTACACACTACAGGGCATACAGTCAGTAGTGGTTTCTATGTCCTACACACTACAGCTCATACAGTCAGTAGTGGTTTCTATGTCCTACACACTACAGGGAATACAGTCAGTAGTGGTGTCTATGTCCTACACACTACAGTCCATACAGTCAGTAGTGGTTTCTATGTCCTACACACTACAGTCCATACAGTCAGTAGTGGTTTCTATGTCCTACACACTACAGCCCATACAGTCAGTAGTGATTTCTATGTCCTACACACTACAGGGCATACAGTCAGTAGTGGTTTCTATGTCCTACACACTACAGCCCATACAGTCAGTAGTGGTTTCTATGTCCTACACACTACAGGGCATACAGTCAGTAGTAGTTTCTATGTCCTACACACTACAGCCCATACAGTCAGTAGTGGTGTCTATGTCCTACACACTACAGCCCATACAGTCAGTAGTGGTGTCTATGTCCTACACACTACAGCCCATACAGTCAGTAGTGGTGTCTATGTCCTACACACTACAGGGCATACAGTCAGTAGTGGTTTCTATGTCCTACACACTACAGCCCATACAGTCAGTAGTGGTTTCTATGTCCTACACACTACAGTCCATACAGTCAGTAGTGGTTTCTATGTCCTACACACTACAGCCCATACAGTCAGTAGTGGTTTCTATGTCCTACACACTACAGCCCATACAGTCAGTAGTGGTGTCTATGTCCTACACACTACAGGGCATACAGTCAGTAGTGGTTTCTATGTCCTACACACTACAGCCCATACAGTCAGTAGTGGTTTCTATGTCCTACACACTACAGCCCATACAGTTAGTAGTGGTTTCTATGTCCTACACACTACAGCCCATACAGTCAGTAGTGGTTTCTATGTCCTACACACTACAGCCCATACAGTTAGTAGTGGTTTCTATGTCCTACACACTACAGCCCATACAGTCAGTAGTGGTTTCTATGTCCTACACACTACAGCCCATACAGTCAGTAGTGGTGTCTATGTCCTACACACTACAGGGCATACAGTCAGTAGTGGTTTCTATGTCCTACACACTACAGCCCATACAGTCAGTAGTGGTTTCTATGTCCTACACACTACAGGGCATACAGTCAGTAGTGGTGTCTATGTCCTACACACTACAGTCCATACAGTCAGTAGTTGTTTCTATGTCCTACACACTACAGGGCATACAGTCAGTAGTGGTTTCTATGTCCTACACACTACAGGGCATACAGTCAGTAGTGGTTTCTATGTCCTACACACTACAGGGTATTACCAACAGCTTTTTTGGATTTTGGCTCTCTACCAAAACACTTCCTCTACTGACATGCCTTTTTCTTCACTCTAGGTCCACCAAAACATTTCATATTGTGGCATTCTTGACACTGACCACAGTTTGGCTGTTTACAGACAGTACATTCACCACAACGACTTCTTAAATGCTTTTGGTTCAACCCTGCAGCTGAATATATAAGGGTAGTATTTATGTGCATGCAGTCACATTGTGTATAGTCAAGGTCATTAATATTATAATAATGTTCATAAAGAAAAAACAATGCATGGTGGTATGTATGTACATTGTGCTGTACGTAATGATCTAGAGTTTGAGCTGATCTAGTTTGTGGTAGTATAAGGAGTGATATTATTACAGTTATTTTATTACAGCTATTATTACATATTTAGCCAGAAGCTGATTAAGACACCCATTCTCATTGGACATTAAGGGCTTAGATATAGACATTGGTCAGTTACTTATTTTGTTTATTTTTTAATCATTCATTTTATTGGACATTCAGTTAGCCAATCATTTTTAAGCTTTTATGTAACATCTATAAAAGGAGCTGTTTTGTTTATTGTATCAGTCAGTTTCAAAATAGTCAAACTTTCAGACTTCAGCTCTGCTCCCTGTATTTCATAAATAAGAACTATTATTATAACCAATTCTTTCTTGGCGCTCTTTCACATTAATTGCTATAAAACTTTTTTGTTTGTTCTGAGTTTTATTTTTTGAAAGGCAGAAATAGTGTATCCTTGAGTTGGATTTTGGTTATGATTAGAGGAGTGGCCATCATTTGAGATAGGGGAGTACTGGAGTGCTAGGGGGGTGGAGGGAGGTAATTATACCAAAGGTATCAATTTTAAGACTTTAAAAATATCGATATGGTATCTTCATAGTTGATTGGAATAATTATACTTCATGACCGAAAATTTCAAGATTTCTAATTACTGTATACAAAGTTTTAACATTCCAAGAGTGGTCTGATTGGGTCGGTCAGTAATCCTCGTGGCCATGGAAGGGCAATAGTTAATTAAACATGGAATTAGCTATATTAACGGTTTCTGTTTATTTGCCAAGCCCTCCTTGTCTACACCCCTGGTTGATGGTTACCCTTATATACATAGTGGTCACCCTCTGGACACAACCAGTTGGCTGTTATACAGAGGTGGTCTGCTTATACAGTGGAATCTGTTTATGGCCACACTTGGGACACAACCAGTTGGCTGTTCTACAGAGGTGGCCTGCTTATACAGTGGAACCTGTATATAGTGGCCTCTATAGATGGTTATCATTGGGACATAAACCACAGTTGACTGTTACACAGAGCTAAATGATGTCATTAGCTAGAATAGATAGAACAACTTACATTTGCAGCCATAGGGTTTATTTTCTTCAGTTCCAAGTTTGCAATACACAAAGGACTAATAGTTTGACTGCTGAGATTGTCCATAAGCTAGATCTTCAGACTAACTCACCAGTTTAGCTAACAATGATAATACTCTCTCAGTTCCATGTAATTATTAGTTGCTATTATTACGCAACTATGCCCTTAGTGGGATACATCTAAGTTGTGGAATTCCTTGTTTCCTCACATTTGATAATACCCACTAGCACTACTCACTATCACTACCCACTAGCACTATTGCTACTGTCATCTATTGTCAAGTCAAGGGGATACTTTTAAAATGTTATTTTTACATCATAGTAATGATGTAACACAATAATGATGTAACAAAGATTTCAATATTATATGGTCAAAAGAAAAGCAGGGGATTTCTTATGGCCATATCCTAACTCACTACTCTCGACAGTGATGTCCACTATGACCTTCACTGGTCACAGTCATGGAGTTGTCTGACATTCGACAACTGTATCATCCAGAGTGAACAACCAACAGAGGAGAGAAGGAGTGTGTTGGATGATGTCTGATCTCTGATCAGATGCTGTCCTTCAGCCACATGTGATCCTAGACTTCTCCCCTCTTGAACCAAGAGTTGGTATTACAGTGTGACCTGCGACCTCTCAATTCCAGACACCTTGGGACAAATTTAAGAGTGCTGATTAGAGGAGTTGCACACATTTCAGAGGATGAACTTCAAATACACTAGTTATTTGAGATACAACAGTCGAAGTGTCCTTAGCTAATTAATTGAGGTGTCTTCTTTTAGCCCTGCCTACCTAGAATAATGCCAGACATGGCTATAATTCATTTAATAAGTAAGAAACACCAAGAACTCATAGCTTCCATATTTAGACAGTAAATAGGTAAAGGATGGAACTTTCCAATGAGCTAATTGTTTGTGTACTGATGATAGATACCTGTGCTCAAAAAGACAGGATATGGAGCTCATTTTGTTCCTATTATTTTTCTATGGGATTTGCAACTAGCCAGGAAGGGGTGTGGTTTTTTGGCTATTACTTCCTGTGTGAATGTCACAAGGCCAATTTGTGATGGACTAAAAGTATTTGGATCTATGTATCATTATAAGGTATATATAATAGTGGAAATACAATTATGGCAGTTTTGTTAATTCTATGAATGATTATTCATAGAGTTTGTTTATATTGAATAATCATTTTGTTTGCATACCATTTGGAAATCTGAGATGGTGTGGTTTGCACATTGAAACTAATTAATTTTGGCACTCGCATTATACTCAGTGGAGATTTGCATTGTGCAAGTTCATTGAGGACACTGATGCAGGTATGTGTTTTGTAGACTGGAATAAAGGATATTGAGGGGAATAGGGTGTACACAATTTGAGTTATGATCTTTGAAGTCATTTTTGGGGACCTGGGTCCTGAATAGACCCTATGAGAGCGCTACATTTAAAACCAAGTATCTAGTGGTTAAGTGTGGCCATGCTTTTTTTAGCCCTCTCTGTGAAGGTAAATAATTTTTCACTTGTCAATCTTTCCCTTAATACACCAACTGTTATTTGGAAATGTCAAAGTGTCCTAAATACAGAGATGTTCTCATTTCAGTGGTTTAGAATAGGTTTTTCACTAAAATATTTACAGCTGTTATGTGAATGAGAACAGGTCTCAACAGAATCTAGATTACATCACTGTCAGTGTACAGTATCCAGATTATACACAGACTATACTGGTGCTATTCAGACTATTGTACATTGACAATGGCGTAATCTGAATTTCTGTCATACACAATGAGTTAAATTATGGGGCTATTATATGATTTTTCACATGCTACCCTTCCTCCAAATCAAAATTTCCAAATCAAAATTTCAAAATAGAACCCTGACTTTTCAACTATCTCTAAATTTATTGACCTCAGACCTCTCAGAGCTGACATTATCACAAAATTTTAATGAGATTTGCAAACTGTAATTAGAAACAGCTACATGTTGGTATGCTTGCTTGAATTTATAGAGTAAAAAGGTATCTTTATTATGGAAAAAATCATTTTTTACTACTAACTATTGTCATAATAATAATCATAATTTTTGTATTATTATTCATCAATGTTCTCAATCTGTTCAATCCTTTTAATATCTTCATCTGCTTTAAAGTCAAGCCTCTTTATATTCTCCTGCGCTGAACTTATGTCAGCTGAAAAATTCTTCACCAACTCTGGAAGAGAATCCCTTGATTCGTTACGAGTTGGATTCTCAGATATATACTTGTAGAGTTTTCCCTGAGTGTTCCTAATATGGCCCATGTATTCATGACACATGCCATGTAAAGCAACCCATTTGGCATAATAAGTGACAGCTTTGACCTTGAAGCCTGTCGATGTCCAGATTCTTAATCTTTTTTCCTCTGAATCCCTCTGCATGCACCTCTCGATTTGGTCCTTGATTCCATATTCAGCTAAACTTTGACAGTGCTTCTGCAGTTGGGTCCAAAACAGAGCTGCTCTCATCATTACAGCAGAGAGCTCCTTCAGAGCACCGCATGCTTGATGTAAAAATGTTGCAGCTGTTTCTGATTCGCTCTGTTCACTTTTACGCTTCTCCATCTCCATCAAGAATTCAGTTAATTTTCCTAGCCTTTCGTTTCGTTGCTTTCTGAATTCCTTTTCTATTTCCAGTTGCCTGACACTTTTTTTTTTCCACTCACCTTGTCTCTCTCTAGCATCTTTTCTGCTTGAGCCAAACAGCATTGTACCCAGTTTCACGTGGGATGTTACAGCATTCAAAACGGTTTCCATGACTCCTGTTTTGATCTTACCGATCTCTTCATCTTCTTTCCTTTCATATTCTTCTCTACTTTTTCTTGCTTCTTCCTCATTCACACGAGATTCATCAATTAATTCTTTTTGTCGTTTCTCCAAGTGTACCAATTCTTTTTGCCGTTCTTCCATCTCTATAGCATGTGTTTCTTCCTTTATTTTCGTTTTTATGGTGTTACCAAGAGCAGTTTTCACCTTCTTTTCCTGCTCTTCAAAATTCTGTTGAAGCTCATAAGCTGCTTTAGCCATTTTTTCAGCAAGAGTTGACAGGCATGCTAAGCTGTCCACTGCCATGTCTTCAAGACCATCCAAGAGGTACTGGTATGCAGCCTGAAGTTCCATTAGGATTCTTTGCGAGGTGGACTTGAAACTGGAAACAGTAACTGCAGATTTGTCACAGAGTTTAGTGATGTCATAGCCAAGATTTTGAACTTCGATCAATAGTTCTGCTATCCCATGTTTTGGACCAGAAGCATTGATGGCGTTGTATGCAATACTGATAAACTGTCCAACACTAGCCAAATCATCAACTAATGTTTTCAAGTCCAGGGAACCATTTAGTGCATCCCTTTCTGCTAGCACGACAGCTGATGACTCAGGGGGGGCAGAGAGAATAGAGTACTGTACATCATTGATAGTAACATCGGTAGAAGTGGCCATTCTTCAGAATCACCTTTAAATTAATAAGGTTGAAGGAGATCTTGCAGTTTTTATGCTAAGGAATCACACCATTTCAATTTTTACCATTTATGGAAACTTCACCAGAGATCACCTGTTTTGTGGATCAAGTTTGTCAAGTTTGGTTTATGAATTACAGTTTGGAAAACAGGTCTTACTAGTTTGAGGGATTCTTGCAGAAAGGAATTAGGTTTACTGGTTACACATGTTGAAAACCAAACCTTATCTCAATACCTTAGAAGTCAAAGGACATAAACCAAACTGTGTGCATTATATAGTGTCAGGACATCCAGCAACAGGTGTCGGCATGTCCAGTATAACAGTTACATGAAAAACGAATTATTTGCAATTGAATTTAGATTTAGCAGTTATTTGATTGATCATTTCACCGAATATATCCTATCACTGTGCAAGCTGCATACAAGAAGGCTGCTCTTCAAAGCTATATCTACAACAGAGCCACTGATCAGGAGTTTAGCTACAGAGAGATAAGTCTAAAATGGATTCTTCATTAGTAGCTAAAAGTCAGCTCTGCATAACAGCTGCTAAGAAAGCTTATGACCTTATCTACACTCAAAAAGATGCTAAAGAGGCAGTACAGCATTTATCATCACTACAGGATGTCGGGAGATCCTTACAGAAGGTAGCTGAAGAGAATAAGGAAGATTTATTGTCCAAAGAAGACAAATTACAGAAAGATATGTCAAGGCTTAATACCGAGAAGGAACAGCATGAACTGTCTGTGGCACGACTGAATGATGATAAATACAGAGTGGAAACTAAACTCAAGACTGAAGAGAGACTCCTTTCAGAAGCAGAAAATGAACTTCGTAAAGCAGAGGAGAGACTGGATGCTGCTAAATCTGAACTGAGACGAGCAAAAGAGAAAGAGAAGGTTGTAGGAGTTGCATCTGTAGCTGGGGGGATTGCGCTAGGCCTTGTGACGTTTGGAATCGGTGGGCTAGTTGCAGGAAGTGCAGTTGGAGCAGGTGTGGCTACCCTAATCAATAATCTTGAAGGTAAAGCAAGAAATGCTCGACATGAACTCAGTCGAAGAGGTGATGATTTGAAGAATGCAAAAAGAGAGGTAGGTGAAACGAGAGACAAACTATCAAACATACAACAAGAATTGAGCTATTACAAAGGAAAAATATCAGACTATGAAAGAAAAGTAGGTGCTGTTCATGATGAAATTACTGTCATAAGAAAGACGATAGCTTTTCAAAAAGAATCTCTGCATATCTGGGATCTTTTCACTCAAGCCACCGAAAGTGCAACTGAACGCACTGAACGCTTGAAGAAGCTTGTCAGCAAAGCTGCTGAGAAGAAGAATTTTCAGATCCTTAGAAGAGATGGCAGTATAACAATTGCAGAGTCTTTCGTAGATGCCTGGGTGGCTACTATAGATAATGGACGGATCATGTAACTTTAATTCTTGTGGCACATGAATTGTAATAATAATTATGACCATTAGGTTGTGTGGTTTATGCTATTTCCTTTTGGATGTCATGCACATGCTCAGTGTTCTAAGAGATATGTTGATTCTAAGATACTAGGCTAATCTGGTTGAGGATATCACAGGCTAGGCTTATAGATAGGGAGTAATTTCCGCTAGCATACTAATTAATCATTTCAAAGGACATCACTGTCTGGCTGCTTTCCATGGCTTCCATTTTGATTGTCAAAAGAGGTGTGGTACTGTGACTAGACCATTATACTATGCAAGTACAAGAAAATTAGATGTAATGTGAAATTAAAGAGAAAAGATATGCCAGCACATGAAGAAGATGATAACATTCACCTCCATCAAGCACTAGGTACTATAGGCAAGTTACAGGTACTCTAACAGCAAGAAAGCCACGGATATTATTCAAACTGACAGAAAAAGGATAACAATGACTCACCATCCTTTTACACCAGTCCTGAGGGATACCACATGTGTCTTCTAATAAACGTCAATCTGGTTATAATGATGGTGAACAAACTCTTTCTGGATATATTAGAAGGAGAACATGAAGACACTCTGAAGTGGCCACTCACAGGAACTTACTTTATTGAATCAACTAGAGATAAAAACCATTACACTTTGACTTTAAATATTGGAAGTGAAGACAAAACATTAATGTTGGATCACCTAGTTGAAGTTATCCTACGTTCATTCCTCACTCTAAGCTCAATCATGACCCATCCAACAACACACAGTACCTCAATGACAACACTCTCTACTTCAGGTTAACAGTTACACATTCTGACTACAAACCTTGGTTAGACGCACATAATTATACATTATCTGAAAAAAAGAATACCACAAACAATGGTGTTAGCATTACTACACCTTTCCTTTTAATTTCTCTTTGGGACAACACAGCTATCTGGGAAGTACTTTGTATACCAACTAATAGGAAACAATGAATGGGTATAAATAGAGTGGTTTTGTTTACCTAGAACTGAGAACTCCCTGGAGGATGGGAAGAGTGGTGGTATTAATGTCAGATAAAATGTTATTCTGCTTCAGTTTGATTGTTATAATAGATAATGTGCAAAATTATAATAATTATTTTTAAGATGTTCTTTAGCATACGTATAATGGTGTAAAACCTTGAACAAAATGTGTTGACACTTGTACAGCTCTAATGACGGAAAGTTTAGTGAGACATTATTATGTTCATGTGATTTCCAGATGCAATCAGACCCAAATTCCATACAATAACTGCACATGTACTTCACTAAAAACTAACAGATTAGGGCTCCTTCTCAATAACTCAGATTACATCATCATTGTCAATTGTACTATTGCCTGGGCTAGAGTTAGATGCAGTACAATAACAATAGCACAATTGACAAATGTTCAATAGAGCATAGCTGGTTCTATTTGCTGTAACTATCACTGGTTGAAGCTACCTGGTCCAGTTTTGAGTTCAATATTGTTTTCTACTCTACTGGTTATCTAACTAGTTGACTCCCGACTGTCTAGTAGTTGACTCCCAGCTGTCTAACTAGTTTGTATAATAGCTATATTATTAGTATTAACTGCAATTCTTACATTATAACAGTTGTCATCATCATCCTAGTATGTTAGTATCTCTTGAAATAATAACATTCATTGATTTAAAGGGTTATGATTAAACTCATTTATGGGTATCACCATCAAAATTATTATTATTATGATATTTTTTTTTACTCCATAGTCAAGTATAATAATCAGAGTCCATAAAAAAAAACTACTCTAAAAATTGTTATTATGAGTAATAAATTCTCCAGAGAGAAAAAAGGTCACTCAAGTCACCAGATGAAATGTTACAAAACATAATTCCCCTTACAAAACATGATTTCCCGTAAATCACTTTTTTCTATCTCTAAAATTTTTTTGGCTCCCTCTTCAAAATAAATTGATGATATTATATTTTTGGAATCCTCTTAATGAGTTCTATGCAGCTAAGTGTATGCTTACTACATAAACATAGTGCTTCACATATATACACCTTCGCCCTAAGGGAGGTTATGCTCAGTATTCTAAGAGAAGTGAAATAATGAATGAGAGATCTGGTTGAGGATATCACTGGCTAGGCCTATAGATAATAAATAGCATTATCACAGCTAGTATAATCATTTCAAATGGCATCACTGTCTGCTTTCCATTGATTTTGGGTGGCAAAGGGTGTGTGGCATACACAATAGAAATTCCTTTCGGCAGAAAATTCTTTGAAGTATTAACTATAAAATATGCAGTGAGATTAGCATGATTTATTCACAGTTCACTTTTATCACTTCAAAGAATTACTATTAAAAAGCAAGATGCAAGCTCTGTGTTTCTGTTAAGTAAATGTTTAGATAATAATTATTGCAGCTTGCTTATTTTCAGCAGAACTCCCGTAAACTCCACGTGTTTCTTCAGTAAACTCCTTGTGTAACTTCCTCGCGTTTAAATGCAGACTAGACAGTGGTTACTTTTATGCTGACTCATCCTTACCTAATGTCACTGTAGACGGTCAAAAAATGGCGTTCGAATACAAGTTCATATCTGATCCAGCTGATGATCTAAAGTGTCTGATCTGTTTTTCGGTAGCTAAAGAGCCCAGACAACATGAGGAATGTGGTAGGCTATTCTGTGGAGAGTGCATACAGGAATATGGAATGGACAAGCCTTGTCCTAATTGCAGGGCAGAGCAGGCCAATTACTTCAAAGACAACAGGAGTAAGTAGCTATATGCATAGTGCCCCTGCCAGGTGTCTTCAGTTGCTATAATAGTGATAATGTACTCCCTACTATGTGTGTATCTGTAGGTAAAAGATGTATCAGAGCTCTCCCTGTGAAATGTAATAATGTTGAGAGAGGTTGTGAATGGGAGGGAACTGTTGGTACACTAGATGAACATGTTGCTGTGTGCAAGTTCACTCCAGTCCCCTGCCCAAATCAGTGCAAAGAAGAGGACAAAATCACATTATGCATGAGAAAAGATTTAGACCACCATGTAAATAACGAATGTCCAAATCGAGATTACAAATGTGAGTATTGTGAAAAGAAAGGCACGTATGCTAATATAACACAGATTCATGATAGTGTATGCAAGAAGAAAAAAATTCCCTGCACTAATACTGAATGCACGGAAACTATTAAACGTGGGAAGATGAAACACCATCTTGATGACTGTGACTACACCATTATATCATGCAAGTACAAGAAAATTGGATGTGATGTGGAATTAAAGAGAAAAGATATGCCAGTACATGAAAAAGATGATAAGGTTCACCTCCATCTAGCACTAGGTACTGTGGTCAAATTACAAGATAATCTTCAATCAGCAAATGACACTATAGCAACACTGCAGGGTGATATGAAATCAGCACAAAATACCCTTCAAACAGTTACAAGAAGAGAAAAACCACTGACATTCAAACTAACTGAATATCAAAAGAAAAAGGATAACAATGAAAGGACTGAGTCACCATCCTTTTACACCAGTCCTGAGGGATACTGCATGCGTCTTCAAGTAGATGCCAATGGTGATGGTGATGGTAAACAAACTCATGTATCAACCTTTGTGAAGATATTAGAAGGAGAACATGATAAAACTCTGAAGTGGCCATTTACAGGAACTTATGTTTTTGAATTACTGAATCAACTAGAAGATAAAAACCATCACACTAAGACTTTAAATATAACAAGTACACACAAATCAAGTGTTGGATCTGCTTGGGGTTATCCTAGGTTTATTTCCCACTCTAAGCTCAATCATATACCATCCATCAACACACAGTACCTCAAGGACGACACTCTCTACTTCAGATTAACAGTTACACCTTCTGACTACAAACCTTGGTTAGACTAGGTAAACAAAACCGCTTTATTTATTTCTGTCTTGGACACCCACTGGCACTAGAGTCTCAGAATATTTCATAGCTAAAATATTCTGTCAGCTAGGAAATAGCACCACTCAGTGGCAAAATTTAGCTATTGATATTTTTGTGCTTCCCAGATAGCTATGGTGTCCCAGAGAGAAATCAAGAGGAAAGGTGTAGTAATGCTAATCATTTGTGTATTCTTGTTTCAGATGTACTGAGAACTCCCTGGAGGATGGGAAGAGCGATCATTATTATAATAAAATCATAATTATTTTTATGGACAGAATTTTTATTCCTTTTTTAGATGGTAGCTATTTTAAGGATTCAAGAAATTGAGAGTGTGTTCACTGGGAAATCTTAAATTTTTTTTTCAAATAACTCCTTTGGCTATAGAATCCTAGTGGTATACAGTTAAACCCCTCTGAACGGACTCCCTGAAATGCGGACACCCCCTGTACAACGGATAAGCAAGAAGGCACCAATTGATCTCCATTAGGAGCTAATACAAACTTACCCCTCATAGCGGACACCTCTTAACTCCGAACAACGGACACTATCACCTAACTCTACAGTACAAATCAACCTCTTATAACGGACACGATGCCACACCCCCTGCTGATTAATTGTCAGGGACTCACATCGGACATGTGATATCTCACACTAGCTACAGCTGACGGGACTATACTATGTAAGACTATTTTATTCTTATTGACTATCATTATTATTAATTTGTCTGTATCACTGAACTGCACATGCTCAGTAGTTTGTTGGTGGTTGTTAGGTCAGAGTTAATTATTGTTTTGAACACCATTATTATGAACGGTTAGCTACTCAAAATAATATTTTTGACTACTAACGCTACTTGTTAGTTTTAAGAACCCTCACATTTGGTGGCAGCGGTGCCGTGTGGACTTCAGCAGCTTCATAGAATCACATAGACCTGATCTAGAATCAACTCTTCGCAGATTTAAAAGAAGATTGCGATGTCTACGCGACAAGGAACGAGATACAAACAAGTAGTACTAGCACCTCCGGAAGAAGAAAAAGAAGAGGAAGCTGAACAACCTCCAGTGCTTTACACAGATGAAATTCTTTTTCAAAAAGAAGGGTCTTTGTTAGATGAACAGCTTCTGAATGAAGAGGCTATGAGAAGTGACAATACTGGCTCTGAGGAAATGCAATTTTGTGGTCCTTCAGAAGATGCCATAGGAAAGGTGTTTTACATTATGATGGAGAGGGAGAGAGCCCAGGAAAAGAGGGAGCAAGAGTGGAAGGAGGAAGAACGAAGGTGAAGAGAAGAAGAACGTTTGCAAGAGGATCGAGAGACGTCGAGAGGAAGACCGCCTGCGACGAGAAGAAGATAATCAACGTTGGGAAGAGCTCTTCAAAACAATGATTTCTTCTACAGCTAAGTTGTCAACATCTCCAACCTCAAGCTCCTATGATAGACTCCGGGATATCCCTAAGCTACAAGATTCTGATGATATTGAAGCATATCTTTGAAAGACATATTATGGAAACATACAAAGTTGAGAAGGCATACTGGGTGGCACAGATAGCACCACTCCTTCATGGAATGGCACAAAAAGCATACATGTCTGTACCAAGAAAGTCTTATGAGGAAGTGAAAGAAGCTATCCTTCAACACTATGATATAGGTGAGGACACTTATCGCCAGAGGTTTACTACAGCAGTACCTCAAGACAAGGAGTCTTATTCTCAGTTCAGTGCTAGAGCAGGGGATCTACTGGATAAGTGGGCAAAGAACTGTTCTACAGGAAAGGACTGGAGAGAGCTGATTGGAACTGAGCGAGTAATCAGTACAATGCCCCATCATGTCCAAGCATGGGTCAGAGATAAGAAACCCAAGACCATGGTGGAGGCAGGGAAATTGGCTGATGATTATGTGAGAAACAGGAAATTTGAGTATGGGGCAGGAAATCGCCAATTCAGGAGAAACAATGATCGCCCTGAAGTACGAGACAAGGATAGAGCAGGAAAGGAGAAAAAAGAGGAAAAGTGTGTTGTTACTAGTGTCTCAAGAGAATCCAATGGAACTAGTGTCTCAAGAGAATCCAATGGAACTAGTTACAGCAATCACAACAAAAAATTCTCCAAAAGTTTTGACAAAGAGAAAGGGCCACTCTGCTTCAATTGTAAGAAGTGGGGGCACGTATCTGCACAGTGCCCAAATAAAGCAGAAAATGCTAATTACAGTGGGCAATGGCACAAAAGAGAAGATACGGGAAGAACAATAATATATCAAGGAACTATTGCAGGAAAGGCAGCACCCCGTCTTCGTGTGGACAGTGGAGCTGACAGAACCTTGGTACACCCAAGCTGGATCCCAAAAAGAGCTTTTGTAGAAAAATCTCAACTGTTTCGAAATGCATGGGGAGATATAAAGAGTCTGCCCTTAGCAGAGGTACAGATTGTAGTTGGAGGAAAGAAGTATACCCTAGAGGTAGCAGTGACAAAAGGCCTGGCATACAATGCTCTACTGGGTAGAGACATTCCAGAGTTAAATCAGTTGGCAGAAAAGTTTGACAAACAGCGAGCTGAGGAGGCCTTAATGGTGACTTCAAGAGCACAAGTCATAAGGGAACAGTTAGAGGATAAGGAACTGCAGAGGAAGCAGTTGCAATCTGAAGTTCAGCCTCACACCCTTGAGGATGAAGAGGATTCATCTGAAGTATCACATACTCAATCAGATGAAGAAGAGACTAGTCAGAGTATTCATCCTGTTCATGAACATTTTATGGACATTAATGAAGAATCTACTCTGAAATCGAAATCACCACAGGAATCTAAAAGTAACCTTGGTGATTTGATCCCTCTTTATTTTTGCAAGTTCGAGATAAGAAGAAGCTTACCAGAAGTCAAAAGAGGCAACAGTCAGTACAGTTACTGAGTGGAAAAGAGGCAAGCTTGCCAGAAAAGATGTCTAGAGAAAAACTTGAGTTGGCTCAGAAAAGTGATCCAACACTGGCTGAAGTTAGACGCCAGGCAGATGTGGGAGAATCCTACCTTTGGCATGATGGCTTACTGTATCAAGTGAAGACTCAGAGTCAGTCTTGGAATTAGCTCATTCAGCTCCCCTTGCAGGTCACTTTGGAAAACGTAAAACAACTGAACGTATCCTGAAGAGATTTTTCTGGCCAGGAGTTCGAAAGGAAGTTCAAGCCCTATGTCGAAGTTGTCCAAAGTGCCAGAAGACTGCTGTAGTTCAGAAAAATCGAGCTCCTCTGAAGCCCCTCCCTATTATTGTACCTTTTTCTCGAATTGCAATGGATGTTGTTGAACCACTCACCCGAACAGATAGAGGCAATAAATATATATTGGTTGTGATGGATTATGCGACTAAGTGGCCAGAGGCAGTGGCCTTGAAGTCAGTGGACAGTGAGACAGTAGCAAGAACTCTTGTGAAGTTGTTTGCTAGAATCAGGATACCTAAAGAGATTTTAACTGATCAAGGTTCAAACTTTGTATCAAAATTAATGACAGAATTTTATCATCTGACAGGAGTTACTCCCATTAAAACAAGTATATATCATCCACAAACTGATGGCATGGTTGAACGTTTTAATGCTACATTAAAGAGAAAGGTTTTGCCAATGATGCCAAGGATTGGGACCAATTTCTACCATTTATGTTGTTTGCATGAGAGATATAGTTGAGGATATCACTGGCTAGACCTATAGGTAGAGTTATAGCATTTCAAATGGCATCACTGTCTGTCTGCTTTCTAATGGGTGGAAAGGGAGGTGTGGCATACAGAGAAAGATGTTCCTTTCTGCAAAAAATTCTCTCCTTTGAAGCATTAACTAAAAATGCAATGAGATTAGCTAGCATGATTGAGTTCACACATCACTTCACAGAAAAAAGCAAGATGCAAGCTCTGTGTTAAGTAAAATATATTTAAGCAGGCATAGAATTATATTCAACAGCCAAAAAAAGCTTGCTTATTTTCAGCAGAACTCCAGTAACTCTTTCAGCAGAGCCTCCAACTTGAAGTGAATAACTTCAGTACAAAAATTGCTCTCTTTCCGTATTTTTGTAGCAAATTCCGTAGAGCTAGCTAGTTTGACCTGCATCATTCTTAATCATTATTATTGTTATAAGACACACACCTGCGTGTGCAGGTATCTTGTGATTAATAATGAAAATAGACTAGACTGTGAGCTAGAATTGAGAGTCTTAGCTAGCTATCATAGTGCTTGATAGGAGACACTGGAACAAGCTATAGCTAGCTATAAATAACAATGCACCAGTAAACAAATTATCATGAATTAACTGACAATAAATATACTTACTGTTTTTATCACCTGTTTATGAACTGTTTAGACAACTCTTTAAGCCTCTGCTGGACAATGTTATTTCACAGCTGTTCTGTTAGCTAGCTATTATTATACATAGCTACTTCCGTATAAATTGAATCAATTTCCGTAGTCCGTATTTATAGGTGTAAATCCGTAAAAATACGGATAAATCCGTGTGGTTGGAGACTCTGTCTTTGTGTCGCTATATCTATGCAGTTAAAATTAATTATGCAGACAGTGGTTACTTTTATGCTGACTCATCCTTACCTAATGTCACTGTAGACGGTCAAAAAATGGCCTGATCCAGCTGATGATCTAAAGTGTCTGATCTGTTTTTCGGTGGCTAAAGACCCCAGACAACATGAGGAGTGTGGTAGGCTATTCTGTGGAGAGTGCATACAGGAATATGGAATGGACAAGCCTTGTCCTAACTGCAGGGCAGAGCAGGCCAATTACTTCAAAGACAACAGGAGTAAGTAGCTATATGCATAGTGCCCCTGGTGTCTTCAGTTGCTATAATAGTGATAATGTACTCCCTACTATGTGTGTATCTGTAGGTAAAAGATGTATCAGAGCTCTCCCTGTGAAATGTGATAATGTTGAGAGAGGTTGTGAATGGGAGGGAACTGTTGGTACACTAGATGAACATGTTGCTGTGTGCAAGTTCACTCCAGTCCCCTGCCCAAATCAGTGCAAAGAAGAGGACAAAATCACATTATGCATGAGAAAAGATTTAGACCACCATGTAAATAACGAATGTCCAAATCGAGATTACAAATGTGAGTATTGTGGAAAGAAAGGCACGTATGCTAATATAACACAGATTCACGATAGTGTATGCAAGAAGAAAAAAATTCCCTGCACTAATACTGAATGCACGGAAACTATTGAACGTGGGAAGATGAAACACCATCTTGATGACTGTGACTACACCATTATATCATGCAAATACAAGAACATTGGATGTGATGTGGAATTAAAGAGAAAAGATATGCCAGTACATGAAAAAGATGATAAGGTTCACCTCCATCTAGCACTAGGTGCTATGGTCAAGTTACAACAATCAGCAAATGACACTATAGCAGCACTGCAGGGTAACATGAAATCAGCAAATGACATTATAACAACACTTCAGGGTAAAGTAGCCACACTGCAGGGTGACATGAAATCAGCACAAAATACCCTTCAAACAGTTACAAGAAGAGAAAAACCACTGACATTCAAACTAACTGAATATCAAAAGAAAAAGGATAACAATGAAATAACTAAGTCAACATCCTTTTACACCAGTCCTGAGGGATACCACATATGTCTTCGAGTAGATGCCAATGGTAATGGTGATGGTAAACAAACTCATGTATCAGTCTTTGTAGAAATATTAGAAGGAAAACATGACAACACTCTGAAGTGGCCATTCACAGGAACTTATGTTTTTGAAATACTGAATCAACTAGAAGATAAAAACCATCACACTAAGACTTTAAATATAACAAGTACACACAAATTAAGTGTTGGATCTGATTGGGGTTATCCTAAGTTTATTTCCCACTCTAAGCTCAGTCACAATCCATCCAACAACACGCAGTACCTCAAGGATGACACTCTCTACTTCAGATTAACAGTTACATCTTCCGACTATAAGCCTTGGTTAGACTACACACTCTAGGTAAACACAACCACTTTATTTCTGTCTTGGGCACCCACTGGCAATCAGTCAGTCTCAGAATACTTTGTAGTTAGAACATTCTGTCAGCTAGGAAATAGTACCACTCAGTGGCAATGTTTAGCTGCTGCTACTGATATTTTTGTGCTTCCCAGATAGCTATGGTGTCCCAGAGAGAAATCAAGAGGAAAGGTGTAGTAATGCTAATCATTTGTGGTATTCTTGTTTCAGATGTACTGAGAACTCCCTGGAGGATTGGAAGAATGGTATATTGTAATTAACCCAAATATTATGGCCAGTTCCTTTTGTAGATGGTATTAAGGATTTGAGAGTGTGCTCACCAGGAAATTATGTATAATAATTATAAGCTATTAAAAATATATTAATAATAATTATATATAATATAACTATTATATTTTTTTCCTTCCCACTATTATGGAAAGGGGGTGTTTTGTTTTCTTGTATTAATGAGTAGATTATAAGTGGAGGTGGGAGTTTTCGTTTTCAAGGCTGAAATTTCTCAGGCAGGTTGGAGATACTAATAAGCTAATAAAAGTATTTTGTCATAAGTATAATAATATACCCTAGTTTATTTTTTTCTTCACTATAACAACACAAAATCAGTACTAAGGTCAAGTATGATAATAATTGTTATAGATTTCAGCCTAGCAATCATTAGGCCTATCTAAATTATGCTGGCATTTTTTTTGAGAATAGGTATGAACTAGCATTTGAGAATAATTTTTCTAGCATTTTAGGTGGAATTTGTCAATATTTGGGGGGGGGGGGGGGGGATTTTCTGATTAAACACCACAGAAGTGTCACACACACACACACAGGCTGACACATCATTGTCAGCAATGACTCAGTCCTATTATACCTTTTGCAAGTAACATTAAAGGACTTTGTTTTCATGATTCTGAATCCATAATATTTACTTCCTAAGTACTTAAGCCATTTCATTAATGGACAAGTTAGAATGGTAGGAGAAACATGAGCATGATCTCCCTCACTGGTCCCAGGCATGCAGGAATGTTTTGCTTTTACAGCCATCTTCTGCTACGTAGAAACTATTTTTCAATAATAATTATTATTGTCTGTTTTATTAACATACAAATAGCTATGTTCATTGAAGGACTACATTGAAACTTCAGTCATGTTGCAATACAAATAAATTCTAATTAGCTAGCATGTTTGATTTTTATTGACTAATTGTCACATGTTTGAAAAGAATAATAGGTGATTTGGCAAGAATTATAGGCTGACTTCTTAAGAATTATAGGAACTTGCCAAAGAATTATAGAATAGCATTTTAGGCAAAAATCTGGCATAATTTAGACAGGCTAGCAGTCATGCTCAGAATGTACTAGCTATTTTAAAATAAATGTTGAAGTCAAATTCAAAAGATTGTATATTTACTTTAGCAGAGTTGCAGTGTAAACATAGTCTGGCGCGCCCGAAACTTTTTAAAATTGAAAGTGTTTTAAATTAAAAACAACAACAACAACAAAAAAAACAACATAGAGTGATTAATCAGGGATTCCTCCCCACCCACAAGTGCATAATGTGTGTTAGTTCATACCTGAGTCAAGAATATTAGTTTTATGTATAATTGGGTTCACTGGGCTGAATAATTTTAACCATTGGAAAAACAGTTTGGCAGACCCATAACAGCTACACAATGAGAGAATATTATTACAATTTAATATTAAGTAGAGAAATCACCAGAGCACCAGTAGAGTAGATGTACCACTGGCTATACACCTTCACATAACATTATGAAAATAACTTTTGTCCCAGGGCCAAAACCTTATTAACTTAGTTATTTAATTTGGTGTCAATTTCTGCATGGCTATGGATAGATCAATAGAGGGCATTATCATACAATAACATAGCTGCCAACTTTTCGTCTATTTCAGGGACATAGACCACACCCCATCCAACCACGCCCCAAATGATGTAATTTTAGTGATGTTATGCCCAAAAAGTAAAACTAATAGTATTATTATTATACTTATACACTACATATTATTCTATAATACAATATGTATTATGGGACATGGCAATGTTACATTTAACTCTTACACTAAAATTTTGTCACTTGTTTAACAACAAAGTGACTTAGAGGTGTTGTATAAACTAGGTGGGCAGCTGGGGCTGTCTAGCTTGTAAGAATTATATCACTAAGAGGTGTAGTGTAAACTATCTGGGAGCTGGCTGTCTGGCTTCCGGGACATAACAATAGCTTTCCGGGACAGAGTGATAAATCCGGGACAGTTGGCAGCTATGCAATAGAGGCTAGAGCATAGCTAGTTCTATTGCTACATCACTGATTGAAGCTACCTGGTCAGTGCCTATAAAATAATTATCACTGCCCAATTTAAAAAAATCCACATTATTAACAGCAGATGAACATTCAAATTTTGACTTCAGGTAATAATTAGAATATCTGTACGTGGGAGGAGCTTTAACAGGAAACAATTCCAATTTCAATTGGTCAGTGATAGTACTATATTTTAGTGTACCTGGTCCAGTTTTGTGTTCATATAGTATGTTCACTCCCACCAGCTTTCTAGCTAATTAACTCAAGGCTGTCTAGCTAGTTGACTCTTGAGTTAATTATTTTGTATTATAGCTAGCAGTATTAACTGTGCGGTTGTTCTAACATTATTATAAATAGCAGTTGTGGTCATCATCTTTTCTATATACTTGTCTCTCCTGTAATAATGACATTGATTTAAAGGGTTATGATAAACTCATCTAAGGGAGGTCCGATATCTTTCTGGGATACAGTCCAGCAATCCTGTATGAACAGTGCACTGACATAATATTATGTGCACATTAATATTATTAGAATACAGTAACTGCTTGGGACAAAAGGGAATGGACTTATTTAGGATATAGTTTGATACATAAGCTGTTAGCAAAGCCATACATACAGTTATAGGGGGCATTCTCATTCTTTAGGAGGACTGGCCTAGGTATGGATATCAGAGAGAGATTGAATTAGTAATGGAGAGGGAGGGAGGGAGGGAGGGAGGGAAGAGGGAGAGAGAGAGAGAGGCTCACTTCAATCTCACTTCAATCTCACCTTTTGACATCAACCATTCTCTGTTATAAAGTCGAGCAAAATATCGCTGCAATGAAAAATAACAACACAATAACAATAACAATAACAATAACAATAACAATAGTAGAGTGCTAATACACCAAACATGAGTACACTGCATGCATGTGCAGCATATTAATAGCAATAATTGATCCTTAAAATGAGATTAATAGTACAATATTATAGTAATTTAGAAGCTATTCAGTGTAAGACTACATGTCTGATCTATAGGGGAAACACAGAATATCGTGGGAACATCTAGAGATAATTACTCTGCACTCACTTGTCCACTGTCACACAGACAAGTTACTACAGTGTGTCCTGGGCCTAGCTCTCTAGCTACCTGTGAAATAACATGTTAGGCTGACAGATGAACAGAGATAGACAGACAGACATACAGGCCAATAGAGCCAAAGCAGACAAATAACAGACAGACAGAGCCAAAACTTATGTGTCCAACCTTCACTGTTGCAGGTACATTCAATCCTGACAGATGAACAGAGATAGACAGACAGGCCAATAGAGCCAAAGACAGACAAACAGATAAACTAACAAGACAGACAGACAGGAAGACAAACTTATGCGTCCAACCTTCACTGCTGCAGCTACATTCAATCCTGTAGAAGCTCCAACAAAAAATCCTTCTTCATGTAACAGATAGAAGGTCTGATAAGTTTTTGCATAATATCAATTTTCACTATAATTATTATTCTCTACTACATACTCACCATTTCAACAGCTTCTGTGTCTTTAATGAGGAGAGCACGATCAACTGGAGCACCTTCTACATTCTTAGTCACTCTACCCTGACCAATGCCTGTAGAACCAGGAATGGGAACAGAATTCCAGAGAATAGGAATAGAAATAACCATGGTAATTGGAATGAAAATGCTGAAGAATGGAATAGAAGAATGGAATAGAAGGAAAATGAAATGAAAGTAATGAAAATGCTGGAGAATGGAATGGAATAGCATATGAATGAAATACAAAACAATTGTCATGCACATACCTCAGTAAACTTAGTCAGGTCTTCAGTAAAGTAGTGCATTGATCTTTAGTAAATTATTAGTAAACTAAGCCACAATTAAAGTGCATACCTTCAGTGATAGAGGCTCCTTCTGTTCGCTTGATCTCCCCATCAGTGAAATAATGGTAAAGAACACTCCCCTACAGAGTGTGGGAGGAGTCAGGGAGAATGTGGTAGGTACAGTGATGTAATGGTTAAGAATAATCCCCTACAGAGTTTGGGAGGAGTCAGGGAGGGTGTGGTAAGTACTATGATGTAATGGTCAAGAACACTCCCCTACAGAGTGTTGGAGGGGTCAGGGAGGGTGTGGTAGGTACAGTGAAGAATACTCCCCTACAGAGTGTGAGAGGGGTCAGGAAGGGCGTGGTAGATACAGTGATGTAATGAATCCCAAATGTGAGGACCCAGGTTGAGGGTGAGGGTAAAGTAAAGATTTCAGGGATTTAAAATAAAGGGGCCCCACTATATAAATGACAGAGGTGTCTTCATTTCAAGGAGTTGGAATAAAGGGATCCTATTGTATAAATTATAGAGGTGTTCTCATTTCAGTGGCTAGAAAATATCCATAATAGCAGGTTTTCCATAGCTCACCTGGGGATCAGCTAATACAACTTGAATATCTGGATTCTTAGTTTTCAAGTACATACCAGCACCTACAAACAAACAAACAAGTAAATAAACAAACATTAATTGGATGCTTCTTTTCATGAGTTGCTCCCTGCAAACCTGCTAGAGTCCCTCCAGTTCCTGTGCCGAAGGTAATAGCATCCACTTTACCATCTGTTATCACACACACAACAGGTTAATCAGAAGTAAGAAAATGTAGAGGCATTCTGCTAATAACAATATATAAGCAGCAGCAGCAGCAGCAGCAGCAACAACAACAACAACAACAACAACAATCATCCTTACTGGTCTGCTGCCAGATTTCTGGACCTGTCATCTCAAAGTGTGCTTTCCTGTTTGCCTGGTTGTCAAACTGGTTTGTCCAGACTGCATTGTCCAGTGTCTTTGCATAATCCCTAGCCTGTATTATTATAACACTAATTAGAAACTAAAGTGTATTCACCGGCACAACCAACAAGTGATCCCAATGGACTTTTAGACTGATTAGTGACCAACCAACCACATGAGTTTTAACCCTCATGTTATAATCATAGTGCTTTATTTTCAAGGAGCTCAACTTTCCCGTTTTTCATGAAAATAGGAAAGATCTGCCAAACTTTTGCTCTTGAAACTAATCTCCATTTACTTGGCTTCTTCTAACCTTTCAAAAGCTATTTCATGAAAGGATGACCTATTCGAAAAAATTGAGCTCCTCCAAAATAAAAGTGCTATACAGTACTACTTAAAAGATGGATGCTTAAGTCTCTGTACACTAGTGTAGCTAGTGAAAAATCCTCAACTAGTATACTTCTTTGAGTTATGAATGTCTCAAACATGGCTGATAACTAAAGAAAACTGAGGTTATAACAACTGTCTGTCATATAGCCAATGATTCTTATTGACCATGCCCCTTTAATGGACCACACCCACCACTCCAAATACTTGCTAGGGGCTTGTGTCATAATAAGGAGAAAGAAGACCATCAAGCTATACCCTCCCTTTAATTACTATTAATTGATCTATTATATCACAGAGGAGGAGCCTTCTCGCCAAATATCTGCTTCCTCTGGATAAGGTAGGTGTGGTCTTAAAGATGTAAGCCTGTAATTATGGGGAGGTGGTGGGGGTATACCTAGTTACCCTGTAATAATTATGGGGAGGGGGTGGGGGCATATCTAGTTACCTGGTGGTTATAGTTTGCAGGATCTGTGATGGGAACAGCAGGAACCTGCCTTACATCTGCTCCAAGTACCTCTAGAGCATCAACTTTCTCCTGTAATCAATAATAAACATTGCATGAGGTTATTCTGAGATGAAGCTGATTGTAAGGACTCTAATATACATTGTTCCATATTAAAAAATTTACATTAGTTGTTATATTGTTGCAGTGTTTTGTTACAGTCGAACCCCTCTCTTTTAAACCCCTGCAATGAACACATCTCTGAGCCTCTTTAGTCCAAACCCCTGAAATGAGGACATCTCCTGTATACAATGAAGCCTATCTATTCCAACCCATCTCTCTATTCCAACCCCTGAAATGAGGACACCTCTGTATAGAGAGGAACACCTCTATTCTAAACCCAATTGAGGACATCCCTCTAATCAGGACACTTTCACTTGTCCCAAGGTGACTGGAATAAATGAATTTTCCCAGATTAGTACCATTAAAAGTAGTTATCCTTTATGAAAAAGAAAAGATTTCCCTTTGATAGTTTTGGTGTGATCTTAAGACTCTACTTCCTAAAGGAGATGACAGCATGGCTCAGGTCTGGTCAATTTACCTGTGATTGAGTATCGGGCATGAAAATGACGCATTTGTATCCTAGAGCATTGCACATGTGTGCCAGTCCTATTCCAGTGTTTCCTGCAGTTCCTTCCACTATAGTACCTCCTGGCTTAATGAGACCTTCAAAAAAATAACAGACAGTGGAGCCCTGAACAATACTTATTATTATTAGTATAACTTCTATTCCAGAACAAATTCAAGTGTCCTGATTAGAGTGGTGACCCCATTGAAGTTCTATTAATGTTAATACACAAGCTGTTATTTGGGACATACTCCAGTGTCCTTAACATATAGGATTTAGGAAGTTGTAATAGAGGGGTTCCACTATAGTACTGATTAGAGGGATGGTCTCACTTTAGGATGGCCCACTCCTGAGAGACATACCGTATGTTCATTTAATTATACAACTTTTAAATGATGAAACTAAATACACATTACCTTTCTCCTCTGCCTCTTTGATGAGGTAAAGGGCCGCTCTGTCCTTGACACTCCCGCCAGGATTCTGATGCTCCGCCTTTGCAGCTATAATACAGCCAGTCTCAGCACTAAGCTTGTTTAGTTTTATCAGAGGTGTACTATAGAGATGTCATATATCTGGTTAATTTCACCATATTATACTGCATAGACCCCAATATACTTTTAACTGACATGAAATTTGGTTGTCTGGTTAAAATAATAAACCAATATTAAATATTTTCATTGCCACATTTACCACGAAAGTCTCATAAGGAGGTTAGAGTAGAGTGGTTATGTCACAGGGTTGGGTTCCACTGTATACAAATGTGTCCTCATTTCACAAGGTTAGAATAAAGGGACTCCATTGTATATAAAATGTGTCCTTATAATAATATTATTTCAAGAAGCTGTTGCGCTTCACTATTAAATCCCACCCTTTACCTGGTACCCTAATATCAAACTTCAACCTAACACTTAAAAGATATACTGCATAGACCCCAACATAATACCAACCAATTTAATTGACATGAGATTGCATCAAATTTATAATTATTAATATTTAAAAAACTTACTTGCCTACTGCTCCACGGAATCCTTCCACCATTGTCTACATAATCAACACACAACTATAATACTGTTAGCTATCTGTCTGCTAAGACAGACAAAGTAGATTCACTGTTTCTCATCACAGCTCTTTATTCATAGTCAATTGTGTACTGTTGTTATTGTACTGTATCTAACCCTAACCCTACCCCTAGCCCATAACAATTGGCAATGATGTAATCTGAATAATCTGTTACATGGAGAAGGAGCCTTCATCACTGACTGCCCCAGTCTCTAGAACAATCTTGCTTTAAACTGTATACCCCCTTCATGTGAAGTACAAATATTTGATTTCTTGTTTTATAGATCATGTTTACTCAGCCTGATATATCATAGGTATAATAATAGGTTCAAAAAATATGAATATCCTTAATTTTGCCCTTTGACCCTTACATTGATGTACCTTGGCTAGATAACTGTCTGATTTCTCTTGCAAAACACACTAAGGCATAGTCATTGTAAAGCTAGCTAGTAGCTTTCTAACAACAAAAAAACAAAAACAACTGCACCGTTAATTGTAACCTTGCATTGGTTATGTGAGGATTGAGCTGGCAGAGCCCTTAATCAAATTGGCATGGCATTATATAGCTATATATCAGCTATAGCTATGTTTGGTATAATCTATACATACAAAATTTGATATTTATTCAAGGGAGGGACTTGTCACAACACTGACGTACTGACACAGAGGTAACTCTGCACATAATTTACTTCTAACCTGCAAAGATCTGGCTCTTCCTTGCCTCCCTGCACGGAAAAATCTCCTGCTCAAGGATTGAAACATCGTCGGTCTGCACTCCACTTCTTCTCTTCTAATTATCAGTAGGTAAGTAATTTCGAATGGCTGACCTTCACACGTGTTCGAGACAATTGGACGGTGTCGTTGTTGATAGCCACTCAAAGAAGAGGAAAAAGAAGAAGAAAGATAAAGCAGTTGTTAAAGAAGACAGTATAGAAAACAGTGTTGTTAAGGCAAGAACCGAAATTCCTGATGGCGTCGGGTTGAAAGTGGGGAACGGAGAGTTAGAAATATTAGTACCATTTCAGGATGAGAAGAATGTGAAAGAACTAGAATGTAGTGAAAACACAAATACATCTAGTCAACCCGTTCATGTAATGGCTAGTAAAAAGAAAAGGAAAAAGAAGAAGGGATATATTGCTGATAGCTCCTTGTCAGGAAGCAGCTGTACAAAGACTTCCTCTACAGAGACTGATAGTAAACATGTTTCTACATTTGACAAGGAACTGGAGTGGTGCATAGCCCAGCTCAAACTGAGTATGCTGAGGCCAGGAGCCAAGCGAGTGCAGAAGAACCATAGTGAACAGAACCTTCAAGTTTTGAAAAGCATCAAGACTCCTCTGCCTAAGAAAAGGCAGTTGATGAGGAGCCTCTTTGGAGATTATCGTACCAAAATGAGGACTCAGCCTATCCCTGATAGTTTTGTATTCAAAGAGACTAAAGTAAAGGCTGAAAAGGCCGAAAGCACTATTGAGACACTTGGTACTTACTTCAGGAAAGCCTCTACTGGCACAGGAAAGAGATTATTAACTCAAGATGAAAGTAGTTTCAGATTTAATTTTACTATTCCTGCAGATAATGATTGTGGATGTGGTTAACTCTATCCGTGCGTGCCTGTGTGTTATATGACAATCATCTGTTCAGTAATAGAAACAAGTTACAAGTGTAGTATTATTGTCACTTTTTAAATGTAATAATAAAATGAACCAGGGGCCCAAAATAGACCACAAGAATGAATTATTGTCCTCACAGGTGAGCAGTTACTATGACAATAGTAGAAAATGTTATCTCAGATGAAACCTGTACAATGGAATCTCAATTGATTAGAAAGATGACCTGAATCTTTATGCCAGAGAGGACAATTAGTTGAGTAGAGAGATGACCTCATTTTTATCTAAAAATAGACATGCATCCAATATAATATAGTACCTTAATCTCAATTGAGGGCTGGAGAGTATACTAAATACTCTTATGGTCATAATTTAACACTCCAAATAACATGCAATCAATCCTGTTCCCAGTTCACACCTACACCTTAATATTTGTTAAAGCTCCTCCCCTCTCCGTATTAACAATAGTAATTGAATTTTAACAATAAGAATATTCATTACCCACAATATTCATTGTTAAGATATTCAGTACACAAAGGGTGTGTCAAATACAGCACAATAGGTTTAATTCTATGACTAGTGGTGATGTGCATCATAATTATAGCAATAGAATGATATGAACTTGCTGTAGCTAATTTTAAAACATTATGAGATAATGATATATATAGCTAAAGTATAAAGTATTTTTAGTTGTAAGAGGATGAATCTCACAAAGAATCATGTGCATAATTATAAAACAATAATTGTTAGAAAGAGTTTTTATCCAAATTTAAATTATCTTTTCTTGCTTGGGTTGCTTTCATTGACAAATCTAATACAAGACACGGCAATCCCTATTCCTGCTAGACTGCACAAAACGGTAAGTGCTGAAAATAGTATAAACACAAGTGCCAGTGGCCGGCTAATGTCCCTAAAACAGCATTCATCATTACAAGCATCTACACAACTGTAAGTAAGTTCGGGCTCTAAGCAATTGTCGCAGAAATTTAAGAAGGATGTGATCCACATAATGAACAGAACGGTACTTGTCAGAAGGGTTACGGCACTTGTAATCAGAAGCAAGAAAGCAAGAATCTTTCGTATTCTTGAGGCACCACCAATCATTATAATCATGATAATGGCATTGACTAGAGAGAGGACTCCAAGAACGAATCCAATAGCATGTGGAAGTGGTCCGCTGAAATCAACGGAGATCCATGCTATGATAGAGGAAAGGTGGCCCATGGAGCAGATAAGGAAGATAATAATAAAAATGATGGCTATAACTAGCCCAAAAGTTTGACCCTTAGCCATGTTATAAGCCTGTAATGAAAAGATAGATAGAAAAATACTATAGTTATGTCATAATAGCTACATAATTTCAGTTGAAATACATCAACAGATAACTTAAAATAGTAAGTATTAATTATTATAGCTACTCATAGATTTGCCTAGTAGCTGCTAGCTAGTAGTTTCCAGTAGCTAATTGCATGTAGTTAGCTAGTTAAGCTTATTATACTCAATTATGCTATACTTGTGTGCAAGAATACTGTAATAATTATGGTGCCTTGTTTTTTGGTGTAAAAATACTCCTCCAGCTAAAATTGATCACTAACCCGGATTACTGGGTCATGATAGCGGAGTAATAGTAGCTATAGCTCTATTCAAAAAGTGGGTGGGGCTGACGATGACTATTATTAGCTAAATCTCCACGTAGCTCAATACATACCTGATATCTCTCTCAAAACCTCTCTGTGGAGCTATTTACCTACTTGCCTCCAAGCCCAGGTAGCTACGGTTTTATATAGATTCAAAAGCAGAGCATTAGTGTAATGTCCTTGCTGACCACGCCCCTGTTTACAGCATTTCTAAGCTAGCCACGCCCAACTCAGGCACTATTATATAGTGATCAGATGACCACGCCTCTGTTTATAATCCAGCCTTGCGGAGGCGTCCTAGGGTGTCAGAGAAACTAGCTCTTGGTCTCCTGATCTGCTGGGACCTGCTGGGACCTGCTGGGATCTGCTGGTAAGTTTAGTTAAGTTAGTTGGAAATATAAGACAACAGCAAGTGGAAATAAAAGCTATCTAGGAGAGAATGTCACTGTATTAAGTGTAACAAAGTTAAGGTTTTTAGCTTGACATCACTATGTTACATAGGAAATAATAAGCCTGATTCTGGAGGATTATTTTTAAGAGTGAAAGAAGTGAGAAGAGGATTGATGAAAGTCAAGAATGTGACACAATCTTTAACTTAGCTTATGAGGCTGTGGTGAAACATGTTGCTTTTAAAAGGAAGTATAAAAGTAGTAGGTGAAAGGAAGACGAAATGGTGACTTGAAGTGACAGGAACCATGGAAGATTTAAAACAAGATTGATGAAGTATCTTCTCCAACACCAACTCAACCATCATGGCATTAATTGAGATCAAGCCTTGCCATTTGTAAGCAAAGTTGTTCGAAACTCTCCAGGACTCCTTATTGACTAGCTGTGTTTGTGTGTGTGTTCTTTGTTGGGCAAGTTCTTCACTGTTGGGCAAGCTCTTCATTATTTGGCGAGATCTTCGTTGTTCAGTGAGCTCTTCACTGTTGGGCGAGCTCTTCACTGTTAGGCAAGCTCTTCACTGTTAGGCGAGCTCTTCACTGTTGGGCGAGCTCTTCACTGTTGGATGAGCTCTTTACTGTTGGATGAGCTTTGTTGGGCAAGCGCTTTGGCAAGCTCTTTGCTTCAACACACTTGTTTTTTCTATTGTGCAAATAAATGATATCATTCATTAATCCACTATTTTTGAGTTTCATAAAATTAATATTTTGAGAGAAAAGATTTGTAAATTACATTAGTCACAAATCATTAACAGAAAAATAATATAAGTAGATTCAGGACTCAGGTCAGGTGACTTTATTGGTCCTTGTGTGTGTGGTCAGCTACATATCTTACCTGAGTTATGAATACTAATAAAACTTGTGTACAGATGGATTATAGCCTTTCTCTTGTGGGCTATCTAGTGATGTGAGTACATAACTAAAACCACACTTCTTATTTACTGTCATTTTTAAGCCCAGTCTTTATTTTAGCCTCTTAAGCAAGAGTCGATTTTAATTTAGCAATAAAATGGTTAAGAGAAAAATAACCACCTCTGGGCAGTCTTATCTTTACAATCTTTCTTAACTAACTTCTAGGCCACCTGTGTGATTAGCTATAGGAGCTGGATTGGTTGATTGCTTATATGTATAGTTGTGTGTACAGCTATTAGTTTCACTCAATACTAGACACAACTTTATCAATATTCATAGTTCAGAAATCATAGTAATAATAGTAGACTAGTGTGTAGTGTAAGTACATATAATACCCAGCCTGATTCCACTCTAGACGTCAAATATGATAGTGACAGCTACCTAAAGCACTATACACATAATGTACATGTAGTACTAGCTAGGGCATGCGCGTGCAAAAAGCACGTGGCTATTTTGTTTTCGTGGCAAGGTGCTTAAAAGTAAGAAAAGCTAGAGAGAGAGACCTCAAGCAAGCTCTTCTACTATATAGTACTATGGTAAGTCCATTTTACTGCCTAGCTAGTTAACCTGGGTAGAGCTTACCATAATTTTTATCCATAACAGAAAACCAGTTCTACTGAACCTGTTGGCCTGCCAGTACCTGTAATTACAGCACTAGAAGAAAGCTAGCTCTGTCAGCTTCACAGCTTGATGCTACCACTGGGTAATCATCCCAGTCAGTAGCATTGTAGGATGGGAAAAAGGTTGGCTATCAGCTCCTCAACTTAGAATCCTTGGAGATTTCCCTCCAAGAGGTAGCTCAGTGCAAGTATTGCCAGGGTCCTCTTGCACTGAGAGTTTTAGTGGTAGGAAAGGGTTCATGTTTCCAGTGTACAAATACTACCTGTGCTATGTCCACAATTATATCTGATTCCTCCTGGGCTGGGCTGAAGCATCATCATCTGTGAATAATACAGCTATTGTAGGAGCTAGAATAACTGAAGTCCTTGATGTCCTCAGTTCATGTACTTGAACAAAAGTATTGTGGTCATTGCTCACATTATCAAGCTTGTTTCATGTTATTTGTACCATTTCTATCATTTACCTTGCTTTTTATACCATTTTGAATCCTTATTTGCTGTGGAACTTCCTCTCAAGCTCCTTTTTTGATAATATATTTTGCTATGTTGAGATAATAGGCATGTTTGTATTTATTATAGATTTAATAGATTTATTTGAAGTAGTGATACTGGAATTTAAGCATAATTTACCCCCCCCCCCCCCAAAAAAAAAAGAAACAACCTCTTTGGAGTGCTTATATCTTATGTTCTGAACCACAGTCCAAATTGTGGCCACTCAGAGAAAGCAGGCTGGAGAAAAAATTTAAAATAGTGACCTTGGTTTACAGCCTGCAACTGGAGCTGACTTCAGACTAATCCCCAACATATTATAGGTATCATCAGAGAGCTGCTTATTTAATAAGCAATGCTCTAAGAGTTGCAATGCTTGCTAATAAATCATTCTCTTCTAAAGGTCAATTCAAAGTTATAATGCTATAAGTATTGTTTTGTTGACTGTAATCTCTGTTTTGCATCATTGCCTGGCACCCACCTAGGTTATAACAGAACATCTTGCTCCTATGAAATGACTGCCTTAAACTAGACTAGTATACACACTATTATCATAGGGGAACTTCTCTATTCCAGACACCTTGGGACAAATTATTAACGTCCTAATTAAATGGGTGGCTTAGTTTCAAGTTCTCTTAATGCACAAGCTGTTAGAGACATATCCAGGTGTTCTTAATACGGTTCTTGTATATGGTGGTGTATTCTGAGAGGTTGGGTTCCATTGCATACCTAGGTGTCCTCATTTCAGGTGGATGGAATAGAGATATTATACAGAAATGTCCTAATTTCTGGAGGTTAGAATAGGGATTCCACTGTATACAGAGGTGTCCTCGATTTCAGATGTTTGAATAGAGAGGTTCCAAGGGTGTCTTCATTTTAGGTGGTTTGGTTCCACTGCACTGTATTATTATTATTATACTTTGTAAATAAGTATGTTTACTTTAAGTCAGTTTAGAAGTACATAACCCTGACGACTTGGGAAAAATTTTTCTTTTATACAGTTTCGGCAGCAGAGATAGATAATGCCATTTGCTGTTCCTTGCAATGATAGTGTTGTACTCTAAGGAAAAATAAATCATTCTTAATATTGATAGTGATCACACAGAATGCAGAATGAAGAGTACAGTGGCCCATTTGTGAACCCTTTTAATCAGTGATGTTATCAATCATGTTATTTCATGTGTTAGTATTATAACATAACCAATTATGGTATCAGAGTAGTAGACAGAATCTTCTAATTAACATGATTGTTTCAATTGATGTGTCCCTGAAGCACACTGAAATCTCATTCCTCCCCTCCTCTACCTCTCATTCCTCCCCCCTCCCCCCTCACACCCCTCTCACCCCTAACTGTAGGATATATTCCATCCTGATCTAGAGTATCAGGACCATGCATGTAATGCAACTTTGTTGATAATAGAACTCCCTCTAATTCCTATGAAGACACCTCTTTACACTATTTTAACACCCTGAAATGAGGACACCTCTGTGAAACTCTATTTTAACACCCTGAAATGAGGACACCTCTGTGAAACTCTATTTCACCCCCCTGAAATGAGGACACCTCTGTGAAACTCTATTTCACCCCCCTGAAATGAGGACACCTCTGTATGCAGTGGAACCTCTTTATTGAATTGAGGACACCTCTGTATAACTTTTCCAACTCTGTAAAATGAGGAGACCTCTGTGAAACTCTATTTCACCCCCCTGAAATGAGGACACCTCTGTATGCAGTGGAACCTTATTGAAATGAGGACACCTCTGTATACAATGGAACTCCTCTATTCTACCCCCTAAAATGAGGATACCTCCATATAAAGTGGAACCTCTCTATTTCAACCCCTTGCATGCTTGTTAAAGAGTCAGCTTGTGTAATAGAATTTAACCCTCTTCCATTACCTTACTGTACTAAGAAGTCAATAATAATTTAAAATTAGTGAGAGGTGGCATAATTTTGGAAAACTTTCGCTGTTTATAAATTTTCATGCACAGAAATTTTCACACGAAAATTAGACATGAAAATTTCAGTACATAACTATGCCAATGGCCATCTGCCCATACTGCAAATACTCACAGCTATGATATTTAATACTGTAGCTGTAGCCATTTTAGAGCCGCCAGGATTGCTGAATAGGTAGAGATTTAGAACAGTGCTTGGAAGTCGTAAAAGAGCAAATGCTATTCCTACACTGAGGTACCGAAATTCCGTACAGTTAGTGGTGTACTGACCCTTACTCTAAATATAAAAAACAACAGACATAATAGTGTGTAGGAGAATTTAGGTCCAATTTCCATGATTTAAGTGAAATAGTGATTACAGTGGAACCTCTTATAGACTTCAAATAATAAAGAAAATTAATTGGCAATTTAATGCTTCACATGTTTCATTAGTATCACTTCCATAGAGCCAGGTTCCACTGTATTTAAATGAGGAATTAATTAACCTTTTTGACCTAGGGAGTGTTAATTGTGTGAATGTCTGATAAAAAATTCGTGGTTTACAGCTCAGTGCCGTCTCAATTAAACCATAAAATTAAAAGTTCATGGGTAAAACATTCGTGGTTTTATTCTAACCACAAAAACCACGAAGATATTTCCCCTCAAAAATTTCCTGCTATAAGGTAAGTGTGATATTATCAGATGATGAGATGGATGTATCTTGTGAAGGGTAAGGTTGTTATAATTATTATTAGACCTTGAAATTTCTTAGCAGCTTTCATAGCAAGACAGTAGTAAAACATATTTTACTTACTAGCTTCTTCCTCACGCACACTGTTATAGAGTAAATAACAGTACAGAAAAGAACTATTCCAACTGAACCCCACAACCACAACTCATAAGCGAACCCATTCACTGTTCTCCTTTCATGAACATTCATCCTCTTGGGGTCTAGTAAGATGTAGCACCAGCCTAATAAACCAATAGAGAGTCTATTGTTATGTGGTGCATGAAATAGAGGGCCTCTATTTTAGAAATAAATTTCATAAAGGATAGTCTTAATTGGGCAAAACCAGCCATAAGCAGAAAAATCCACAGAACTCTACTTTTGGCCTTGATCCATTTTTCTGCCCCAAAAATCCACAGATTGTGGATAACCACCTCATTCCAGTGGTTAATCTACATACTAGTATGGAGTCCTTGTGGAAGTTTTTGAGGCTGGGAGAGAGAAATTCTGCTGTATTATCAGAAGTGTACTTCATGTCAAAGGATTGTAATAGAGAGATTCTTCTGTATACAGAGGTGTCCTCATTTCAGGGACTTAGTTCCACTGTATACAGAGGTGTCCTCATTTCAGGTGGTTGGAATAGAGGAGTTCAACTGTATACAGAGGTGTCCTCATTTCAGGTGGTTGGAATAGAGGAGTTCCACTGTATACAGAGGTGTCCTCATTTCAGGTGGTTGGAATAGAGGAGTTCCACTGTATACAGAGGTGTCCTCATTTCAGGTGGTTGGAATAAAGGAGTTTAACTGTATACAGAGGTGTCCTTTATTTCAGGGGGTTGGAATAGAGGAGATCTATTTTATACAGAGGGGTCTTCTATTCATTTAAAGGGACTCTCATTGGAGATATTATTATTATAGTGGAGTCCAAATTCTATAGGAATTGAGTCTATTACCTTGATCTATGTCTTTGGTATATCCCAGCAGACCATGTGTTGCAAATATAAACACACCAATCATTGGTACAACCCAACCAAAAAACGGAAACACCATATACAGGAAGAAAGGTGATTCACAACAATTAGGAGCTTTCTTTTTATCCGGTATCCTAACTCTTCCATATTTTAGTTCACCTCTGAACCCAGTAATGTAATTGTTTGAACAACCCTGGCAGACCATATTGAACATAAGGAAAATAGCTAATATGTCTGTCCAGAAGAACGAAGAGAGAGTTGAGAGGACGGTAAATGCTGCTTGTGTTGTGCAGCTATCGTCTGTTCCAGCAAATATTCCCAAGGTATCATTCGATGCATTCGATGCATCTGTTTCATTTTCACTGGGTCGAAATCGATCATCCAAGTTAGTACTTAGACCCCACAAGTGTGATATGGCCACAATAATGTCTGCCACAGACAAGTTTATCAGAATGAAGTGATAAGACTTCAACTTGTACTTTGTGACCCAGTTCCCTCTGCCAACCTCTTC
The DNA here is from genome assembly GCA_964016965.1 of Diacarnus erythraeanus. NCBI lineage: Eukaryota > Metazoa > Porifera > Demospongiae > Poecilosclerida > Podospongiidae > Diacarnus > Diacarnus erythraeanus. The sequence goes on along the minus strand of OZ024674.1, from coordinate 7,656,062 downwards.
CTTGATCTTGTAAGCACAGCATATCTTGTAGTAAATTTCTTTCCACCTAATACGCGTTTTTGCATCATAGATGAAGCTGAATATGACGAGAAATGCACCGATTATTGACAGACAGCATGCTATACTCGCTGAGATCCTCAGCACTTCTACACTGCTGGACATGATGGGTTCGAACCAACCACACGATTTTAGATAGTAGATCTACCTTATTCTGCAATATAGAGTAACCTCTAGCGACAAACACGATAGCAACACGCCCTGACTCACAAATGATGTAATAGATAATGAATGAACTTTGACATTATTTGAGTTCGTGATTATTTCTATAAAAACTGCCAGTGCCCCATTTTGGGTAAAAGCGTATTGTAGTAGTAATAGTAACTGCATTGTCTCAACTATTCATGAGGTCACTGTGTTGCAGGTCAGTATAATAATTATTATCCAAGGTTTGATGTTAGCCAATTCATTTTCCATGTAGCTAGGTAGTTAGTAGCTATTATTACTATTATAGAAAACCCTTAGCCATTAAAATGTAGATTTTCTATTTTCCAATAGAGATATAAAATAATAATAATAATAATAATATAGAAGCAAGTTGATCACTAGTGCTATGGATTATCTCATAGCTAACTATAATGTTGACTTCATTATTAGCAATAATACAATAGCAATCATGAAAATTTAAAAACAACGGCTGAATATGAGAATGATAATAATAATGATGACAATGAGATTAAAAAAGAGCACAAGAATCATGAATCATGCATGTAGCCAGCTAACATGAGCTATCCTAGATTATTAGAAGAATAGTAATCACGTTCTGAATCAGCAACAGCAAGTTTTATCCAGTTTACAAATCTCCTCTGTTAATTGATAATAAAATAGCTAGGTAATTATAATTCTTAATTATTATAAATATACACGTACCAGTTTTGAAGGTGGTTGTGAAACTGGCTGTGAAACTGAAAGAGATTGCTTGTCAACTTTAGCCTATACACAAGTAATAGTAATAATAATAATTCATTCACCCACAGAGTACACTTCATGTAGCTATTATTAGTTTCTACTTACTGGGAATTGATTGTCAGGGGAATTTGCAAGATCAGACCTACGCACTGTAGCAGCAGTCTTTTGTAACTCCTGCAAAAGAAATTTGGACTCAAAAATTCTTCATAAATCACCATGCTGTAGAATCTCTGAATATAGGACACATTGGGAGCATGTTCTTCATAGGGAGACTGTAGATATTAATTTACACTGAGATACAGTAGAATCTCTGAATAAGGGACACACATTGGGAGCACTCATAGGGAGACAGTCCCTTATTTACACTAAGATAATCTCTGAATAAAGGACACATCTATTGTCCCTAGTAGGGAGGCTGTCCTTATCTCAGAGGTTAAAATGATGGTATCATCTTCTGTACAGAGGTTGTCCTTATTTCAGAGGGTCCATTAGCAGAGCTTCTACTTGCTCTCTGACCTCTTGGGTATCATAGAAATAATGTTATGACCGGGTCACACGACAATATTGGCCATAGTTATAGGGTTGTTCCTCTAACAAGGTCACAGAAACTTACAGAATCTGGATGTTCTATGCTGTTCTGTTGCAATAAAGGTCCTTCTATTCTTGTTTCTTTATTCTAATAATAATATAAACCTTCTGAACTTGATGAATACCTTGGGTCTAACTAAAGTGTTCAGATTAGAAGGCTGGGTCATTTCATTTCAAGGGATGGTGAAGTTCTATGGATGTTAATATGCAATATGGGACAAATCAAGGTATCTTCAATTAGTAGGAATATCCTCTGAAATAGAGGGGTTCCATTGTATATCTTGCCTACTTGGCGACAGGCTTTCCCTAAACACAAACCCTTTAATACAAATGAGATTTTGTGACCACAGTTTTTGACCTATGCATTCATTCTACTATTTGTGGCAAATAAATTTCGTGGCTTTGTGAATAGTGAAGTATACTGTTTAGTGATTACCACAAAAATTAATAAAAAAAAAAGGCCCTAAAATTTCACAATTGTGTTAGCTAATTATAGAGATGTGCAATTAACTAGCTCAATATTAGAGTCTATATCTTACTTTTCCAATGGATAATTCCTGAAACTTCTGCTTCTGTGAGTGAATGTAAGATAAATATTGATAGTCATCGTTCTTTGTCACTGCAGTCCTGTGATGAAGGACAGCCTTTGAGTTCTGTGTTAATACTCCAGTGTAAACTGGCCAGGAATGGGGCACATCTTCTGCATCGAACTATGTAATAGAGAGGCATATAAAGTACTTGGGTTTCCACGTATAGAAGGCTGCTCTTACAAACTCTTCACTTTCATCTATCTGTTCATCATTCATCACTCTCACACACTATTACACTATTCTGAAATTCATCTCTATTTATCAGTACACGCATGCGCGCACACATGGACGCTTTGTTATTAATTTTTTAGTTGAGGTATTAAAACACAAACCTAGTAAAAGGACAAACAAACAAACAAACAAATAACAACAACAACTTCTATGTATGTATTCAGAAATTATAGGTAATCCTGACAAGGAGATAACTACAGTTGTGCTACATGTTAGTGCAGTTAGTCAATCTAGTGCCAATCCTGCAAGGTCTACTTGAGCTTTTATATATATAACGTTCCCTCGTGTAAACCTCTCATCCTGTAAAACTGTCTGACGGGCAAATTTTGGAAAACCACTTGCTACATTCATCTCACTCTCTGGTTTTTGAAATGACTGGCTCTTCAAGTCCGGAGCAAATGCTTCAGTGATGCTCTCTGCTCTGTTGGATTGATTTATGAGTGTGAATCGAACAGACTGCCTAAAAGGGAAAGAAAGGAGATCATCGTGTTCTGAATGCATCAGTACGAAGAATATCGAGACATAGGTCCCCTTTCCAGTACCGTCACCATTGAGGTACACCCTCACACACATGCGGTATCCATGGGGACTCGTCTGAAAAGGGGGACTGTAGAGACTGATCGTTTTCCTATCTAATGCATCACGATATCTTCGTCTGATGTCTGGAATTTTCCATATGAAAATTCCATGAGTAGTTTTAACATCCTGTACATCCTGCCGCAATCTAAGCTCATCCACTGCAATGCTATACTGAGTCATATTTTGCTGAATACTCTGCATACTCTCGTGTAATCGAGATATCTGGTTGTCGTGTCTTTCCACACTTTCTCTAAGCTTATGTGTGAAGTTTGTTGCTGTTCTGATGCTTGTTTCGATGTCGTGTGATTCATTCCTGCTGTAAGTAGGGAGAGATTTTTTGACTATCTGATTTCCCGACAGAGTGCCCAGCCCACGATACGAGGATTCCGGTGGACAGGGGTGGAGTGGTTTTGGTCCATCTAACTCAATATCATTTCCAGCTACACCATTTTTTAAAAAATGCTCGATTTTCACTAATCTTCCTTCCAACTTCTCAATTTTTATGTCTTTCTCTTTACCTTGTTCTTTGAGCTCCTTGTTTTCAGCTTGAACATTGACCACTGTCACTGTCAATTCATTCATTTTCTCAAGTACATTTAGTAAATGGCTGTTCAAGGAATGCTGTGCCATTTCACTCCTCTTACTCTGCATAAAGGAGAACAATGATTGTTACTAAAGCAGGTGTGCAGGTCTCCCCATCTTGCTTTGATAAACCCCTTACTCTTTATAGGTATAAAACACTCTCTATAGGACATTCTATAGGACATGCTCTGTAGGACACAATCTATAGGACAGATACTCTTTTATAACATACTATATAGGACACTCTATAGGACATTCTCTATAGGACACTCTATAGGACACTCAATAGGACATGCTCTAAAGGACACTCTATAAAACATACTCAATATGTCACCCTATATAGGACACTCTATAGGACATGTTCTATAGGACATGCTCTATAGGACCCTATACATGTATAGGACATGACCCTCTATAGGACATGCTCTATAGGACAAACACTCTCTATAGGATACTCTCTATAAGACAATCTATAGGACTTCTCTATAGGATGCTCTATAGGACATTCTCTATAGGACATACAATTGCAAGAAGTGTCTGGAATAGAGAGGCTCAGTGAGTTTATAAGGATAGGATAACTTTATGGAGCTAATTTACCTTATAATTGCAGCCCATAACCTTGGAAAGTGGACAAGTAAGTTCACATTCCATACAGGCATCCTCCAGATGCTTCTCAAACTGAAAGTAACATAGAAGATGGAAAATGTCAAGCATGCTGGAACATAAATAGACTTTTTTTGGTGGTAGGGAGTTTACAGCAGTCAGCCAGTCATGCAAATACTCCATACTACCATAATAATGTTACACTGTTGTAGTATTGATAGTGTTGAACAGGTGGGTATTCACATACCTGGCATTAGGAAGCCATCCAGGTAATATAAACATCACACCTGTTAGAGTTACTCACTCCAGTAGCAAGTATACAGTGGAACCTCAGTTTATGTAACAGACCCATGGGACTGGTACTAGTAAAGTTATTTTATAGCAAACTGGCAATGAGTTTTCAAGCAGCTATAGCTAATAATAATTGATGTCTATATAAGTGAAGTTCCACTGAACAGTACCTACTGAATGCTACATAGTTTCAAAGTAGGATGTGTTGACTTGATATTGTTTAGAAGATTCTAGTATCTATAGTTAGAGTCTTACTTCTCTTCTGTGAGGGATGGTCACATTGCAGAAGTCACAAATCACTGGGAATTCGGGACAGGAGGTATTGTGATTTTCAAGCTCGTCTTTAGGTACCAAAGCATGACAATAGTTGCAAGTTTCTGCACGTTTGGGACAGTCCCGTGTGTGCTGCTCCTCATTTGACCGTGGGAAGCTGAGACCACACCCCCTCTTGCACATGATTGAAGCATTGGGGCACTCCTCCAATTGGTGTTGCTATAGAGTATATTCATAAGTTAAAATATTCACATATTGCTATCCACACATGACTATGTATTAATAGATAACAATATTTACTATTACACTGCCAACACATTTACCAGGGACTTGCCCAGGGACTTTCCCCTATTACCATAACAATAATCATTAAATTAGCTAATAGTATAAAAAAGGAAGTCATGCCCTAATGGAGCCTACTTAGCTACAGCCCACAACAGTGGGATTGTAGCTCTCTCACAAAAGATGCTTACTTCCATGAAGATGAGAAGGCCTCTCCACCCACAAGGATTGGACATTGGACAATCTATCTCCAGCTGCTCAATTTCCTTCATACAGCCTTTGTCTTTGCGAATCTGAAGATGTAAGTATGATGATATTGACAAAAGCAATTATTGCACACACTATATTAATATTTCAAAATGTGAAACTGGATTATCATCATAGGTTCCAACCTCCCAGGGGGAAAAAAAATCAGTGGCGTGCCACATCCACCCATAAATTTAGATCACACCCATTAATCTAAGCCTGGAATTTAAGTGATAATAGACTGATTTGTTAGGATTGTTTGATGAGCTGAATAGTCTGATTACTTTAGGCAGTTACTTATGGCTAGACTATAACTGCTAGTCTAGCCAACAACTACCATTGATGGAATAGCAATCTAAACTTATTATCAACAGACAATCTTACAGTCAATAGGCCAGAGGGTAATTCCCTACATGGCAGATTGATAGTGGCTGCTGCAGCTGACCACTGATATGCAGCAGTTGGAACCTATGTATCATGAGTAGTTAGTAAATTTTTCAAATCATATCTCACAATGAATGATAGCACATTATGTTCTGTCCCTAGACAACTTACATCATTTACAGTGAAGACATCTCCATCCACTGGGCAGCTAAACTTTGTTGGGTTAGAACTGCAGACGTATGAGAAGAAAGAAATCCATGTCATAGGGAAGTATATAGCAATGAAAGAAGGTTTAAGGACACAAGTTAGAATATTGTTTGTTCATGATTATAGTTGAAGCAGTGACAAAGATAAGTTCCCAACTGCAATAATAATAATACTATTATGAATGCGACTACATTAAGCACCTTGAATCCAATGTTATCAATTTCTGTACACATTCGCTACAGTAGCGACACCCACACGTAATTAACTGTATTGGGTCACGAAGAATCCTTGAACAGATGCCACAGGCAAGAGCTTCCACGTCACTGGGTCGTATCCTCGACCCACTTTTGGAGTATAAAGTTCTGTTTGTCACCAAGTATCCTCCACTTTTTTTAAAGGATAATTCCAGACTTTGCGGTAATCTTGGTCCCATTTTTTGGATACTGTAAGAAATCACAGTCATAATAATAAATGAATTAATTAAAATCAATAATACTGTACTTGGGGGATTACAAAAAAAAACAACTTATGACATTAGGTAATAGCTAGTACTTATGATGGATCCTACTCACATCACATACCAACTAGTTCTCCGGTTAAGCAGTGTACAGATAGCGGATAATCGAAGGAACAGCTGTATATCTTACTTTTTATATGTCTCACTTTAGTAGCTGGGGAGTTCCAAGGGAGATTTCCAGTGTAACCGACTTACAGGTTAAACCCGTGATAAAGTGCAAGAACTAGGGCAGGGGGAATCCCCTGGTAAGTCCCCAGGTATAACCCCGGCAGGGCACGCCCCACGCAAAACAGCGCACACCACACTAGATTCGACTTTACTTACTACTATAAAATCTTTTTATGAGATCAGCAGTTTGTTAATACTGGGACCTAGAAAGAATTCATTATAATGAAGTCTGTGTGCTTGTCTGGTATTTACGCTGCATGCATTGTAATCACATCTCATGTTAGCTATAGTGAAGCAGAGTGGTGCAACATTTTACATACCCTCCAAGTGTCCCTGAACGTCCGGGACTGTCCCTGATTTGCCATTGCCAATATCTGTCCCGCAGAGAACTGTCTGTCTGTCACAAAAGTGCATATGCGTAAGCACTCTACAAGCTGCCTTAGGCAAAATTAGTACTTGAAAAATATCACACATGGTTGAATTGTACATGCAAACATCAAAACTACATAACTCAAATATTCCAGGTGCTTCTCTACTACTCCTTTACTGCTTCTTCTTCTTGTTTTGATAGTAAAAAAGCTGCATCATCAAAGAAATAATAATGAAATTCATCTGGTTGTATAGTCATAATTAATTGGAAGATGTGGTTTGTCCCTGACTTTGATTTTGAAAAGTTGGAGGCTATGCAACAGCACTATGTAAAATGTAACTATGTAAAAGCACCAAAATTGGTAGAGATGTGTACCAATATAGGGTAACTAATTTCAGAAGTGGAGACATTAGTGAAAACTCCTGTAGCTCTAGTTATTCAGGGAATAAGTTGATGCACTTTTTCAGCTAACTAGGTTTTCGCAAAAATATATATTTTCACGATCAATATATTAAATTTTTGTGTTGGCAAAAATTAAAATGCAAAACTAATTTTTTGCTGAAAATTATTATGATGATCTACTGACCTCTGGGAGTGTTGTCCATAATGGTTTCCAACACTGGGAGTTAGTCCATCCCCAGTCACCAAGACTGGGAAGGTCAATAACAAGTTGTAGTGCTTTGCCAAACAATGTCCACCTTGATACACAGCCCTTTTAATGTGCTGGATAAGAACTTCTCAGGTGGTGGGAGGAATGGCACTCATAGTTCTTCCTTTTGCTGTGAATATTAATGCTTTCGAGCATCATCAATTTTGTGTACCACTAGCTACTTGTCTGGTCATATAAAAGGATAATCTTTCTAGCACTGATATACATTATTATGTTCAGCAGCTCATGGGTCCAGCAGATAAAGCCACTTCCTCATAGGTTTTCCATGTATCCTATGCAGTCTTAAAACCCTCAAGAGCCAAAAGCTGAGATGGCATGAAAGAAAGGTAAGGCTTGTGACTTGCTTGGACCAAGGATCTCATGGGCTTGAAAGTATCTAAAATGTTTTCCAGTTCCAAATGCTACCCATAGTTCCTGGATACTAATCTTTGCTGCCACTGCCAACACCACAACATCTGTATCTGCAGAACTTTCTGCCATATTATGCATAATCATTCATGTGTCAGCTTCTTTGTGGTCACAGAGAGATAGGTGTTGACTGTTTCGTGGAGGAATGCACACAACACCTGAACCATTTGTGGTGATGAGCTGCTTGTCAGTCTCCAGATTTGTAAGATGGAAACAGTTTAATTTTATTCTCATCAATCCAGAGAAATATTGCTGCCAATTTCCTGGGATGACTCAACCCTCCTCCTCAGGGGTGTAGACAACTTTTTAGGACTGGGGGGGCTAATAAGTAAAGACAAAAGAGATGCTATGCTCCCTCCTGCACAAAGTGCAGAAACAAAATTTTTTTTTCAAAATCCAAGAGGTGTAAGAGAGCAAATTACAATTTTTAATATGTACAGAAGGATATGGTTTTATTTCATTTGAAGATAGTGGATTCTGTACTGAAACATCTTCAACATCACTTTCAAACTATATTTTTAGAATACACTAGCTGATCAAAAAACCTAAATATTACCAGTTCAGTGACTACTGGCTAATTCAGGCCTTTATTCACCTGGCTTTAAAGGAGTGCTAAACCACTAGCTATCTTGGAGATTCACTAGCTACTAGCAACTAGGCTAAGTGTCAAAATGTTACCATGCTTATTTGTTAACTACTACTGTCATGGTAAATGCTGTTTACCAAACAACTACAATGCACATCATATGATATGCAGTTTACAAAAAAAAAAAAAAGCATAGGTGTAGGAATGAGATTTTGATTGGGGGGGCACTATGGAAAGGAATGGCTAAGTGTGTGTGTCGGCAAAAATTTGAGTAACCACACCCACTAGTCACACATTTTTAATGCAATTTAATAAGAACCAAAAATGCTTATTTTCACCAGCAATACATACCTAATACTGGGGAGTCAATAAGGACTTATGTAAACTGCCTATTCATCAGCTAACTTTAAGTGGTTACTTGAATAGGACCTTGATTCCTTCAAGCAACCTGCAATCTATTTTGTCAGATTGGGGGGGGGGGGGGGGGGGCACTGGAATAATATTTGTATTAGTGACCCAAAATATTGGGGGGGGGGGGGCACATGCCCCCAGTGCCCCCCCCCCCTTGTCTACACCCCCTGCTCCTGCTCCTGATACCTTACTCCTAGTATGACTGTTCTCAATGTAAGAATCCACAATATCAACTCTCCTAGCCTATTTTTTGATGTAGGGCAAAAATACCTCACGTGCATACTCTTCAAATGTCTTTGTCATAGGAAATTGTACTGCTTTTATGTCCATGGAGTGATATATTATTGCAAATGACTTTGAATCTTTGAGGAAGCAGTAGGGAGCTCCACAGGTATTGGCTGCTGACTTGGATGATATGCTGCTCATTTGCTGGCAGTGGTTTTGCTCCACAGTGTTCAACCATCTAAATACACAACCAAAGTCACATTAATAGCTAGCTAAGCTACATTTTATCACTTACCCAGTCTCCTTGCTCAGTGCCTGACTGATAATCTGGCCATTAGTACGGAGAGGGTTGTTGGTTTGACTTCCTTTTTAGGTGCTAGCTATACTACTTGATGTACATTAGTATAACACTGTGGAAGCTCTAGCAATGTCTTTCTTGAAGATGATTGCTCTAGGATACAATGCTCCCTCCTATCAAGACCTTGATTTTGGTGACTGGACTGCTGGAATAGTGATATCCCAGTGCTGCCTTGAAAAGAATCTGTAGCAGATGTTGAGGTGGGATTGTGATCAATATTGTCAAATGGCTGCTGTATGAATAATCCTTGATGCAAACTGAGAGGGTATACTACCTTAGACCAACATAGACTGGCAGTGGAATTTCTCTGTTCTTGCTATGATAAACACCAGTGCTTCCATCCCGTTGACAAATATAACTTATTAAATTGCAGCAGCTGTGCCATACTAAGAGTGATTTGATCAGGTTCTTCCTTGTGACCTGATATTGGGTGGATTGAGTATCATAGCCACTTAATGCCAACAGTGAGTGGAGGACTGATTTGATTTAACAGTCCTTATCAAAGGAACCTGTAAAGCTGGCTTCAAGTTCAAACGTTTCTCTTTACACAATTTTTGCTGACCTTGCTTGACAAACAGCCTCATCATCAAAGTTTTTGTGACATGCTCTGTGAAGTACTGGCCCTCAAATGCAAGAAGTATTTTGTGCCCTTCTTTATGAGCTCGAAGGTAGGCAATTGGGCAAGAATTCAACCATTAATCCTAGTACTGTGTGGTTGGACTTCTTTCACTCCAAACTAATGAAGTTGAATAGAATAAAGTTTGATTAGATCAGAAAACTTTCTCATCTGCTTTCAAATCTTAAATGCATGCCACCAACTCAGCCAGAGCAATGATTTCATCATGGTTGCCTGTTTCAACTTCATTTATCAATTAATATGCAACTTGGTTGTAAAGAGAAACTAGACAATGAGAATGATAGTTACTTAGCCTCTTGAGCAATTATGTCTCCAGTAGCTACTTAATTTGGCTAGCAGCCGTTCATCTTGAAGATCATGAGCATAATAAGATGGTTGTCCAACGAAAATGTTGACACTTCATGAAGTGGTTCTCACAGAAAAAAAAAAAAAATACATCAGTTGCATGACTGATACTTCTGCGAACACGTAGCTATATCTACTTATTAGCAGACATGGAAGTAGGCTCAGTGTCCTCTTCAGTCAATTTCCTTTTTTTTTTTTAACTGAGTAACATTGTGGCAAGATTTGTGCCACTTAGCCTCATGCTCCAGAAGAGTGGCTTCAATGCCATTACCTTTATCCAGATCAATAGACATAGGCAGGTCATTCAGCTCACTGAAATGTATGATATTTCTGGAAAGAGTGGAGTATCCTTGTGGCTTGCCATACACCAACATCACACTACATTTTGATTTTGCTGGACACCGTAGTAAAGTTTCATATGTGACTTGTTTGCAGAGGAGACACTTACGTACACCATTCTGCAGTTTTCACTAGCTCATCTAGAGACAGTTCATGTACATAGCATAAGTTTTGTGCATTACAAATTGACTGTGTGCTAATTGTCTAGTGCACTAGCTAGTGTTAGAGCTGCTCCAGCAGCTTCCAGGTTCTGCATGCATTTCCTACATAGTACATAATCAAAATTCATCTCAATTTCAGGTATCATAATATTAATTGGTTTGTATGAAGTATGTTGTATACGTAAAGGATCCTGCTTCACTCCAAAAATTGAGCATCATCCACAACTTTCTATCAGAGTACAGCATCAATATCAAACTCTTGATTTCTTCAACACTCCATGGACACTGTGGTCTTTTCTCAGCTTCCTTCTTTGCATCACAGTGTCAGACCTAGAGTGTGATGATTTTAGCACTACTACACTAATCTGCATTCTACTTCATTCTATATCAACTTTAGACCATCCACATTCGGGAGTTTTAGGTAAATCACCCATATCCTCATCCATTTGAGTTACCATCCCTTCCACCAAGGTTAGATGAGGTTCGACGGGTTTGGGCCAGCAGATGCTACAAATACCCCAAACACCAGATTCAATACCTTAAAAAAAAATCTAAACAACCTTAAGACCACTCAAAGAAGACTTAGAACTTCTATGTAAAACCATAGAAGTTGTAAATATTCTAGATATGTATAACCATATGCTTATACATAGCTGTATCTCTCTATTATCTATGTAAAACCATAGATAATAAAGAGACTCAGAACTCCCTCTCTAAATCCCTGTAGTACGTACTACTGCAACTACTCTGCACGGTGTTAACTTCGCATTTTTTTCAGTCCCGCATTATTTTAGGAGAGGGCCTGGGAACGAGGCTAAGCTAGTTAGCTAGCTAGCGCCGCAATGGAGTGGAATTTGGATCGAAAGGACTAACCTCAAGTAACTGAGCGTGATGCCTCCTGCAATGAGATGATGGATGTTCCTGAAGTAGGAATGGAAGAGGAAATAGTAGATGTGGATGGCTCCACCAGCAACAACCAATCACCTGTTGAGTCAGCTTGTCATGTACTGGCTATAATAATTATTATTAATAGTCTTAACCTTTAGTTCCACTTTAATAGTAGAGGGAATCGGTAAGCAAGTGTTTTGACAAGTATCTGTTGCAAGCACAAAGTTTTTAACATAGCCATGCTAGAGCTAATGGCTGTCAGGGAGATGGCAAACTGCATTACTCGCCTCCTAGTTTACATGATAATCATGTGATTTCTCTTAGGTGGCAGAAGCATGGGGGCATTGTGGGCACCTCCTCCATTCTAAAATCAATGACGTAACAAACAACAGCATGGCCATACAATAGGCGGTGCTAAGACCTGGTCCACTAATTAAGCCAGCTGTACATTCTTATCTGATAATCATTCATGCTTGAATAGGGGTTGGCGAATTATGCTCATTTTTTTTGTTATTATCCTATGCTAGCAATGATCATCATTTTAATAATTATGCTACTAAAAACCTCATAATTATTATGCTCAACATTATGCTCATAGACAGGGTCCAAAGGTCACCTCAATCACAACCACATCCTGCACACATGACAGATCACCATAGAGAGGGTATTTAGTGATCTCAAAAATTCATTTAAAGAGTCCTAAAGCCAGTCACTGAATGAATTGTCATTAATGTTACAGTACAATAGAAACTAATGTTTTTTCGTTGTTTTTTGCAATATTATATATATCACTTATTATGCTAGCATATGCTAGTATTTATGAAATCACCTATTATGCTCAAAATTATGTCGGCATAATTCGCCAACCCCTATGTTTAGAACACTAAATTAGTGTTGCTCTATTTTGATCACCACTGCCTGCAGTAAACACCTGTTTTCAGTTTTATGACAAGTTGAAACATATCCCTGTTCAACTATGTCCAAAACAATATCAACTATGTCCAAAACAATATCATGTTATTAGCTACATACACAAATTAAAAATAAACTCACAGACACCTTTATATCATCAAACTCTCATAGACAAATTTTATGTCACCATTGAAGCATGATGGTAGGAGTGTGATGCTCTAGACCATAGATGTAGTTGACCTGCCCCTATAAAATCATCTTCCTCCACCCATGTTTCTACAAACCTACAAATCTAGAAGACAATGTAAATGGCTGCAAAGCAACTGAGTGTGATGCCTCCTGCAGTGATAAATGCTGTCATGGAAGATCACAAGGTCCACTCCAGAAAATTGCTTTGATTGTGGAGCAATCTCCCACTAATGTGATTGAGTGTCAAAGTATGTCATTGTGGTCAGACTACGCCAATTTGTGTGCACAAGGCTATCTTTTTCTGCCAACTGAGAGCCTTTCCATGGGAGTTACAGACCAATTTATGAGAGGGGTATTTGGTTTTAAAAAATTCCGATCATAGCCCTGTTTCACTATACAATGAACTTAATTTTTTCACCAAAATGTTGTTCTTGCTCTGAAGTCTCATTTACTTTCATGGGAGGAGGGGGGTATGGCAGAGTTGGCCCATTCCTTCGTTTTAAAAATATGCTGAATAGCTACCTGTTAAGTGGTCTGTGGTTAATTTAATCAGGGCTCTTAATAGAGTTATTTAACCATGTTAGGCCCTGAGGAGATTTTTGAATAAGACTACTAAAGGTCAACACAGTAACATAAAGGGAAAAACTCTCTTCTACTCCCTTTTATGCTATTTACTCCCAGAATTGCCTTCATATTTCAGTACTAAGAGAAAATATCAAGCTTAAGTAGCAGATCAAGTGCAAGGGCAGGCCTAAAAATTTCAGCAAGTTGTGGGACTTCAAAGAAAAAAATCAATGTTTCATCCGGTAAAGAGAATAAGCCTCAAGCTGCTTCTGAAGGAAATTGTGTACACAGTACAGAACCAAAGTGTAAGAAGAGACGTATTTCTAAAATCAACCAGGAACAGCTGCTAACAGGCTTCAAATAGTATGGGAGAGAAGACGGAAGTTGATGGCAGGATGTGTACACAATGATGTGAATAATGAATGCATATTTGTTCCTTCAAGTGAAAGAGATTTCTGTAAGGAGCAAAACATGTGTGAGAGTTGCCGGAATAGCACTCTACCAGTCTGATATTGAAATTTTAGAGAAATCAAGGGAGTGGCTCAACGAAAGATTGATCAATGCTGGACAAGCGATGATAAAAGAACAATTTCCTCATGAATTTTGGCTACAAGATGTTGGAAAAAGTGACATGGGGACCTTTGAAGAAGAGGATGGGAACTTTGTTCAGATACTAAACAGTCACAATACTCACTGGATCTGTGTGACAAACATTGATTGCAAGTCAAATGAGGTGGTGAAGGTATATGACAGTATGTTCACTGACGATATCCCCATGAGTACAAAAGAAGTTGTTGCATCTCTAGTAAACCTATCTTAGAGGTACTTGTATCTATCTAACCGTTCCAGATGTTCAGCAACACTTGTATTTATTAGCATTTGCTTATACCTTTATTGGTGCTTTTCCCCATACTGTCATGAAGAACTCCAAAAAACCATTGTTATGCTAGTTTTCTGTCTATTGCATATGTCGTTGTCTTACTAATACTGGGGATAGTATGGTGCAGTATTGTGACTGAAGGAATGGTCCCACTGGGCTGGAAGAAGACACTAACTTACTTGAACAATGGAAATGTACAATGTGCACTAAAATCTAAAACTTTACTACTATGTATAATTATAATAATATGACATTTTTGGTACTAATAGTTAAGAGTCAATAATAATAATAAAAATTTATATTATTATGCGCGCGCAGACTACCGTAGTTTTGCAGCTGCTTGCTAGAGCTGTAGCTCCAGGCCATAGCTCAGAGAGTTACGTAACGGTACCGTGGCCATCACTTGGTAAGATTTTGTGTCTTGTATGTGTTGTTTGTACGAGACCTTGTGGATGAGTCGGTGGTAATAGCAAGTGTGTGGCTCTGTTGACAACGAGTCGGTGGCAATAGCTTATTTGTGGCTGTAATCGACACCTATGATAATAATAATAATAATAATAATAATAATAAATGCATGCTACTATTATTACAGTAAAAATCTATAATAATAATAATAATAATAATAATAATAATAATAATAATAATAATAATAATAATAATAATAATAATAATAATATATAATAATTATTATTATAGTGCATAGGGAATTACCCAGGTGAATTCCCATAATAGCTATAATAATAATAATAATTATTATTAATAATAATGTAACAGTGATAGCTAGGTAGTTATGACATACAGAAAAATATTGCTATAGGAGTCTTATAGAATGGAGAACAAGCTAATAGATACTGTTTTATTGCTACAGCTACAAAAAAAGGTGCTTATTTAGTAATATTAATAATTATGTAGATAGCTACTGATTGAAATGTGGTCATTGACAGGTTATATACAATACATAGGTTAGCTACACTGACCTGAAACCCAGAAAGAAGCCTTGTATAGCTAACTACCAAAACACTGGGCTGAACTATAAAGGATAATATATAGCTATACAATTTTTTTGTGATTTATCCATAATTATTATCCCTACACAGTGGCATTATGATTCACTTAATTATTAAAGCCTGAAAGGGTGTCCATCCTTGCAATTTTTCAGTATAACTATTGATCTGGAGAGCAGAGAAAAAGTGTCCCATTTTGAAAATAAAGTGTTCTGTCACCTACAATGTTTGTTGTGGTGGTCTTCACATGATATAGCTAGTTGGAGTCATCACAAAATACATCTTCTTTTGCTAAATAATGATATGGGACAGTCTGAGCTGAACAGCCTAGGTCAGTGTGGCCTAAGTTCCCCTAACTCTTCTGTCTAGGGCAGTCCACAGTTTCAACCAAGAGATGCTGTCTGACACCAGAACAGTGGCACTAGCACTGAGCAGAGTTATTTTGTCTAGCAGCTGTAATGAGTGCATTATAATCTCTGTCAATCATGTCTCGTTTACAAGATCTGACTAATAAGGGAGCATTATCTTGTAGACATTGAATGATGAAATTTGTTCCCAGTGCTGACTCCAGATGTTTGTACTATTCAACTAAAGGAGATGCACCTAACATTTCTCATGGCTTGAGTAGAGAAAACCCTTGTAGCTATAATGTATCATCTGTATTGGACAAAAGCTTGTCAAGAAACCTGAACTTTGCTTTCTTATCAAGACTGGTGCTAATCTGAGAAATTTCTAGTTGTAGGGAGGGGTGGGGGGAAGCTATCTTTATAGGGAATGCCCCACCCCCAGAAATTTTCAATTCTTCCTGTTGCATTTCCCATCATACTGATTAAAGTTCATAGTAATTTTCATCTTTTCACATGTTGGTAGTGATCAATAATTGCCTCAAGAGTTTTGTCTGACAATTAGTCTGGGCCTGCGATGTAAATATGCATATCATGCTCAAGCGCATCTACCATTCTACTTGTCCCGATCAGTTTCATACTGCTGAAAGTCGGATGATTCAAGAGTAGTAGTAGCTAGTAACCGAGAGAACGATCAAAATAGCAGCTAGCCAGTTTTGCCAGACTGGGAAATGAAGCTGAAGCATCTAGCAATGCCAATGTAAAGAGCTCTCCTTCTGCAAATATTAGTGACGAAAAAGCTACCGCTCAGACTCTGGTTAATATCTGTGACACACTCATGTTTCCATCAATGTGTACTTTTTGTGTATAGTCTAGTAGCTATGTAGCTACTTGACAAAAGTCTCAATTTTTTCTGTGCCATAGTCACTTCATAACTAGGGAAAGTGATGAGGACCAAACAGAGACATTCAAGAGATGAAGGTCAATAGACTTCAATCTTTGCACAATTCACTTAGATCAATATTTCTAGCACCAAGTTGTGAAGGATCAAGTAAACACAGCACAGTGGTCTTTAAACCAAGTAATATGCCTTACTGCTGTTAGCATTCTCATTCAGCTTTTTAAGTTGCTCTTCACCATGCCAGACATGCTGGCTAGATCTATCTCCTTACCCTGTAGACTTCCCTGTAGTTTAGCTGCAGTGTGCAGCATGTTTGATAGCAATCCATAATGGTGTACTTTGTCAATAGTGAAGCAATTCTGTGAGCTTCAGCATCTTCTGTTTTGTTATCTCTTCAAAAGTTTTCACTATCGATGGCAAACATCGCCAAATAGCATGTACAACCCTTTCTCATGCTAACTCATTAGGCTTGAGCATTTTTAACTCAGGTCAGATTGTATGTCTGCCAGACCCTCTGCTTTATTCATAGAACAATAAAATGCCTTCCAGATGGTAGCTAAGCAGAGTGCCAGCTACTAGCTAGAGTATTTTCTGGTGAGGAATGGGGGAAGCTGAAGTCCCCCCTCCCCCACCACCACCACCAGTAGATAGAACCCAGCTAATGGAGAGCAATCTGTTTCCAGAATACATAGGCGGAGGAAGCATTTTTGTTTTGGGGGGGCGGGAGTACTGTGTGAGTATTAGGTAGCTAGCCAGTTAAATAAATTTTCTTCTTTCATTAACTAGCTGATATAAAAATAGAGGCAACTTCTTTTAGGTCAAGTTTATGGAACTCCTAGGGAGGTCTTTCTCCTCATTGTGATTTCTTTTAGACATTCACCGAGCCTCCAACTTGATATTGTTCACTTTTGTAGCAAATTATTTTATTGTTATAAGACACACACCTACACACCTATGTGTGCTGGTATCTTTGTGAGTAATGATAAAAAATAGACTAGACTGTGAGCTAGAATTGAGAGGAGAGTCTTAGCTAGATATCATAGCATTTGATAGGAGACACTGGAACAAGCTAGCTATTAACAATGCACCAGGTAACAAACATCATGAATTAACTTACAATAAACAAACTTACTGTTTTTATCACCTGTTTTAAGGAATATGAACTGTTTGAACAACTCTTTAAGCCTCTAGACAATGTTATTTCAGAGCTGTTAACTAGCTAGTTTAATCTTGCTGTGCTCCCAGTTATTATAATTTCCAGTCGGTATTTATAGGTGGTGTAAGGTGTAAATCCGTAAAAATACTGATAAATCTGTGTGATTGGAGGCTCTGAACTCAGTAAGGTAGTGTTGCCATTATTTTTAGCTATTTGATCAGCAAATGCAGTGCATGTAGCACTTTTCATTATGGTTTCACAGTTGAAATAGCTACACTAGGCAGGGGGGGCAATGCCCCCCCTGCCCCCCCCCCCCCCCTATTCCTCCATCTATGAGAATGGTCAGTTGACATTTAGAATCCTACACCTTAATTAAATCTCCCTCCAATAACCATGTCTCACAATCATAGGCATGACACATCTGATTCAATTTACCTTTGAAAGCTCCAATGCTTCCAAATGCTTGCCTTGCCTTAGCTAAATTTTACTATGTACACAGATTTCATAGCTGAGAGGGCCAAATACCTAAATATTATTGCAGACGGAACACACTCCTCATTTGTAGCTGTTATGTAACAACTAATTCTGGAAATATGGACTACTTAGAGTCTCTCTTGGCAATTTGAGTTGAAATGCAGGGCTTGTTTGGTGTGATAGTTCTTACACACACCACAGTCCTTGTTTATAACAAAGAGTTTATGACTATAAGAAAGAGTTATACAGACCTCTAACACTTCTACTAATGAAAAAAATGAGATTGCACAACTTGTAGGTGGACAGTACTGATTGCTCACAATGCACCAATGTTTTCCATTGATACCACTCTCATAAAGTCTTAATTAAGAGAATGACACACTTAGAAAGCTTTCTCAATGTCAAAGAAGCATAGATATGGACTGTGGTGTTCACAGACAATCTTATAGAATCATAATTATACAGGCAAATAACAATTTTAGTGTTATGCTACAAGAACAGCCACCTGTAAAGATAGTTAAAGCTTCTACAGAGTAATGCGAGATCCTTGCCTGTCTCAAGGCTCAAGGGTGGCGTCAGGTACAACTCCAGGTTGGACTACACTCTTATCTATTCTTACTGATTCTTCCAGAGACTCTATAAGATCTCATGTAGTGGAAACGACTCAACAATTACAAGCCCCTCCCCTTTAGTGTTGGTGGACCTCAAGTGCGCATGCGTATTGTTTAAATTTTTGTCAAGACTTGTACTTAGAGGCCATAGCACACTTCAGAGCCACAGGAACTAACTCAAGAGTTTATATAGAAAGGCTGGAAACTGTAAGTAGAGTGTGCACCTGACGACCCATACCACATTTAACATAATGGTCGTTTCAATGTTCTTGAATCTTCATTATCCCTCCAAATTGCTTTGTGTGTTAGAATAGTGAAGTATATGTACTTGTAATGATTGGTGATTTAGAAAATCTCTCTAATGGAGTACCTTTTTTCATCTCTCAAAGGTGTATTCTGGTTGAGTTGTCCAAAATCTCATTTTTCACTTCTCATACAAGACACGATATTAATAGCTATCTGGTGTTAAGCCCAACCTCTTTTCCCTGCAGTCTATGGTGGGGCATTAGTCTATTCTGTGGGTGCAAGTACCCAACCATCCTCCCTGGGCCCAACTGGGAGCGAATTAAATCTATTGTTGCTAGGCAAATGCCCCACTCCTAGGACTAATTTAATACCAAACCTCCTCCCCCTTCCCCTTCCAACTGGTCTTGGGAGAGGAGAGCCTAGCATTGGTAGGTGCATTAATCCTCTGGGGATCTGCTGTCAGTGAGTGAGTTATATAATATAGGTGCTGATATCAGATTTCCAATCCTGCAAATCACCTTATATCTTTGAAGTTAGCTTCCTAGTAGCTGCTATACATACATGAATATGAATAATAGTAGTGAATGTAGTGAAATCAGATATACTACAGTGATTACATATGATATAGTAACTACCATCATAGTTTATAACTACAAAGTGAATAGCTACAACCTTTGAAGTAGCAACCTTCACAGGTAACTATGTCCCTATTGATCTGGTAGAGTCAGTAAAAGTTTAACATGATTACAGAACACCCACAATCATTGAATGTAACTATGCAACCTCTATTCATTAGGGAGTAGCTAAGTTACTACGATAATTACTTTGTGCTGTAAAGTCTGGTAGGAGGTGGTGGTAACTTAACACAAGGTGGTGATGTCCACAATTATTGTTCTCTGAGGGCACTTGAGATGATTACTGATATCTTCTAAAATGTGGATACCTCTGCATTAAGGACACTTGGATATGTACCAAAATAGTATTAATATTTCCCCTAATCAAGGTGGTTGAATTTGTCTGGGAGTGTCTGGAATAGAGAAGATCTACACTAGTACAGTAATGCCCTGTGGTAAACTTTGTAGCTATGAAAAAAGTAGATAAATTAAACTGTGTGATAGTGTAAACCTGACTGGGAGATAAACAATAATAGTAACAGCTAATGAATGATGTTGATTTCACACCCACATTAAAAATAATACTAATACCAGACCTCTCAACCTAGAAATGTCATTTGTAGTGAGATGCAAGCTAATTTGGAGTGAGATTGGTCAGTTTGGAGTGAGATATGTTTTTCAAATTCATATTATGTGCTTCTATCTATTTTTTCACTGTTAAAGTGTTCCTTGTATGCTGCTGTTGCTTTCTTGGCATCTACTAGTAAAGTATCACTAGATTTCCAATTCCAAAGGGTTTAATTATATTATGAATCTTTACAATGAGGAAGGACTCCCTTTATTGAAGGGGGATTCTCAATATTAAATTTTGTAAATAGCTGCTCCAGATAAAGCTTTCTTTTGGAGGAAGGGGGTCCTTCTCAGCCGCCATGTTACAAATCAGCAGCAACCTGTCTGTTAGATAATCAATCATGCAATATGCTGTATTGTGGTTTGCAGGATGCTTGCTTGCTAGAGGCAAAGCTGCATGGTGCATGGTGTGGTGAGACCTAAACTATTATCTTTGGTGGCTAACATCTATTGTACCTATATAGGCTTCATGCAATAATAACTATGTGGTGTGAAAGAGTGAGTCAAGAACTAAAAGCTTGAGGTGAGAACTAAAATGAGTGAGATTGGGGGACCTTTGGAGTGAGAGAGTGAGATTTGCTCAAAAAGCTTGAGTCTCACACCAAAATAGTGAGAATTGAGAGGTCCTGCCAATACTGTCTTGTGCATGATAGATAGATAGTAAGGCAGTCACCTCTTCATTGTGAGACGATATTTGAATTTATATTAATACCAGGGTTTCCATTAGTTATCTTCCTGCCATTTATGATCTTGAACTTGTATAATGTAGGGATGGTAAGGGGTCATCTATAATAATTATGATGTCATCATTACATGAATACTCCACGTCGTCTCTAGCTCTGTGTGTCTCTTGGTTTTCTCAGTTTGCGGCACGGCGTTGTCAGTCGCGTTGCTACAGAGAGGTGGTCTCCCGTACTAAAATGGGTGTAGTTTACCGTGTAAGTTTAGAACTGGCTACTAAAAATACCTTGATTTCCTACAGTACACTTAGTGTGGCTCGAGTGCATACCTTCCAAATGAGGGACGGTTGGGGGTATGCGAGCGTATGGTTTTTACTATTTAGTCCACCCCCTATAATGGAAAGTTAGAAAGTTACTACTAGCTGGCTAGGTGAACTAAGAGCTATTTATAAGTGTATCTGTCTAGCTAAAGTAGTTCTCTGGTCCTAAGATACGTGGCTGGGACCTGACTTGCCACTGTAGAGCCTACAGAAGTTTGTATTTCTGAAGGACAGTGATGCACAAGAAAGAACAGGAATTGGCAGTTATATTTCTGGTGAAGTGGGAAGGAAACTTCAATGTGCAATAAGTTAGAGATCTCATGAATTTGATTACTTTCTTTCCAATAGTTCTGTAGCTTGAAGGAAGTGAGTATCAGATTCAGTGTTGCGAGGTTGTTGTCTAAAAAATATCCAGAGTAAACAAGGACCTGATGATTGTGTGGTCAAAAGATTCATATCCCCACTTTTGCCCCCAGATATAGAGCTAAAAGACTCGCTAATACTTTGGTTACTACAGATTAGGAGACTGATGGTTTTTGATTAGCTAGCACTTTTGAAAATATTAACATGGCTTATGATGTTAGGTGTTGTTCGTTGGATTATGACTCTTAGCTAGTCCAAGATTTGTGTCAGATATCTGAGTAAAATTTCTCTCCTATGCACATCAAAGTATGACAACTTGGATGACTCCATAGTGTTAAAATTCCAATACCAAGGTCCAATTGCTGTGGTATTCATAGTTACATCTATTAGCCACAGTCTTTTGAACTAGCCACAATGTTTATGCCTTATACTGTACTAAAGAATCCATGACTTCCTCAGACTAAATTAATTATTACTAATGGAGCATACAGACAAAACTCCTAGGATGGGTTTACTCAATTGGCATTCCCCATATGAAGCTGTTTTGACTAACCTATGGTTGTTGGCAGATTATAGAGTTAGTCTTCCCATAAGAAGACCTTTGAGTAATCTTTGGCTTGGTTACTAGATTATTGATAAACAGCTGTTGTGTAAATTACCACAAACCACTGATAGTGGGTATGTCTCTGTTGTACTAGCAATATGTTTGACCTAGGTGTTCAACAGCATGGTAGGGTGGAGTTTCAAAGCATTTAGGCTCCACCCAACTCCTACATCAAGGAGAAAAATGTCTGTTAAAGATATAGGGGTCCATTAGGCCTTCACTACCATGGGAGAGTAGTATTGAATTCCATGGAATTCACTACATAGTACTTACTAATTGTTGCATATAATCATTAATGGTTTCACTAATAACTTAACTGTCAAATGAAGGTGGTGATGGTTAGAGTACTTCCTGGATTCAGTGAATGTCCACTATCTGATATCTGTTTATCTTGCAAGAGAAATCTTGAAATTCCATACAAATTGTTCAGAGGATAGAGGGGGGTTCTTGGTAGTATCTTGAAATGGAAGGGTTCCACTATCTATCTATATACATATAAAGATAGGAACTCCTCTATTCCAACCCCCTGAAATGGGGATACTTCTGTATACTATATATATTGTCCTCATTTCAGGGGGTTGGAATAGAGGAGTTCCACTGTATACAGAGGTGTCCCCATTTCATGGGGTTGGAATAGAGGAGTTCCACTGTATACAGAGATGTCCTCATTTCAGGGGGTTGGAATAGAGGAGTTCCACTGTATACAGAGGTGTCCTCGTTTCAGGGGGTTGGAATAGAGGAGTTCCACTGTATACAGAGGTGTCCTCATTTCAGGGAATTGGTGTTCTGAGATTAGAGACAATATTTAACCATCCATTACCCACCTCATACCCAGGTTTGAGTGATGTCTTCCGTCCTTCCATTGTCTGGCGCTGGCTATAACCTGTTAGGCTGCACTGTCGAGGGTAAAAATGGACAGGTCGTTGACTCTGAGTTTTTGAAACGCTACAACTGTGTCCAGTGCAGCTACATTCTCCGTGATGCTTGTCAGATCACTTGTGGAGACAGGATATGTAGACCTTGTGTCCCAACAGTGTAGGTGACTTGTGATTCTCATGGCTAGGGTTTTGCGGTTGAGGAGGATGGGGGGGAGAAGATGGAAAGTTAATTATAGGGGTTACCTTATCTTCATATGAAGCCATGGGATAAAGAAGTTTTAGTGAGGGAATATTATCTATAAATTATGATGATATTAAAGTCAGATTCCTATATACAGTAAAACCGAAGAAGAACACTCCAAATTATGGCCAACTTCTGTTTCAATGGACAACTAAACATGCACCATCTGGTTGAGATAAGGACTGCCTCCCTACAGGGGACAGTAGACCTGATCCCAATGTATCATTTATCCAGATGGAACTTCCAGGTGAAAGACAGAGATCTTGTATTTGAATAAGAACAACAAAATTACTATATACATTGGTGGGAGGGGGTGGGGTGGGGTGGAGTCAGGAGAAGTAGGGGGTGGGGTGGAGTCAGGAGAAGTAGGGGGTGGGGTAGAGAGTCTGTGGGAGTGACCATATTGCTACTGTAAAAGAAACAATACTATACATTGTGTGTGTGTGTAGCTGGCTATATACTCTACATAGTTCACATTCATTGTAATGTCTACAAACAGATCACACTACTTAACTGTACATCTCCTGATTTTTTAACAACAGCAATAGCCACTCACACGATCCTTTGATGGTCTTCATAACAATAATGATGCCATATCTATTTTACTCTGTATGGTTATTGTAGTGTGGGACTTTTGCTATTATTGTGAAGAAACAAAAAATCAACAACAGCAGTAAAACAGCCAATAATAAATATAAAACAAAATGATTGTTTTTGATATTTCTAAACCCACAAAAACTTCATGGTTACTATACTATAGAAATATTTATTGTACTGTGACTTAATTAGACCATCTGTTATGAGAGTTTTTGGTTACTCCCTGAAACAATAGTGTGTTTAGATAGTTACATTTCGTAGATTGATATCAGTCAAGAGAAATTATCAAGACAATATGGTTATTTTTATTTTCCCAATCTTGAAAGAGAAACATTTCTTTTTCAAAGTTATGCCTTGTGTTAGTGTTGAGTCTATGACAATATTCCAATGGGGGAGGGGAATACCAGGTCTTTTTATTGGGGTGGAGTTTCAGACTACATCAAAGAATTTAAGCCCCACCCTATACCTACCTCAAGGCATTGAAGAGGTGGGATCCTTTCCCTATTCTATCCTGAGAGAGAAGGGAGGGAAGGTTAGTTTACTGTTTCTATAATGCCTTACACAGACCTTTCTCGTGTCCATCATGTGGGGACCACATTGATCCAACAACTAAACATGGAGTAAGTTAGGCTATTAAGAAATGTTTGAAAGTGTTATAATTAATAATAATAATATTAATATTATTTATTTATTTATTTATTATTATAGTTCTTTATAGACCGAAGCTGTCAGAAGGATATAAAAGAGTTAATTGTCATATGCAAGTGTGGCCAGAAGCTGAATCTTGATTCTTGGGAAGTGAGTGTAGCCATAATAATAGGGCTATTTATGTACACATTTTTGCATTGAAAGTAGAAGAGTTATTTGTATGCAGTATAGAGTTGGATCACAGTATGTTGAACCATAATTAAGCCAGATGGAGTTATGAGAAATGCATATCTCTTATTTGTGCATGCATTTATAAACCATAATTTTATAATATTCAAAAATATTTGCCTAAATATCCAGGGAGTCATTATGGATACTTAAGGCTTAATACCTCAAAGATTATATTGAAATCAAATTGTGGTTGTTAAGGGTTAATACTTTAAGGTATAATGTGGTTAAAACTGGCTGTAGCTACTTCATAATATGGAGACACACTTCCTTACTATTGGTTTTTGTTGATTGATAAACTGGTGAGACCTCTTTATTCTAGACACCTAGAGACTCTGATTAGAGGGGTTACCTCATTTCAAGAAGACAAATTCTATTAATGTCAGTACATAAGCTGTTACATAACCAAGTGTCCTTAGTCCTTGTAAGAGGTGTCTTCGGTGGGGGGGTTGGAATTAAAGAGGTTCCACTCTCATTTCAGTGAGTTGGAATAGAGGTATTACACTTTCAGAAGTGGGGATTAGAATAGAGGAGTTCAACTGTATTCAGAGGTATCTTCATTTCATAGGTCAGAGATACTGTATAACATGGACTGTATAATATTTTATGGTGGTTGGCTATCCTATGAGGGTTCATGTTTACTACCATGTTTGTGTGGGACACTTTGTGTTATCAACTGCTGGCTTTGGGATTCGCCTATTTATTTAGTATGTAACCTTGTTCACGGGTATGTTTTCTTTATCCAAGCACATGTTTTGAAACACCTATATCTTTCCCTTTCTTGTCCCCACTTCAATAGTTATACAAGTAGGTGCAGTGAAACCTTCTATTCTACCTCCCCCCCTTCCACCCCTCCTCTCTTCTCCCCTTCCTCTCTTCCCCCCCTCCTCTCTTCCAACCCCATGAAATATGGACACCTCTATATACATATTATTATACAGTGTAACCCCTCTATTTCCACCCCCTGAAATGAGGATAGCTACCTCTACATTAAGGACACTGATATGTCCCAATAACAACTTGTGTAATAGAACTTAACCCCAAATGAGGCAACTCCTCTGTTAAGGACGCTTTAAGTTGTCCCGAGGTATCAGTAGAGAGGTTCCATTATAGTTGAAAGTATGTAATATGTAAATTTCTTATATAACATTTATAAGATATCCTCTTCCCACTGTTCACAGCTACTAATAATATTGAATTTGACCTCTCATTAGTTGTGAGCATGTCAAGTAAAACGGGTAGTGATTTTGATTTGGTAAACTTGGTAAGGATCATCTAATCTAAAATTTACCACCAAACTGTATGCCTGTCTAAAAGAATTTAAAAGTAATAGATTAACTGCTGCCAATAATGACTACACATTATTTTTTATGAACTGGTTAATAAATGAATTTATTAATATTAATATTAATAATTATGTTGTTGTTGTTGTTATTATTATTATTATTATTATTATTATTATTATTATTATTATTATTATTATTATTATTATTATTATTATTATTATTATTATTATTATTATTATTATTATTATTATTATTATTATTATTAATTTTTTCTTCTCAGAATTGAATAGTAATTAGATAGCTTTTAGACAATCTTTGGCAAAACTGCCTAAAGTGATTAGCTAGAAAGGTTGATTGATATAAAAAAACTATTCCATGCCTCTGACTTCAGGCACATAGTGATACGTGCAAAGAAGTCTCCAAGGACAAGCCAAAACCAACTGCACGGGAACATGCTCAGGTAGGTAAAGGGTAGGTTTACAGTACAGGGTTTTAAACTGACATTAGATTGAAATAATTATTAACTCACTGCATGTAGAATAAAGATATCTCGAGCTACTTAATATACTTTGATTGGTTATAACATACTCCATGTGTGCTAGTTCCTTTTTTACAGCAGGTATTAGAGGCACTAGAGGAATCAGAAGCAGTGATTAGTGGTATTAGAGGCACTAGAGGAATTAGAGGCAGTGCTGTAGTGATTAGTGGTATTAGAGGCACTAGAGGAATTAGAGGCAGTGCTGTAGTGATTAGTGGTATTAGAGGCACTAGAGGAATTAGAGGCAGTGCTGTAGTGATTAGTGGTATTAGAGGCACTAGAGGAATTAGAGGCAGTGCTGTAGTGATTAGTGGTATTAGAGGCACTAGAGGAATTAGAGGCAGTGCTGTAGTGATTAGTGGTATTAGAGGCACTAGAGGAATTAGAGGCAGTGCTGTAGTGATTAGTGGTATTAGAGGCACTAGAGGAATTAGAGGCAGTGCTGTAGTGATTAGTGGTATTAGAGGCACTAGAGGAATTAGAGGCAGCACTATAGTGATTAGTGGTATTAGAGGCACTAGAGGAATTAGAGGCAGCACTATAGTGATTAGTGGTATTAGAGGCACTAGAGGAATTAGAGGCAGCACTATAGTGATTAGTGGTATTAGAGGCACTAGAGGAATTAGAGGCAGCACTATAGTGATTAGTGGTATTAGAGGCATTATGGTTATAATAGGGAGGCTGAGAGCGAGTAAGTTATCTTCCCAAAAGACTAGTTGGCATTTAAGTATTGCCTGATCCTTCAAAGATTACAGTTAAAAATCTGGGTTCCTTTGTGATGCTAGGCACAAAATCTATGGCTATTGTCCCAGTAAATATTTTAGTGGATGTTGGCTACTTGAACCAATATAGGTTTCTTGTAGAAATGGTGTGCATTATTTAGAGTATATAAACCAGGATTGCTAGCTACTGTTTTGTCTGGTGTAGTTTTGGTAGGTAATAGGTTAAATTTAGTGCCTAGAAGTTAGAATCAGCCTGTATTTAATAGCATGGGTATGTAGTTCATTCAGGGCTACCAAGGTTTGACTTGACCTATGTGAGATTTTGGGCTTTTTTTTTATATTAGCTATGTACTTACTGTTAAGGGAGTAAGACTCTATAAAATAGTTTAGTAACAGTTTTAAAAGTGAAACTTGATCAAAATGAGTGAGAATCACCCCCTCAATGAGTGAGGAGACTTGGCTGGTCTGGTTCGTTGGTTTGTCTCATAGTTGCATGAACTATATATGCACACAGCTGCAATCACGCCACTAAATATACACTATAACAGCTTACTTCACCATCGTTGGTTTATGGTAGTTCTTTATCAGGGCAGAAAATGACCGACATTGAGCTCTAGATAGCATTACATGAATGCCATGTGGTCTCAGCGTGGTCACGTGGTTAACAGACCACGTGGTTAGCAAACTGTGTGTTAGTTTATATTTTATTATTAAAAAAATAGCTAGTTCATTGGTTTTTGGGTGACTGTATCTTTTTGATTCATTGGTTTTCGGGTGACTATTATTATCTTTGATAAGCAATGGGAAAGTATATAATACGACATAATCAAGATCATCATTCCCAGGTACCACAATGTTAGATTAATCTGATTTGTGGGAAACTGTGGCATGTGGCTTGTTGTCTTGAACCTCGCCTAGTGATTATATTGCTTTACATGAGTTTCTCCTTTCCCACTGAGCAGAAAATAGCGGTCAGAGATAGGTCTATTTCTAACCAATGGAGCAAGCTAGCCTATCATTTTTATGATCATTACCTAATCATATGCCTCCTGTTCAATGGAGAAAGACTTTCACCAATAGGCAAACTTTACTTTGTGACGCTAAAGCCAAATATTGTACCATACTCCTTTCAAAAAAGAAAGCTTCTGCTAGTTTTGGGGTAGTAACTGTCCTATAATACTGAGTGTCCTGAAATAACAAGTGTCCTTAATACCAATTCCTGTAATATTGAGTGTCCTGTAATTATATACCTACCCTGTTTTCTATTACAAATACAGGTCATTCAAGTTGTTAAAAAACTTGAAGCTGACTTCAGAACCATGAAATCAGAAGTGACTGACCTCAAGAAAACATCTGGAAAAAGTCTAAAGAAGTTGGATGCGGTGGAAAAAGAGGTAAGAAGTTTGAAGACCATTGTTGAGGAAATCCAAAGTACTGGAGTAGCTGGAGTTGGAGCAGGACGATCCTCTGGTGGTTCTTCCAGACATTCTTCTACGGATGTAAGTTTGTATTCATTGTAATGAGGTTGAATATTAATAGTGTTCTATTATTATGATGGCACATCATGCTAAGAGAAGAAAGATTCTGGTGAATAAGTATGTGGTCAAGTTGTCATTCCCAAACTGATAATCATAGCTACCTCTGAATGGAACACTAAGTAATGAATATAGAGTTTCTGATAAAGGACAATCAGAAATAGGGACAACTTGACACTTGTCCTGTCCTGTACTAATACTTTGGTGTATTGTTACATCTGAAATAAGGACAGCCTATATTATAATATTATAAAGGACAGTTTCCATGGTCCAATGTGTCCTTTATGGAGAAGATCCACTGTATATTACCTTTGAAATAAGGACAGCTTCTATATTATAAAGGACAGTTTCCAAGGTCCCAATGTGTCCTTTATAGAGAGGTTCCACTGGGATATTAAGGACAGCCTCTAATTTTAATTTCTAAGGTCCCAATGTGTGTCCTTTATACAGAGAGGACCCACTGTATTTATATTTAGGGGTCTGCTCCCACTCACCTCATTCCCACCTACTCACTCATAAACACAACCCACCTGTACACTCCATACACCACCCACACACCCACTCATAAGCCCCACCCACTCACCAATCATATCAAGAGCCCCCACACTATCCATTCTATTTTCATCCATAAGGAACAAAAGAGCAATTATTCCAAAGGTTCTAACATACTTTATTCTGAACTCACAATGTGGGCTGCATTTATCACACTGCTATTATTAAGAGCCACAGTATAATCTGTTTAGTTAGTGGGGCTGAATGTGGGGTAGACTATAATAATATTTATGTGCTAGCTATATCAGGTTTTAAAACAAAGTGGGTATTGTTTAGGACACATGCATCATAAGAAAAGGTTCATTGATAGCATATCAAGGTTTCTTGCTAATGTTATTATGAAGATAGTACATTTGCCATACATCAACATAATCATGTACTTAGTGGAACCTCTGATAAAGGACACTATGAAATATAGACAACCTCCATACAAAAGATGCTTATCCTGTCCCTCTAATATATCATATCACCTCAAAATTAAGCACAGTTTCCAAAGTCCCACTGTGTAAGGCTCCACTGTATTAGCAAGCTATATTATAACATTGGCAGAACTTTCATGTATTCAGCTATTGGTTCACCACTTACAGTGGAACCTCTGAATAAGGGGTACATTAGGATCAGGTATACTGACCCTTGTAGGGAGGCTGTCCTTACCTTCGAGGTTAATTTACACTAAGATACAGTGGAACTTCTGCACATTGGGATCAGGTATACTGACCAGTTATACCACAAGATGATACATTTTTTGTTGCTTTTATACATAGAGGGTGATTTTAATGTAGTGTTCATCAGTCCTTTAAACAATACATAAAAATACTGTCTGTAATTTTATAATGATATCTAGATGCAACGAGTCAACGAGAAACTGGCCCAACTGAATGAAGTAGTGACACAATTGGTTGCTGATGTAGAACAGCAGAAGGGGACGTTTGCCCAGATGAATAGCACCGTTGACGGAATCTCATCTACCATCCCACGATATGAAAACATCTTGGAAGAGCTAAACTTAAAGATTGAGATTCTTGAGGTGAAATCTTGTACTGGGGTTTACGTATGGAAGGTTAACGATCTTGCACGAAGAACCAGGGAAGCACGGATGGGAAGAACGGTCTCTCTCTACAGTCCACCCTTCTATACGAGTATCCATGGATACCGGGTATGCCTAAGGGCATACCTGAATGGAGATGGGAGTGGCAAAGGAACCCATATATCGTTGTTCGTTGTCATTATGAAGTCGGAGTATGACGATCTGCTAGCATGGCCTTTTGCACACACTGTTACCCTGAGTCTCATCAACCAATCGCATCCAACAACTCCAGAGAGGTCCATCACTCACAAGTTCATCCCTAATGCCGAAAGCAGTAGCTTTCAAAAGCCTGAAGAAACATTCAATATTGCATCTGGCTTTCCAGAATTTGCTCCAGTCAATGCCCTCAACGACCCCCAATACTCCAGAAATGATACAATGTATTTTCGTGTTAAACTAGAGCCCCCAAACGCACCTTCTGGGCCGGATCAGCTTGTGTTTAACTGAAAGGAAGAGAAGGCATGCGATCTGACTCTCTGTGTACTAATTTAAAAAATGATTTGTATGTGGAGAGAAGTTCAATAGTTAAATTCATGTTTAATTCTTGGTATAATGTACGTAGTTACTCTTTGGTATCTGTGTGTGTCTCTCTTGATTTTTCTACAATAACTCTTTCTCCAGTTGTAAAATTATTCGTAAAGTTATTATTACTGATTAACTTTATCATTGATGTATTTGGTCGGACAAGAATACATGTCTCTGTTAAACGCTATCACAAAGTCTTGATTTTGTGCCACCACACAATATTTTTCCTTTCTTGATGTATAAATTTGCTAAACTAGCTAGCTAGCTACCAGTGTTGATTTTGCTGTTACTTTATATTCATTTGTGTTCTGTATAATAATTATAGCTATACAGAAAAATAATTTTGATAATTATAATCCCAAGTGGACCTCGGCATCAGTTGAAAATACAATAATATTAGCTAGAAAAATAATTATTATGAAATCAGTAACTAGATTGGTGTTATGCAGTCATCTAACTTATATATATTGGTGATTTTTTACATGGAATTTACACACGAAAGCCTGTAACTTTCTGTATTTACAATAAATAATAATTATTATGTCTGCTAGTACATATTCTACAATATATAGCAATCTTTCTTCCTACCACCATTCAAAATTTGATCAACTTTAAAAATATAGTACACTATAACCCTCTCTACTTACTCATTTTGTGCTCCATAGCAGTACATTATGAGACTAGAGTTGACCATACCATTCACTGGACCAAAAATGGAATAGGATCATATGTATATATATGACATGTACATGACATTCCACATCTAGATTACTTCATATGTCAGGTGGTGAAAATGTGATGAATCATATTGAATTTTATTCATCTAGGACACTTCATAAATCCTTTTAAGTTTTCTGTTTATGAAATGTGATATGTTATGTTGAATTTTATTCCTCTAGGACATGTCATGAATCCTTTGAAGTGTTTTGTAGATAAAATGCAATATGTCATGTTGAATTTTATTGACAAAGGACATTTCATACATACTTCCAAATATTTTGTACAGGAAATGTAGCCATGAATTTCTACTAATTGACATTATGTTGTTGATTAGCTATAATTATATGCATCACTTTAAATTATAGTTGTGTGAATGGTGCTAGATGTGTCCAAAAGTGTGCCAAGTGTGCCAAATGAGACATCACCACACTCAACTCCAATGATTAATCAGTGCAGCGCGCGCAGCATGAGCTAGAGAGAGAGAGCTCTAGAAAGCTAGAGCTAGAGCTAGTTACACTTGTCTCGTGACTAGCGCGTGAGACCATCACAGCTGCATGTCAGTCTGGAAGTAGAAGATACTTGTGATGATCAAGGTACAATAAGTCCAGATGAACCGCCTTCCGAATGTGAGAACTTGTGTGTAGAGTTTTGTATTAAGCCATCAGTGGTCTGTGGAATAATCACTCCGTTACCAGTGTAATCTGTGGGTAATATAAATACTACCAATAACTATAATAAGGTACCTTGGCTAGCTAGTGAGTATGAATCCGACTACCCTGCCTGACTTTGAAGGGCTAACCTGGGTTGACTAGAGTGTGATTTAGGAAGGCACCTCGAAGTAAGTGTGACTCCAAGCATCCATGCCTACCCTAGGTTATTTACTTGTAGTTAGCTAGTGTGACTTTAATCTTGCAGGCCAGCCCCTTCACCATGATCTGGTGACTCTGGTTCAACCTTTAGGATCAAACAATCAGATTTTACTGCATGTTATGTGACAAACACAATCCTAGTTCAGGAGCTAAACCTGACTAGCTATGGCTAACAAACCAAAAGCTTACGACAAAATTGCAGGACAAAATTGCAGGACAAAATTGCAGGAACATCGTAATCTCTCATGATAGCATACCCCTCTCTAGTGAAGGGACTTACCTATGAGACTAGTGTGACTTATGGACTTAACTTCTACCCATGTCTACATTAAATAATTTTAAGGTCATTATCTGTCAGTTAATTATTGTCAATCTTAGCTGAAATTTTGTGAGGTATAAATGGCTAGAATCACTCTATCCGAGTTAAATTTTTTAACAGGTATTCAGCTTTTGCTCCCTCCCTCTCACCTTCTAAATGACAACCTGGCCATGATGTATGTTTGAAGGCATGCATGGTGTTAGCTTCTGTGTATGCATTACTGTTACTTAGACTCTGATGACTTAAACATCAGTGAAGAGAGCTCTGATTAAGGTAACTTAGTAAAAAATAATATTTTTTGACTAGTTGTGAAAAGAGTCTTCTGGGAATTTTTGGCGCATGTGCAAGCAGTGTCTCCTTTCCACCCCCATATAATTAGAGAGCCTGGATATGAAGCTAGTGTAATTCCATGGAGAATGGTACTATTTTAGGATGTAGGTGTGTATCATTTTGGTTATCTTTCATAGGCTGAAACCAGGAAAATGTACAAAACACTGATTGATGATGACGATTTCACTGGATTTGATGTAGGACAGGGGTAAGATTTGATGTCATCATTATGTGTAGAATTTCATCTTGGATATTATAACATAGGGTTACCTTTAAAGATAGTACAAAGCAGAATGTGGTAACTAAGTTGGTCAAGGAAGTACTGGCAGTTAATCCTACATTTCAAGCCTGTCATGTTCGCAGTAAGTTAGTGTTATAATTTACGTGGTCAACATTATTAGTCCAGTTACTAATTCCTTTTAATCCTGGCATCACAAAACTTTCTCTATAATATTTTAGGGAGCCTCCTCCCCCCTCCCTTCCTTAACTGAATGTCCATAATTTTATATACCTCAAACATAATAAATACTGAACTACTCTCCTACTCTTTTGTTCCATACATAATAGCTTTGTCTTGATTGAATTTTTATGAGGAGAGAAAGCCTAGAATCACTCGAGCTTGGTTTTACATTTGACTCTTCCCTTATTGGTGTAGCACACTACAGGGTTCAGGATTTTTTGGTGGCTATTTTGTGCTCTGCAGGTGTGTCTTTGGTTCATTATATATTATATGAGTTACACTTCTTACTGCTGTCTAAAACTGTAGCAGCTTGGTTGCCATCTTTTATAATTATATTGTTGGTATCACTATAGGTGCTGTCTACACATATTACAAGACATTAAGCCAGGAAGAGTCATTGCAGAGACGTGGCAAATTTGGAGATATAAGACGGCACTGAGAAAGAATTGCATGAGTAAGTAGTGAATTATGGTACATGGAGTACTCGGTTTAAAAACTTGGAAACCAAATTTTGAATGTAAAGACTATTGAAATTTTGACCAGATAATATCTGATGTACTGAATGAGTGTGCTCCATTTAAGGTTATTCTACAGGTATATTTATATCAGTAGTTGCCAGGTGGATTAATTGTGATATTCTACCTGCAAA
This sequence comes from Diacarnus erythraeanus, assembly GCA_964016965.1. Classification (NCBI taxonomy): domain Eukaryota; kingdom Metazoa; phylum Porifera; class Demospongiae; order Poecilosclerida; family Podospongiidae; genus Diacarnus; species Diacarnus erythraeanus. The sequence goes on along the minus strand of OZ024674.1, from coordinate 7,621,481 downwards.
GTGTGTAAATCAAGTAACGAACTTGTGGACAGTGCATGTGATGTGAGCTAATTTTCATGTGAGCCAGCTAGGCAAGCTAGAGAATGCAGCTAGCCATTGTAATGCATGTTTTAGGCTAGCTGTTGCTTGCCAGAAATGTTTGCAAATCTGTTGCCATGGATAGATCACTCATGCTCATGTTTTAACTATTACTAGTACAAATGGTGTCCACTCCACTGTACAGTATAATACTTAATTGTTCAATGAAAATGTGTTACTAACAGTTAGTGTCTGCACAGCTGTGATTATAGTATCAGTTCCTTGGCTACAGTACTTTGCAAAAATAAGCTTTGTGACTTGCTCGTGAAGGTATCGCAAAGGTACATATCCACAATTTACTTCATGCAGCTGCTTTTTAAGCTATCCCCATTCAAGTACCATAGTTAACTTCAGAGATAAAAACATTTCACTGTTACAAACATCAAAAATCCCAAGGGGTTTTTAACTCTAGGTCCTATATACTATACTTGCCTTTTCACATTCCAACCTTTTACCTACCTACCTTGGAGTGACCAAACCTCCAATAGCATTGTGCACACAAACTTCTGCCGCTGTTAATAAAAACACACTTGATTTCTTGTAAGTGATGAAGCCAACTTATGCTGTGCAATGATATCCCCCAAAATAGGTGTGCACTGTTAAGAATTGTGACTGCATTATACAGTCAGCAATGGGCTATATTACTGACTCTCTGGTATAGTCACTATGCTAGTGAAATTTCAAGTACAATTTTTATTGACTCACCCTAGCTTTTCAAGTCTATGTACTACAATTTTAATTGACTTACCCTCTAGCTTTTCACGTCTATGTACGTACCATATAGATGGTTATTTTTAAGGCTAAAATTTTTCACTGATTGATGCCATCTAGGAAATTCACTGAAATAATTTTCATGGATTAAATGTTCAAGTATTGAAGAGTAGCAGTGAAAAAAGTGAAAATTAGATCCCTTGAAAATAACCAGCTATATGGTATATTAGCTATTATCAGGAACTTGTGCCAATCTAAATAATACGATAATTATATGATTTTTTTTTAGAAACTACAACATCATCAAATTACGTTCCAAAAGCGGTGTTACCAGCCTAAGATAAAGAGAAGTGGTCAAAGGTGCCTATTACAGACTTCATGTCAAGTGAAGAGAGTGGGGAGTATGAAAATGAGAACAGAATAATAATTATAAAACCTCTATCTTGGCGAGCATCAAGGGTCTACTCATTTTGTGATCCCCCGAGATGTAGTCTCAAAAGATGGCAAGTCACCACAGTGCAAGTGTCAGATGAAGACTAGAGAGATTGGTGAGGTGTCTGAGCGTCCTAAGCCCAGCAAAGTTGCATCTTGGGCCATTGTGTAAACATAAACTTATTAGTATTGAACTATTGTATATTGTTATCATTATGTAATTATTATGCTTGCTTATGTTCTTTGACTTAATGAAAATATACATGGTTATTATTATTATTATGTATAATAATTTTGATGTATCCTGATCATGAATGGTGTGAAAAATTTCATATTCAACCTTCATGTTGGATAGCGGGATTCATCAGTTCCCATGAAGAAGAAAATGTGAATGATATGTGACAAAAACTGTGCATGTTAGGTACATGGGATAGCGGGATTCATCAGTTCCCATGAAGAAGAAAATGTGAATGATATGTGGTAAAAACTGTGTGTGTTTGGTACATGGGATTTAGCTCTATCATCTACATGAAATTCAACATTCCACATCCCTGGTAGTTATGACATTTGAAGTGGAGGTGGAATCCCCCAGTGATAAATACTGCAGTAATCCTGCAGCATGAAATTCAACTTTTGGTCCAGTGATTGAAATTTTTTTTTTTCAGTTGACTTGAGTGGAGAAGCGGGTCCTTCATATCAGGCCTCTGTGGCATCTAAGATGATTTCCTAATGATTTGAGTAGCCCGAGTTCTTATGATATGATGACTGCTTAGACTTGTCGGACCCTGAAGCTGGGTTACAGCCTGATTGAGAAGAGATTGTAAACCTATCTAATGGAAATTGGCTCTGAGTCTAGCTATTACATCAATGCTTTGTTTTATACTTGATATAGAAATATACTATCCTTTAACAGTTACATTTCATTATCTGTTTTGTATCTGTATAGAAGAACACTAGCAATAAGTTTGTAATCTGAGGTGACCAATAGTATTCATTTTGTGTATAGAGAGAAATAGTAGATAAAATCTATAATAAAGCGAAATTTGTGGTTTCAATGAGAAATTTTAACTCAAGCTGAGCAAGTTTCCCTGAGACCACTTTTCTTATAAATCTGCACTACAGCAGAGATAATGTGGTTTATATAAAAAGTGCACTTCATAGAGCATCATTAATATGTGTACTAATGAAGCAGGGAGTTGTTAAAGAGTATTATTGTGATGTCCTCAACTTTCAGTAGCTAGCTAGGACTCACAACTTAGGCTAGCTGTAGCTAACACAAGTTACATGTTTTAGAATCTGAATGAAAAACTGATTATTGTGCACAGATCAATGATAAAGATTATTCATGATGACATCTAACTGAGCATGCTCACAACAGCAATGATAAATGACTAAGGTTCAGAGTTCACGAGTTATCATCAGTACATAGTAGTCATTTTGATGCACACTCTCCAGTATTAAAATGGGTGAATTTGTATATTATATGAGGGTGGGTGTTGTATCTTTGGCCAAAGGCCACAACACCTAAAATGGGGATGTGGATTCTTTCTCAAGCACACAGTGTGAAAGCATTATATATAGCAATATTAACGATATTATAATTAATTACCATCCTTTATAAAGCAGAAGTGATAAGCAGGGAAATGATATGGGGGTGGAGAGGCAAAAGGGTAGAAGGGAGTGGGGGTTGCAACCATTTGCTCTTGCAAAATTACCACTGCTACCATGGAAAACCATATGTATGTATGTATGTATGTATGTATTGTGTAAAGATACAATATTCATGTCAAGTGCCAAATACTAAGTTTATCTCATTCATTGTTCATTATACATCATTACTGTCCATTATACAGTGGATTGATAGCATATTCCACCAGATAGAGTATTGGAATGAACAATGCTAGAAGCAGCTTTATTGGCAGCCATTAGAGTCCCTTCTGGAAGACTGTGGGAACTTCTTCGCACCTCATCACCAGGAACAATGTGTTGATTGTGGTGGTGTGGGATAGACACAGGGCATGATGAAGACATGGGAACTGCATCACTTGGTGTTTGTGTCTCTTGATCAAAGTAGCGATTTTGTATGCCAACAGTTCGATATCGTTGTCCATTTGTTTGGTTGGTGTAGGAGGAGAAACTGCTGGAATAGGTTAGTGGCCTAGATCTTTCACTATCATCCCTGGAAAATAATATGAAGTCAATACTCTACCCTACCTGGTGGTGCCATGAGTAAATGTAAATAAAGTACTTATGGCAAAAGCAAGGGATGAGGTACAAGTGTTACATTTCCATGGAAGCTTACTTTATAATATGACTACCTTTCACCTAAAATGGCTAATCTCAGCTCATTGTTAAGTGATGTTACAGAGACTACTATAGTAAGTAGGAGAGTCTGATACCAGAAGACTCTATAGAATCATGGCTACTGGTGTCTATTGTAGCTAGTTAGTAAGAGTCTAAGATCATAGCTACTGAAAAGTGGGTGATATAAATAGGGAAATTTTCATACCCCCCTGCCAACACCTACCCCACAAACATCTACCCCACCAATACCCACCCTGCCAACACATGCTTAATTAGAATTCTGAAGGTCAATGAATAGCAAGCTAATAATAATAATAATTATGATGATACCTGGATGTTGTCCTACTGAACTTCAAAATGACAAATATTATACATCCACAAGCTGCTATGAAACAGGCTAACACGAGCACGACTGCAACAACATAAATGATCACTTTAGTCAAGAGACTAAGGGACTCAAATGGGTGAATGCTTTCAGTAGCGGTTGTGGTGGAAGCAGAGTCAGCAACGTCAGTGGAACCAGAGTCAGCAACGTCAGTGGAACCACCTAATAGGATACATTAAAGCTATAACTAAGCTATGTTTTGACATCATTATTGATTATAACAACAACAACAACAACAACAACAACAACAACAACAACAACAACAACAATAATAATAATTTTGGAAAATTTTTATCTAATAACCTATTACATGTATTTATAAAAATTTTCGTGGTTGCAGTGGAACTCCTCTATTCCAAACCCCTGAAATGAGGACACCTCTGTATACAGTGGAACTTCTCTATTTTGAACCCCTTGGATAAGTCCCAAATAACAGCATGTGTATTAACTTTAACAGAACTTCACCTCCTGAAATGAGGTCACCCCTCTAATCAGGACACCAAGTCTCACTGTAGATACTTTTTATCAAGTTGAAGTCTTGGTAGCTTTTGATTACTTTTAATAATTTGGAATCTGTAACTATAAATTTAGGTGATCTAGCCATATACTCTTAGCACACCTTGACTCCAGAAATAGCTTCATGATAACTCAACTTAAAGCAATTCTTTTAAGTATTATAGTTACATTTGTCTATCAGAAACAGGATAAGTGAGGTTTTACTTGTTTCTCATGACTTTGACTATGTATCTAGATAGCTGTTACAAATTATACATTACCCCTTATTTCTACTTCCCTCTCCTTCCTTTAATCTGTCACTTACTCTGTGAATCAACTTGGGTTGCCAGAAACACAAGGTTCATTAACAGAAGCGAAAGTAGACACTTTACAGCCATTTTATCAAGTCGTGGTATATAAAGAGTGACTAATATTCATGAACTGTGCTCTCCTCATGTAGTGATGGTTGTGTTGATAAGGAAAATTCTTTTGTGTAATGGAGTAAAAAAATGACAGCTCTGCACCTTTTCTTTGTAAACACTTGGTATGAAATAAGCTATTGTATATAGTGACTTGATTGAGCTAGCTATAAACATCGAAAGACCCCATATTCATAGCTTATAATTATTGTGCACTGTCATTTTGGGAAAGGTCCCATTTAGAAAAGGCACTCAACTCTATCCACCAAAGGAATATTATTGTTTATTTTGACTAGTCCATAAATGATTATGATGTCATCATTATTATAACCCCACTCCTCCCAGATTACCCCCACTCTTTAAGATAACCCCCAAGATTACCCCACTCTTCCAGATTACCCCCACTCTTTAAGATAACCCCCAAGATTACCCCACTCTCCCAGATTACCCCCACTCTTTAAGATAACCCCCAAGATTACCCCACTCTTCCAGATTACCCCCACTCTTTAAGATAACCCCAAGATTACCCCACTCTTCCAGATTACCCCCACTCTTTAAGATAACCCCCAAGATTACCCCACTCTTCCAGATTACCCCCACTCTCAAGATTACTTCCAGATTACCCCCACTCTCAAGATTACTTCCAGATTACCCCCACTCTTTAAGATAACCCCCAAGATTACCCCACTCTTCCAGATTACTAATGTCATTATAATATTATATCATTTAGCTACAACAGTTTAATACTTATTTAGTAATCATGCATCACCTCCTTTTAGTCACTCAAACCAAAATTCAACTCCAAAGTTTTAGTATTAGTGATGATATACGTAGATCCGGTTATTTTCAAGACACTTTATTTTCACTGATCTCATAAAATCTTGCAATTCACGCTTTTTTATTTTCACTGAGGGGGATAGATTTCAATTAGGTAATGCTTTTGAATTTGCAAGGGCGTACGCAGGATTTTTAAAAGGGGGGTTACATGTGTGACCAGACTCAAACCACACCCAGAAAATGCCCAAACCACACCCATTTTAATTAGCAAAATCTTTACTGAAACAGCAAGCTAGCACACTCAATTCTACGTGGATATTTTTCTAGGTATAGTTTACAAACAGTATCTAAATTGATCTCAGTCTCATAGGCAATGTGAATGAGAGCTAATGCACTTAGCCTCTCAGCAGTTTGTGTGGATCGAAGGTAATTGTTCAGTCTGCAAAGTGCGGATGCTGACCTTTCACAAGAACAGGAGCTTAGAGGTAGTGTAGCAAAAAGTTTCAGCAGTGATCGATTCATCTTGATTTATTCTAGAGACTAACTAATAAGTTCACTTACTACTATCTCTTTCAACTGCTCTCTTTTAAGATTTTATATGCTTGTCTCTTCATTTTGATGGACTTTGGTCAACAGCATGACACAATTTGACATGCAGTAGCTGATAGTGCAGCTCATTAATTATTAACACTACAGCATGCATGCACACTTGTGGTTAGTACTATGTATATATAATATATATAAATTATATGCATGTCACATCAGGATCAGAGTAGCCTATAAAGGGCAGGTGGGATCATGCTGCCCCCCCCCCCCCCCCAGGCTTTACATTCTACCCTGCCTGCAACAACCCAAAATTTGATGGTACCATTGACCCTACAAATCCTCCATGCCTGCACATGCACTATGAATATCATTAGTAATTTGAAAGGGGGGTTACCTGTAACCCACTGAACCCCCCTGCGTACGCCCCTGATTTGTATGTATTATTGAAGTTTTTAATTTTCGATTCCCTTTACCTACCGGGAAAATAGCGAAATTAAAGTGACAGTGAAATTAACCGGATCTATGGTATTATATTTTATCTTCAGAAAAGTGCACTCAACGATAATACTTCAGTATTCATGAGAAAACTGCATGAATTTTTTACTTAATTAATATTACCTTTTGGTCAACCTGAAATATTGCTTTAGTTTTTACTATTGAGACCCTAGCTTTGGTCTTCATTCTCCCGATAGAGAGGGGGTGCGTTTGACGTCGTTAATGTGTGACGTAATGCACATCGGCCATCTTGCTTGAGAGGCAAATGCGTTATGGTTGTGCATACAAATAGTATGTAGGGTGCTCCAACAGACAGGGCTAGGACAAGGCCTTCTCTTTTTTCTTAATACCCAAGGTAAGTGATGAATACAGCTAGAAAGAGAGGTGGTAGAGAGTGCAAGATTAAATATAATGGTTTCTATAATCATTACAACTGTAACTAGCCTGCCATAGCTGGGTGTCAGGTCCATCCTGGTTATTAGGTCATTAAGCAACATGGAGCAACAGCACAAGAACTCTCCTCAGAATTCCGTTCTTCATAGATAAAGGCTATCAACAGAAAAGCTTACTGGAATCCTGGTTCTGGTGCAAGAGTATGTTCTATTCATTTTATTTCCTTCACCTAGTGCCCCTCCCCCTTCACCCAGTCTCCCTCCCCCTTCACCTAGTCTCCCTTTGGCACCTAATCAACCATGTCTTACAGATGAATCTTATCAGACTGAAGTAACAGGAGAGTATATGAAAGAGATTTCAAAATCTCTGGAAGATTTTAAGATAATTTTTCTTTAAGGTCGGAAATGATTGAACTTTAAAATGACAAAAGTAGCTATTATAACACCTGAATGTTTCAAGGACAATGAAGGAATATTAAAAGGTTTACCAAACTGGACTATTTTTAGTGCTTTAATGACTCTCATATCTCTATCTTTACCCAAAATGCCCAGACAGAGAAACATTACGGAAGACATTACCTTCCAGTTTTAGGCACTTTTTCAAGTCTTGCTGTGCGATTATAGATTGCACTGAAGTATTCGTTGAGCAGCCATCTGATTTAAGAGCACGTATACAGACAATTTACGTTGTTGGTGAGGTTCATTATTATGCTTGTCTCTACTAAAATATAACACATTATAACCAAACTATTATACAATATGAGAACAATTCCTCTAAATAAGTAAATCAATTCCTTGACATACAACCCATGGAACCAGTGGAGTTTCGCTCATCCTCAGGGAGAGTTTCACCTTCATTTGATGTAAACAATTAAAATTTAATAGACATAATTATACCTTTCCCATCACAAGCCAGCTATCACCATCAGGATGTTTAAAGCAGCGTGCTCTGAGACTGCAACCAACCAGTTTACAAAACTATCCCATTCCCTTCCAACTCTGCATGATGAATAGCACTATGCATGCAGCTTAGAATGATAGATTATTATAGGCTTACCTTAATCTCCTCCTTGGTGTACTCACTAGGAGTTGCAATTGTGTAAATAAACATCGCTCCATGAAACATTTGGAACTTTATCTGGCTCATCCACCCACAACTCATTTGGAATTGCATTTGGGTCATTCTTCAGGCCAACTGCAGAGACCTTAGCAGTGTACCTATCCTTAGTTTCACCAGAAATACCAATGAAGTGCTCAGATATCGGGCGCCACATCACCCGTAAACAACTAAGGGATTGACTAAATTCACATAGATTCATGTCATTGCGTAATTTCCCTGGGGGTCAAAATTATGGCCGCGTGTGCGGGGTGCAGCTGCCTAGAGCGCGCCACAAACTAGCTAGAGCATAGTTATAGAGCCAGACCTTGATCGATTACGATGGAAGCTAGTAGTAGTGCCAGATCTCTTAAATGGGCTCATGGCTTGAGTCCCATTTCTGGTGGTTTATACTATGAAGGAGTTGTGGATGATTTAAGTATAACTCTTGACATGCACAAGCGAGATACTGTGATTACATTTGGCATTAGAACATCTTATCGTAAAAAAACCCCCTTTGCAGCAGATAAGGAGAACGTTCCAAAGGTAATAAATCCCAATAAAATAGTGTGACATGTATAACTAGACGTGCATGCAGTAGGGGGCTCCAAATGGAGATAGGCATGCATGTCAAGGCAGTTTCTGGAGCAATTTAAGTGATCTATTTGTTTGTTTGTTTTTTTCTATCACCACCATGTAATTTGTTTCCACACCAGACTCACATAATGACAATATAATTATTATAACCTCTTTTTGTTATCTACTATAATAATGTGTCATACAGACTCTAAAGCCCAAGTCAAGGATATTATGGTCGCATAAAATCGGACAGAAGGTGTTTGAATTTAACAATATACTATTCTCCATGGGTGAAGTGCAGTTTTTTGACTGTCAGTTTGGGCAGGATTATAAGTGTAAGAGTCGTATGAAGCAGCTCAGAGGTGGTGGTGTATGTTTACAAACTACCCAGAAAAAAGGTTGTCCTGCCCATATTACTATACGAGAATTTATTCTTTATCCTGATTACAAAATTGTTCCAACTTCTGATATGAGCAAAAATCAGATACAATGTCTCAAGAAAACCTCACTACATGACCTACAGCTAGCTCAAGATAGCAGAACTGATATCAAGACTATTTCAAAGTATTATGTGTGCCTTCCATCCGAAGAAGCCCACCACGATGTACATTCCACAAAAGGTCCAATGTCTTTGGCTCAAAGAATCCACCCAGTATTGATTCAAAGGATTCATGAACTTGTTGCTAAGGGGGTTACTGAAACAAATGAAGTTAAACGATCATTCAGGGTGTATGTAAAACATCTTAATACAGATGACATTATTAACCAAAATGACAGATCCTACAACCCCACCGATAAAGATATCAGCAATCATGTCTACATTGCCAAAATGAAACTACAACTATCAAGCTTGGATCAAGGAAATGCTTACATGAAGATAGAAGCATGGAAAAAGTTGAACTCTCAAGCAAGCTTCTTTTTAGGAAGAATGTATAGGTGATTATGAACAGGAAAATACAGTACAGCTGCCATTCCAATACTTTACATACATTAGGAGAAATGGCAACATGATTTGCTTGTTAAATATGGAAATATCATGTCTTTATTGGATGCCACATATAAAACAACGAAGTATGAATTGCCTCTTTTTCCTTTGTGTCAAGACAAATGTTGGGTACATAGTTGTTGCAGATTTCATTATTCAGGGTGAAACATCAGAGAAAATACAGGAAGCATTAGATATTCTCAAGTCCTGGAACCCCCAGTGGCAACCCAACTTTTTTATGACTGACTTTTCTGAAGCAGAGATACAAGCCATAACAGTATCATTTCCTTCCACCACAATATATATATGTGTGACTTTCATCGTGAACAGGCATGGGAAAGATGGTGAAAGATCATCATCATAAACTTGCTCAAAATGATCAAGATACATTACTTACTCTTCTTCGTAACTGTGCAAGTGCTCCTCCAGCTGGTGTTTATGATAGCTTATCTCGTGATCACCATTATCAGAGAGCAGTGGAAAAGCTCAAGGATTCTCTGCTATGGAAAGAGAATGAAAAGTTAAGAGAGTGGTTAAATACTACTTGGCTTCCAACATCAAGAGTAAGTCTGTGTTGAGTCAAAATCATGCATTGTTGGTACTTCTGTTCAATGTGTTAGGTGGGAGTAGAAATTATGTCAGATGTATGTTGTGCTAGCATGATCATGCACTATTTTGAACATGTTATTAGTATTATGGAAAAGCATTATAGTACATACATGTAGCTCCATGCATGTGGAAGAGTCATTCAATTATATTCTAATAGCAGCAACTTTACAGCTTTTGTATATTATATCTTTAGCGTTGGGCAAGATGTTTCCGGGATGGCACATATCATAGTGCAATTAACACGAATAGTGGTGTTGAGGCACAAAACAAAGCACTAAAATATACCTATCTCCCAAGGAGAAGGACAACTACATTTTCTGGAATTATTACTCTCCTGAATGAAGATTATTTTCCTGACTGCTATCGAAAGTATGTCTTCCTTAATTTTAAGCAGTCAGATAAATACAGGCTATATAGTGATGTTGTTCCTATATACCTTCAGGAAAGACCTAAACAAGTAATCATACATTGCCTAGACCGAAAAGTTAACAGTGCTAAGTTTGATATCAGTGATGTTATTGAAGCTAACACTGAACTGGGAAGGTTTACAATTTCTGGTTCAATGGGACATTTATACAATTTTGGTAATGTTGGTATGCCCCCTGAGTGTTCATGTCCAGATTTTACAGAATGGAATATTCCATGCAAGCATTTCTTTGCAATTTTCCGTTTATTCCCACAGTGGGGATGGAACAAACTTCCCGATCATTACCTTAATGGACCTTACATGAGTAGTGATCAGACAACTATAAATACCTTCTTTGACACTTGCAACTCACATGATAGTTGTTCCTCAGAACAAACTACATTCCATGATGATATTCCATCACAAATGGACAACCTTCCTAAGAAGGTATATTTTATTAAAAAGTGTAATGTAAGAATTTATTGTTTATCACTTGCAGGCATTAAGTGTGTCTCGTGCAGCTATGAATTTAAGAATTACTTTGGAAGGGTTTAAAACCCTTTCATTTAACTGTCAAGATTCTGACCTTCTGGTGTCAATAAATGCTGATGTGAAAAAGATTCTGGAAAGGTTCAAGAATCAATTACCAACTTTTGAAGGATTAATTCTGAGACCATGTGCTGCAGTTCGAGCAAGACATGCACTAATCAAAGCTAGAAGGAACTTTGCAACTCTTCCTAAACAAGCTCATATAGGCCATCCCAGGTTGAACTCAAAATACCGTATCTATACTACGTAAATTAGTAAGTAAAATTTACTGTACTAGCAAACCCTTAAGTATAACATTACAAGGAGAAGACCTATCAGGTGGTGGAGGACCCACTTATGGTAATAGCAATAACTGATCCTGATGGACCAACTCTGGCAGTTACTGTTGGTCTGTTAGAACCAATTATGGTGGGAGGACCACCATTCAAGCAATGTTGTAGAATAGACTATAGCATTTCAAACGTGTACTGTACATTGTTATTCTGGCTCAACTCTTGTTATTTTGTGGGCATGTTTGTGTGATCTGTTATTGTAGGCAAGCCTCCGATAGTGATGAAGTGCCTGCTGAATGTAACATGAGCAAACCTTCTCCAGCTCAAGATAGACCAAAAGGTATAGTATACTATTAAGCTGCATAATAGCTAAGTTTGTATTACTATTTTCAGTAAAACGAGGACGTTGTGGCAACTGCAGTGCCTGCAAGCGAACTGATGACTGTTGTCAATGTTCAAACTGCAAGGATATGAAAAAGTATGGTGGACCTGGACGAAAAAAACAGTGTTGCATTCAACGTAAATGTGAGTATTGATAAATTTTTTTGTGCATTCCTTAATATTTTCACATAACCTTGGTCATTCTCAGTTTGATGGCATAATATATAATCATACAAGACTATAGTGTTCTAGTGAGCCTAGTTTTATCAAGTGAGTCCCACCCTAGACTCATACAGTGATTTTGGGTGGCACCTCATGGGCAGGAAAAGTGTTCCAACCTCCCTGACTATTGTCTGTTAAACAATATATACTAGGGGTGATTTCCTGGTAGATCTGGACGAGGAGGGGTGGGAGAGGTTGTGAGGGTTTTAACCTCACCCTTTTGTTCTTCTTGTTATAGTTAAATATCATTGATACATATATCAGAGCCCCTTAAGCCTCAGAATAATCCAATCTCTTTAAACTTTATCAACAACCCCCCTTCAAAAATTCCTGGATCTGCCCCTGGTGATTTTCACCTCACAACAACATTGAAAAGCAGAGCTGATCAATCAAATTCAAATGCCTCTATGACTCACGTTTATTTTTTATTACATAGGTTTAGGCCTATCTTCAAGGGCCACCAATTAACAGTACAGAATCTCTACTCAAGATCAAGATGACAGCAAGACATACATGCATGACACACGTGAACTTTGACCCCAGTAAAAATGTAATCAAATTGTGCCATTTCTCCTGATGTATAATAATTAGAATTAATTAATTAATGGTCTGAAAAGTTCACTTGGAGGGTTAGACTTCCATGATTCATGTAGGCATTTTCTTGATACAATTCCTTTGGCAATGGCTTGGTAGAGTCTGTATCATTGGTATACAATACTATTAAAACATGTCAAGTTGCACAGAGGGCACTTCACTTCTTCTGTTTGGAGTCCCTACCATCTTGCATGCATGCACATTATAGCTATTGTATATACATACCATCTTCATATGCATACACACAAATAATTATGCACTACCTTTGGAACATTCTCCTTTATCATCTGCTGCAAAGGCGGACTTTTTGTGATAGTTCTGAAGAGCACAGTATCAGAATTTCACCTAGTCATCTATACCATAATATAAACCAACCAAAATGGGACTGAGATGTGGTACTACACTACTATCAGATGTGCTATAGATAACGATCAAAAGGCTAGGCAGCAGCACCCCGCACGCAGTAATATACGTATACAGCATCCTTATTAGTATTTAATTTTATTTTGACCCCCTGAAAAATTACGTGATGACATGAATCTATGTGAATTTAGTCAAATCCCAAACAACTAAGCCCAACCACGATTAACAGCTGATTTGCTATGCGTGCCTCTCAACATGGCGGTTAGCAACTGTTGCTAAGATTTGATGGCGTAAACGCACCTCCTCTATTACATCATTGTCAATTGACTATTTCTAGTTCTATCGGCTAGGGGTAACCCGTTAGGCACCTGGACCTTTGATCGACCATAGCATCAGTTCTCCGATGTTGGAATGCAGGGACAGGAGGTAAGTACTTGATGTTTGCTCTATAGATCTATTTACTTAAAAAGAAAGGGAGGGTGGTATAGTGCATGGGACTTAGCAGTATTGTACAGTATCCTCGGTGTGAAAGAGGTCATACGCAGGCCAACAAGAGAATCTCTCTGAGTCTCCTTTGCGTGCACGATCGCCGCTATCATGACATCTCATTGACGAGCGACCTTGCCCGCGTGCTGCGGCGCGGTCTCTGTTGTACGACCAACCCCTACTATACTATAAGAACTAATCAGCTGCCTCGATCCGATCCGGCATTTAAGGGACGGAGACCACACCCCGAGCAACCGTGCCTCTTAGTGATGTCTAGATGTGGTAAGGAGGTACAAGGTTATATTTTTACACTTCTACTAAATTGGTCAAGTGTTTCATAATAAAAGAACCGTGAAATGCAATTAACTGAGTGACTTAGATTAAAAGCTGACCATCTGGCTTCCAGTATTCTGGTACACAGGGATAAAATCTGGAACTGGTAGCTATGTTTCGGTACTGAAAGGAATAAGCAAAGAATGTCTACCTTGGATACTGCAAACTTGTATGAAAATAATTCATTTGAACAGAGAGAAGATGGGTTGAAACTGATCAAACTCCTAGCACCTGAGAAGGGAAATAAGGTTCTTGACCTTGGCTGTGGAACTGGCTATCTCTCTAAGGTTCTGGCAGATCTAGTTGGACCAGAAGGACAAGTAGTAGCGATTGACCCAGATACAGAGAGACTGAAGGTAGCCAAGGATAAATACACTGCTAGCAACTTGCAGTACTTAGAGGGGTCCAGTGATAATATCCCAGGGGGAGAGTACGATATTGTTTTCTCAAACTATGTACTGCAGTGGATTAAATATAAAGGCATTCTCTTCAAAGATATTGCACAGAGTCTAAAGAAAGGAGGGAAATTTGCTTTTGTCACTCCCAGTTATCAGAATGATGACTTTCTTACACCTGCTGAAATGTGCAGTCCAGAATATAGAAATGCTATTGCAAGCAGTTTGCACATGCTAAATATGGATGAATACAAGCCATTTTTTTCTTCAAGTAATTTTGAGATTATCTATTCAGAAGAACATGTACGAGAGTGGAAGTTCAATGGAGTTAAGGATTTAGTGAGTTTTTGCAGCGTCACTTTGACACATGGAAGGTTTGATGAAACCCACTTTGATATTGAAGCTATGAGAAAGCATCATGGCAATGATGAAATTTTTTTCAATCCTCAAATCTTAAGGGCTATTTTACGTAAAATGTGACTAAACATTGTTACTAAAATCTCTATATTTTACAGAGAAATTGTAAGTATAGCTAAGAGATGATCCATTTTATATTGACTTACCAACATTGCTACTGTAATATCTTTTGATCAAACTTATTGTTTTAGTTATCAAAAAAAGCACAACCATAAAATTCAAGTCCACACATGACATACACAAAAATAATGATGATGTGACAACAATGAATAAATAAACTGGATGGGTCAAATAGTTCAGAGTTCAAATAATAATATCACAGGTAGTTACTATGTAATGTGAAAACTGTCTGTCCTGAAAACCTCTAAAAATAACCAGCAAGTAATAATTTCATCAGCTCACTATAGAGTAAAGAGACTGGCAAGCACTGTACATGTAATTTCTATAATAGACCATCAGAGATTTGATACAGAGAGAAAAACCATGTCAGTGGTACTGTGACTATTCTCATCAAGACCAATTAATTGATTGGGCATGATAATAGGGATGTCCACATTCTGCCATTTTTTCTCCCTATTTTTAGAGCCTCCAACCACATGGATTTATCACGGATTTGCACCTATAAATACTGACTATGGAAATTGATTTATGGAACTATAGCTAGCTAACAGAACAGCTGTGAAATAACATTGTCCAGAGGCTTAAAGAGTTGTCTAAACAGTTCATATTCCTCAAAACAGGTGATAAAAACAGTAAGTATATTTATTGTCAGTTAATTCATTTTGTTTACTGGTGCATTAATTCTATAGCTTGTTCCAGTGTCTCCTGTCAAGCACTATGATAGCTAAGACACTCAATTCTAGCTCACAGTCTAGTCTATTTTTTATCATTACTAATCACAAGATACCTGCACATGTAGGTGTGTGTCTTATAACAATAATAATAATTAAGAATGATGCAGGTCATTAAACTAGCTAGCTCTACGGAATTTGCTACAAAAATATGGAAAGTGAGCAATTTTTGTACTGAAGTTATTCACTTCAAGTTGGAGGCTCTGTATTTTGCTTTAGGGCATTGCCTGCATTTTCCCCTAATTATGTTTAATTTATAGCATTATGCAACTTATGCTATACAGGATACAAAATAAGTATTTTTAACACTTATTGTAGTGTAACATAATATAATTGTTCCTTCAATGTAGTCCTCTAGAGAGTTTGTCTGCCTGCTGCCAAATGAATTGTTCAAAAGTGAAAAAAACTCATTCAGCTGCAGCAGAACTTGGTGGAATCAAAAGAGCCTTCTTTGTTGCTGCAGACCAATTGGGCAACTGTAATGTAGTGATGTCAGCAGCAGATGACGTAAGGTGCTTTGTTACTGCATGTATCAAGCTAAGCCTAAATTTACAAATTTTGCCCTAGGGCAGAGATAGAGCAGAGCCTATTATGCTGGCATGATGTCCTTAACTCTAAAATTATGCCAGATCTTTCCCTAGGTAACACTTAAAACAGTTTGTACTACGTATATAGGTGTTAATTACTGTTCTTATGTAATGTTTCTTTGTGTTGTGGTCTAGCTGGGCGCAGGGCCCCTGAGAAGGGCTGGGTAGCTGTGACAAAACTACCAAGTGTTAATTAATTGCTATTGTTGGTGATAATAAATTATGTTTTGCCATGTAATGTTACCTTAAGGTAACTGGATACAAAATTTAGGGGTTCTGTGCTTTGAGGCATTTAACTGGTACAAATATTTGCTAGCTATTATTATAGCTTACAGATAATTACACACCATCAGTTCAAGATGTTAATAATTTATACATAGACACAGCTTTTCTCCACCTCTTTAATGTTTATAATAATTATAGTGACCTCCTTCAGTTGAAAAAATAAAAAAATTGCAGACATTGACCGATCATTGTGCATGTAATGGTTAGTCAATCTGACATCAACATCTTCAACTAACCATTACAATATAGGCTGGCTAGCTACAATAATAATCATACTATAGAACGATCCTGTGGTGACCTTTGACCCATGACCTTTTTAATTTGATATTAACAACGAAAAAATTGCTAAAATTCGCACCCCTTTATAAATGTTACCTTAAGGTAATTCTTTGTGTTCTGGTTTACTTCTGGTTTACTTGGGGGGGGGGGGGTGCTCACAACACTTGGCTGATCAGTTTTCAGTTCAACAATGATAGTTCAGTTGCCTATACTCTGGTCAACCCCCACCCTACACAGAATCTTCCAGTTCATCAAAGAAAATGGTATTACTATGGCATAGTATCATTCATCAGAATAATGAATAATAGTCACCGACCGCCTGCCCACTAGGTTGTGAACAAGAATGTCATTAACACTGGCCTAATAAATCTTTGACCATAATAATAATTAAGACAGTAGCTATTGATGCAGGTGGCTAGATAATTTTACAGGGTGAGGTTAAATGCAGACTACTCACATCTTAATAAAATTTGTCTCTTCATGGTATATGCATGGTACTATGCAATGTTTTTCCAATCTGGATAATATTATAGCTAGCTACTTAATAGCACTGTATAATCTTCACACCTACTGGCTACTACATTGATTACAATAATGACTATCACGTGAGTCTATTTTAGTAGTAGGGAATCTTGACTGAAGATTAATTAGGTGTGGTCTTATAAAGGAATCAAAACTTAGACTAAGATCTTCTAGTAACAGTTAACTAATAGCTAATCTTTTTGTGTCTAGAAGATAATCATGCTACCTAGCAATTAAGTAAGTACTGTAATTACACTAGCATAGGAGATGAAGATAACTTAGGTAATGGTCATAAATTAGGGGGGAAAATACAGCAGTCAGGTTGATATAATTAAATTTGCATGCATGAAACAACATGTAAGGCAGACCTCTCAACTCTCACTATTTTGGTGTGAGACTCAAACTTTTAGCGCAAATCTCACTCTCTCACTCCAAAGGCCCCCAATCTCACTCTTTTTGGTTCTCACCTCAAGCTTTTAGTTGTTGACTCACTCTTTCACACAACACAGTTATTATTGCCATTTGCAGGTTGGTGTATGAAGGCTAGGTACAATAGATGTTGGCCACCGAAGTTAATAGTTTTAGGTCTTACCATGCAGCTTTGCCTCTAGCAAGCATCCTGCAAACCACAATACAGCATATAGCATGCTTGACTGATTATCTAACAGACAGGCAGCTGCCACTTTGTAAAATGGCTGAGAGTGAGGCTGAGAGGTGGTCCCTTCCTCCTTTATCTGGAGCAGCTACTTACAAAACAAGGACGAATACCCCGTCATTAAAGGGAGTCCTTCCTCATTAATACTGTAAAGACTCATAATATATTAAACCCTTTGGAATGGAAGCCTACTGATACTTTACTAGTTGATGCCAATAAAGCAACAGCAGCTGAACACTTTAACAGTGAAACAATAGATAGAAGCACACAATAATTATTTTAAAAACATATCTCACTCAAAACTGACCAATCTCATTCTAAATTAGCTTGAATCTCACTACAAAAGACATTTCTAGGTTGAGAGGTCTGTCTAAGGAGGTCATCCCTCCTGATATTAGCACATTGACTAGTCTGGCGCACGCGATCCCTTTGCACAAGAAACGTCTGGTGACGACAGCGATTAATCTCAAGGTTGATTTCCGCTGCATGTAGACATACTTAATGAGATGTAATTATGTGACGGCGACTATAGCCTAGTGACGACCAATGCCTAATGACGAATGTCGAGTAAATAATGTCTACCTTGGATGCTGATAATTCATATCAGCACATAAAAGATGGGTTGAAACTGATTAAACTCCTAGCACCTGAGAAGGGAGATAAGGTTCTCGATCTTGGCTGTGGAACTGGCTATCTCTCTAAGGTTCTGGCAGACCTAGTTGGACCGGAAGGACAAGTTGTAGCGATTGACCCAAATGCAGAGGGACTGAAGGTGGCCAAGGATAAATACACTGCTAGCAACTTGCAGTACTTAGAGGGGTCCAGTGATAATATCCCAGGGGGAGAGTACGATATTGTCTTCTCAAACTATGTACTGCATTGGATCAAAGATAAAGGCATTCTCTTCAAAAATATTGCACAGAGTCTAAAGAAAGGAGGGAAATTTGCTTTTGTCACTCCCAGTTATAAGGATTTTAATAAAGATGTTCTCACACCAGCTGAAATGTATAGTCCAGAATGTAGAAATGCTATTATAAGCAGTTATCAAATGCTAAATATGGATGAGTACAAGCCATTTTTTTCTTCAAGTAATTTTGAGATTATCTATTCAGAAGAACATCTACAAGAATGGAAGTTCAATGGAGTTGAGGATTTTGTGAGTTTTTGCAGTGTCTTTTTGACACAAGGAAGGTTTGATATAACTCACTTTGATGTTGAAGCTATGAGAAAACATCATGGTGATGGTGAAATTATTTTCAATCCTCCAATCTTAACGTCGATTTTACATAAAATGTGACAAAACCAATTTTTTTTACAGAGAAATTGCTAGTGTGAACTATATTAAATTTGAAATGATCCATTTAATTTGAAGGTCAACTGACATTGTTACTATGAAATACTGTCATATTCTATTTGCCATAATCTGCTGACAACTGACCTGAAAACCTGCAAAATAAACAAAATTACAAAAATTTCATTGGCTCACTAGAGCTCAATGTAAAGACTGGTAGGTACCGTACATAGCTATAATTTATATGGTAGACTATCAGGGATTTGATGCAGAGAAAGATTGGTGTCATGATCAATGGTACTGTAAATATTAATATTTTTAGCTATGTTTGAGTTATCCAGTACCAAACCAAACTCATCTTTGTTGCCTGTAATTTGATGGAAAAAAAATAATCTTATAGGGTGAGATCAGTGTTGCCAGCTTGCTGTCAAAAAATCCACCTAGAGTCTGATGATTGTGTGGCTGAAGATTAATTCATGCCCCCATGGAAGACTTACACTACCTTGGTTAGCTGGAAGACTTACCACTACTTTGGTTAGCTGCCAAAGACTTACCACTATTTTGGCTAGCTGGAAGACTTACCACTACTTTGGTTAGCTGCAAGACTTACCACTACTTTACACTATCTTGGTTAGCTGGTTAGACTCATCACTACTTTGGTTAGCTGGAAGACTTACCACTACTTTGGTTAGCTGCTGAAGACTTACCACTATTTTGGCTAGCTGGAAGACTTACCACTACTTTGGTTAGCTGCAAGACTTACCATTACTTTAGTTAGCTGGAAGATTTTGGCCAGCTGGAAGACTTACCACTATTTTTAGTTACTACCACTTGCATTGAGCATTGCTAATCAGGGACAGTATTTAGCTGAAAGAGAGGATATAATTGGAAAAATCCACAGAAGAAATCTTCTTTTGGCCTTGATCCATCCATAGACAATTTTCTGCCAAAAATCCACAGATTGTGGATAAATCCATGAACCTGGCAACACTGGATTATACCTAAGTCAGGATATTATGTGCATGATAATTATGTACAAGGTAAAATTTCAATTTTAAAGCACACTGACACACATAGTATACTTATGTCTAGTCACTTAAAATTCACACACACACACACACACACACACACACACACACACACACACACACACACACACACACACACACACACACTCTGACACATGCAAATTGAATACAGGATATTCTACACAAGGACTTTGCACCTTCATGGTCATTGAAAGGACTAACAATCCCCAAAGATTTCTTGCCAGTACATTGGCTCCTGCACCTCCTGAATTGGCTTGAATTTACTAAAACTTCTTTCCAACTGTTTGTTGCTGAGTTGGGAGACTGTTTGTTGCTGAGTTGCAGAGTTGGAATGGCTGCCTGAACAAGAGTCTAAGGAGCTCATCCCTTCTGCTTTGTATGATTACAGAGCTTCCAACCAGAAGTGAATAACTTCAGTATAAAAATAGCTCACTTTCCCTATTTTAGTGGCAGCTAGCTAGCTAGTTTCATGACATCACATGCACCAGTAAACAAACATCATGAATTCACTGACAATAAAACCTATTGCTTCACCTGCTTTGAAGAATATTTTAAGCCTCTTGGCAATGTTATTTCCCAGCTGTTAGCCAATTTCGCAATGCTTCCGTATAAATTGTAGGTGTAAATCCGTAAAAAAAAATACGGGACCTGTTGATAGACTACTGACGACCGCGGACGACCAATTGCTTAGTGACGACCAATGCCTAATGACGACGTTAGTATAGTACAATGAAAGGTAATGTCTACAACCCTGGATGCTGCCAACGTGTCACTTGAACAGAGAGAAGATGGGTTGAAGCTGACCAAACTCCTAGCACCTGAGAAGGGAGATAAGGTTCTCTACCTTGGTTGTGGAACTGGCTATCTCTCTAAGGTTCTGGCAGACCTAGTTGGACCAGAAGGACAAGTTATAGCAATTGACCCAGATACAGAGAGACTGAAGGTGACCAAGGATAAACACACTGCTAGCAACTTGCAGTACTTAGAGGGATCCAGTGATAATATCCCAGGAAGAGAAGGGGAGTATGATTGTCTTCTCAAACTATGTAGTGAAGTGGATTAAAGATAAAGGTGTTTTCTTCAAAGATATTGCACAGAGTCTGAAGAAAGGAGGGAAATTTGCTTTTGTCGCTCCAGTTATCAGAATGATGACTTTCTTACACCAGCTGAAATGTGCAGTCCAGAATCTAGAAATGCTATTGTAAGCAGTTTGCACATGCTAAAAATGGATGAATACAAGCCTTTTTTTTCTTCAAGCAACTTTAGTAGCTAAGAGATGATCCATTTATAAGGCTTACCAACATTGCTACTGTAATATCTTTTGATCAAACTCTAAGATTTTATTGTCTGACTAAGATGTATCACAAAAATGCACAACCATAAAATGCAAGTCCATGGATGACAGCAATGATGTGACAATGAATAAATGAACGGGATAGGTCAAATAGTTCAGAGTTCAAATATTACACCACAGCTACCATGTACTATGATAACTGTGTCATTCTATCTGTCCTAAAAACTAACAAACAAGACAGTGTATATAAACTCAGAGGTTTTCTCTATTCTGAATATATTATACTGCACATGCTGTAAACGAGGTTTTAAAGTTATATCTTACTGCACATGCTCAGTAGAAGACATAAAAATTAATGATACTACGAGTTCAAAGTGCACTCAATGACAACCAAAGCAATGAATAAGTTTGCCACAAAAGTCATTTAATTCAACAATCCTGTTATGCAAGTAATAATTTCATCAGCTCACTATAGAGTAAAGAGACTGGCAAGCACTGTACATGTAATTTCTATAATAGACCATCAGAGATTTGATACAGAGAGAAAAACTGGCAAAAACCATGTCAGTGATACTGTGACTATTCTATCTGTAATCTAATTGATTGGGCCTGGTAATAGTAGGGATGTCCACATTCTGCCATTTTTTCTCCCTATTTTGCTTTTGGGCATTGCCTGTATTTTCCCCTATTTTGCTCAAAATTTTGCTCAAAATTTTATGCCACGGTTACAAGAATAAGTATTTTAACACTTATTGTACTGTAACATAATGGTTCCTATGTTACTGCATGTATCAAGCTAAGCTTAAATTTACAAATTTTGCCCTAGGGCAGAGATTATTATGATAGAGCAGAGCCTATTATGCTGGCATGATGCCCTTCGCTCTTCTGTCCCTAGTTTGCCTAAAATTATGCCAGCAGAATGTGGACATCCCTAGGTAGCAGCACTTAACTGTTAGTACTATATAGGTGTTAATTACTGTTCTTATGTAATGTTTCTTTGTGTTGTGGTCTAGCTGGACACGGGGCTCCTGAGAACACCATGCTAGCTGTAACATACTACTAAGTGATATTGTTCGTTTTGTTACGTAAAGTTTCTGCAAACTAGAGACTACTCAAATCTTAACCAGTTGTAGTACTGACTACCATTCATTACATTATTATTAATCATTGCACCATTATCATTCATGTGATTTTTGTACTTTGAACCTGAGCATGTGCTCGATTAATGTTTGATTGGCACTACATTAAAGTGTTGTAGTTTCTAGGCCATTGCTACAAGTAACTGAATTGAAAACGGACTTTGCAGCATCAGTCTCTCCATGGTAGTACGTACATGCAATGGTACTATGCAATGATTTTCCAATCTGGATAATATACTTAATAGCACTGTTAGTGTAGCTATAATCTTCATACGTACCTTCACACACTTAGCCATGGACTGACTGGCTACTACAGTGATTACAAAATAGTTATTAATGGCTATCACATGACATGAGTCTATTTTAGTAGTAGGGAATCTTGACTGAAATTAATTTTAAGTATGGCCTTGGCTTAGAACTAAGATCTTCTAATGACAGTCAGCTAATCTTTTTGTGTGGAAGTAAATAATTTTATCATGCTACCTAGCAAGCCTCCATAATGTACTGTAATTATACTGACATAGGAGATGAAGAAGCCAGAGAAGCCATGGCTCCCTAACACTTTTTGGTCACGCATTAGGTAACAGTCATTACTGGTCATCAAATTAGGTAATAGTTGGCACCTGGTCACTAACTTAGGGGGAAAAACAGCAGTGGGGGAAAAACAGCAGTCAGGTTGACATAATTACATCATAAAATTTCACTAATAATAATAAATAATAATAAATTTAAAACACAATGACAATTACTCACTTAAATTCACAAGTGACCCACACAAACTCATTCACACACACATAGCAACACTGACACATGCAAAATTGATGTTCTACACAAAGGACTTTGCAGTATCATGGTCATTAGAAGGCCCAAAGATTTCTAACCAGCGCTGATGACTCCTGCACCTCCTGGAATTGGCTTGGATTTACTAATACTTCTTTCCAAAGTGGAGACTGTTTGTTACTGGGTTGCAGAGTTGGAATGGCTGTCTGAGCAAGCGTCTCTAAGGAGAGGTCATCCCTTAATTCTGCTGCTTTGTGATTAGCCGCCATATCAGAGAATAGTCTGGCGCGCGCGGTCCCTTAAAAAAATGGGCCGGCCTAGGAATTAATATCAAGTTTAATTTCCGCTGCTTAATTGTCGTCAGCTAGGAAGCTATATGCCTTTCTGGTGTAGAAGTGACGATGACCATTGCCTAGTGACGACAGTCGTTGTTAGTACTGAAAAAAAGAGCAATGTC
This sequence comes from Diacarnus erythraeanus, assembly GCA_964016965.1. Lineage (NCBI taxonomy): Eukaryota > Metazoa > Porifera > Demospongiae > Poecilosclerida > Podospongiidae > Diacarnus > Diacarnus erythraeanus. The sequence continues at coordinate 7,597,571 of OZ024674.1, read as the reverse complement.
TAACTTGGATGCTGCCAACGCGTATGAAAATAATTCATATGAGCAGAGAGAAGATGGGTTGAGGCTGATTAAACTCTTAGCGCCTGAAAAGGGAGATAAGGTTCTCGACCTTGGCTGTGGAACTGGCTATCTCTCTAAGGTTCTGGCAGACCTAGTTGGACCAGAAGGACAAGTAGTAGCGATTGACCCAGATACAGAGAGACTGAAGGTAGCCAAGGATAAATACACTGCTAGCAACTTGCAGTACTTAGAGGGTCTAGTGATAACATCCCAGGGGGAGAGTATGATATTGTTTTCTCAAACTATGTACTGCATTGGATTGAAGATAAAGGTATTCTCTTCAAAGATATTGCACAGAGTCTGAAGAAAGGAGGGAAATTTGCTTTTGTCACTCCCAGTTATCAGATTAATAAAGATTTTCTCACACCAGCTGAAATGTGCAGTCCAGAATCTAGAAATGCTATCGTAAGCAGTCTGCACATGCTAAATATGGATGAATACAAGCCATTTTTTCAAGTAATTTTGAGATTATCTATTCAGAAGAACATGTACGAGAGTGGAAGTTCAATGGAGTTAAAAATTTAGTGAGTTTTTGCAGTGTCACTTTGACACATGGAAGGTTTGATGAAACTTACTTTGATATTGAAGCTATTAGAAAACATCATGGAGATGGTGAAATTGTTTTCAATCCTCAAATCTTTACAGCTATTTTATGTAAAATGTGACAAAAACATTGTTACCCAAATCTCTCTCTTTTTTACAATAAGTGTAAGTCAAATTTTTGATTGTATTTTTGTGAAGAACTGGACTTCACTATACATTATAATTACTATTTACCCTGAAACCCTGAAGCATTATCAAACATTTAATTCATTTGTTCAATCATTTTAATTGGTCACTGTTTATCTCTATGACATTATACGTAATCAGCATGTTTTGTTTGTTTTAGTCAGAGTGGTTCAAATCTCGTTCTTGTAAAAGTGTCCTCTCTATCTTCTGTATTTTAAACTCTAAGTAATAGCATTTTAATTACTAAAACACCACTCTCCACAATAAACTGCTATCGCTATATACTATTATATACCAAGTTTCTCACAATTATATTGTCAACAGGCCATGACTATCACTATCTCCTGTGAGATGCTGAAAGGAGTGTCAGATTGGGCACTTCATCCTGGTCTGGCCCACTGCTGTCATCGATGTACAACCCCTCTCAGTTGGTGTGATGCCCTGCTCACTCATCTGGTGTATTGTCAGCTGTCCTACCCCTCTCATCTGGTGCTCTACCTTCCTCTCCTGGTGCGCCATCTGTATCCCACACCCCTACATTCAGACATTGTCCTTCCACTACATGCAAAAAGAATTTCTGTTCACTGCTTTGGGATACCTATTCTGCCCAAATTCTGCCCAAATTCTGCCCAAATTCTACCCAAATTCTGCCAGGCAGATTTGGTCAGCTAGACCCTACCAGCTGGACACAGGACCTCTCAGAACAGTAGCCCTGGCTAGCTATTAATGTAGGTATTCCCTTGCTGATCAGTTTAATAGTTGAATTATCGTCAGCTGTACTGAACTTGTAATAAATATTTTTAACATACATATAATTATCCTGCTAAGATGAGTAGCTTTATGGCTATGTAACAAATTTGGCCCAGGTGGTGAGATAATCTTACAACTTGATTTCTTAATGTAGATTCAAGTAACTGAATTGAAATCAAAATCTGCAGCATCCAGTCTCTCCATGTTAGTATAATACAACATGCATGATACTGTGGGTGACTACGCAATATTTTCCCTTTAAGTTTCCAATCTTGATAATATACTTAATAACACTGTAGCTATAATCTCTTATTAACTTCACACCTTGCCATAGACTGGCTACTGCAAAAGAAATTTAGCTAGCTACATGGTTATCGAATGTCATAATTTAGAAAAAATTGACCTGAGCAACTGAAGATTAATAGATGAAGAGGCCAGAGAAGCCAATGGCCTCCTTCCACTTTTTTGGCCACACACATTAGGTTACAGCTCATCAAATTGCCAAATTTGGCACCTAGTCACTAAATTAGGTAATGGTCATCAATTAGGGGCGGAGCCAAAAAACAGTAGCTAGTCAGGTTGTAATTTGCATGCATAATAACTAGCTAGCTACCAAATATTGTAGCTATCAAGGTAAAATTTCAAACACTGACACACATACTTAGAAATTCACAACAGCGACCCACACAAACAGATTATAAATGTATATTTACACACACAAACGCACAGCAACACCGACAATGGCACAGAATGTTTTACATGAAAGACTTTGCAGTATCATGAAGGACTAATAACCCGCAAAGATTTCTTGCCAGCATTGTTGGCTCCTGGAATTAGCTTGGTTTCCAAAGTAGAGACTGAGTTGTGGAGTTGGAATGGCCATCTGAAGTTAGTGCTGCCAAAAGATTAATAAATAACTTTTGAAAGAGGCAGAATTCACGTGGGAACTGGAAAACTTCAAGAGTAACAATTGCAGCTACCCTGGACTGGAAAACTTAAATTTCACACAGAAAGATAATCAAACTAATCACACCCTTCTCATACCCACTTAGGTGCAAAAAAGGGGGGGGGGGGGGGGGGGGGGGAAGAGCCCCATTTCCAGTATCTTTGAACACAGCTAGCTACAACACCAGTACATAAAGCTTTATTGCAAAGTCCCATCAATAAATTTCATCCTCTACTTCTTCTCATTCGGCTCTTTCATACTTACCAAATATCCCAGCACACCAGAAATATTCTGCAAAAACCACTAATTTCCGGTACAACTGTACATTTCCTGACCTTACTCTCTTATCAGATGTCTTTTTTCATCTCCAAGTAGCTCAATAACGTTAGAGTGTGACCATGGTACCTATAATAATTATGATGCACACCTATAGCTATACGTAATTTTTATTAGCCGAAGTGTTTATGATACTACTGAATTTTTTTGCTTTTTGTCCATCTTCAATAGCTTCAGCTATGGTTTTTTTTTTTTTTTTTTTTTTTTTTTTTTTTTTTTTTTTTTGTGATCAAGCAAAACTGCTTCAAAAATAATATGAGTTAATCATTATTCTGATTCAGATTACATCATTTAGATGACATCATTGTCAATTGTGTACTAGCTACACGTATTATTAACCTAGCCCTGGCCCTAGTACAATATTGACAATAATGTAATCAGAAGGAGCCCCTCATTCCAGTACCATTGTAAGTTATCCATTAGCTAGATCCATTCCAAGTTCAGTGGTCCGCCTATAAGGAATTCTTAGTTACCATTGTACGTTAACAAGCTTCCGTTCACTTCTGTCCCTTTTCTGAAGTTGAGAGCAACTTTAGTTAGAGACTTGCAGCGGATCTCGCAAGAAGAGTGCGAAAAGATGGAAGTGCCCCCTCGTAAGTACCAGTTAATTAACAGCTAGTTACAACTCTAACTACGAACTGACACAACAACACTACATAGCTAGTTAGCTACGATATAATAATATTATACAAAGTCGTATTATTATACTATTATAAAGTAGCTAGCTATAGAAAGTGAACTTTATAGACTAGAAATAATCTAAGCTATTGTGGGATTTATGAGCTAGGGTTAGCTGTAGCTAAATAGCTACTTCTTCATTATAGCTAATTTTTTTTGTACTGTAGAGTTTTACTATTAGTTAAGTAGCTACACTGTTAATTTGTATGGTGCTGATAAAAAATAACAATCATGTGAACTAAGGTTATGAGCTAGGAATTGTAGGATTAGTAACTAACTACTTCATTATTAATAATATTATTTGTAGAGTTTTAACCTATATAGAAGTTACTAGTTATATTTTATGGATGGATGCAGTAATGCTGAAAAAGTGACAATCCTAAACTTGCAGTAACTCAAGAAAGTAATGGCCAGGTAGAAGAAAGTGGTTCTTTTCATGTAGCCTCCTTAGTGAGTGCGGCAATGAATGTCATACACCCTAACTATTCGTGAAGGACAAAAGATTTTAGGCTGTTAGTAAAGACTTCTGAGTATTAGGATCCTATTGCTGGACTTAAAGTGATATTTACAGAAGTTGAAAATAGACTAGTAGGAATTAGCATATACTGTAAAACTGGTAATGTTAACAGGTATAATGTTTAATGATTTTCCAAAAAATGAAAGTACAGACATGTTAACAGTAAATAAAGTTAACGGTTTTAGCAGTTACTGTAATTTACCAGCTGTCAAAACACTTCTGAACTAGTATAGTACTACACATATTACTACACGTGAATAATATACCAGAATTACTAGTACTAACAAGTAGCAATGATAACAATCTACTACTCTCCGTTAAATTACTTCCTCTAATTAACATTACCAGTTATACAGTATAGCGAAAACCAGTACTAGGATGATGGCAGCAGATGACCTAACTTAGACTTTGGTGATCTTTACACTTACCTGATAGACTCTATGAGAACAGTTTTTACAAGAGAAAAACTAAATCATTGGAAGCCTATAACTATTTCTAATAGATATGTCAGGACACAGTATTGTAGATTATTATTGTAAATTTAATAATAATAAAGTTATAGGTAACAGTATTATAAATATAAAGTTGTGATAAAGCAGCAAAAGCTTCATAGGATGGAAGTCCAGTGTAAAATCAGGTCTTGTCACAGCTACTATCTAGCATGGTTGCAGGGCTCTTTGTTTACAATTTTTCTTCAGCCAATCAAGTTGATGCTGCACAACCACTTCCTTAGATTCATCAAGGGACTGAAGAGTTTTTTCAAGGGTCTGAACTGTTTCTCTAAGCATCTCTAAGTACATCACTTGGGTAGTCAGCTAGTAGCTACTGCTTTGTCCTCTGAGCAATAGAATTAGCAATTGGACATTTAGTGTGACCAATGCTTGCTTCAAATTGATCACTCTGTTCTTGTCTTCTCATTAAACTTTCAAGTCTTTGATTACTACTAGCCTGTATACTCCTTGTGAATGCAAATATATAATCTAACATGAAGGCTTCCCTACATAATTATTATAGAAACTGTAGCTAAAACACTAATAATGTACTACCTAGCTAGATACAAACCAACAGCTAGTTAGATGGATAGCTACATTGAACAAGCCTAAAATGAAATGAGCACTACAAACTCTGGAGTGAAAGTTAGGTTGCCTTAGGTATCGACCCAGGACTTTCTTCTGTCAGGATCTAAAAAATCTGTACATCTTCACTCCCTTCGCTTTGCTTTAACTCTCAGTGTAGCCAATAGCATAGCAACTTGATGGCATTATCAGATCTGAGTCCATAAAGACCAAGCTTCTTTTTGCCCTACACAAAATAAATCATGTGATCATTGGTAAGCCACACCCTCTAGGCAAGGTGTCTATAGCTAATCATGATTTTTATTTCCTCAATAAGTGGGTCGGCAAGTGGAGAAGAGAGGGATGGGGAGACGCAGGGATGGGAAGAAGGGAATAAGGTCAGAGAGAGGTGGGAGGTTGGCTCTCAGTCAGACTCACTTCAAGTATTGCTATTTCATTATTCTTGAGTGACTTAGAGATAACAGAAACGAACTACCTACAGCTGAACACGATACAATAACTAATATCAGCACAATAATATTATCTATTCCTCAGCTCCTAAATATGATACGCCAATGGCTCAACTGGATCAGCACCAACCACTCCATTCCCAGCAGCAGAGTAGCAGCAATGTCACTGTAAGTTTTGAGGACACCAATCTTCTATTCCACCACCACCCATATATGAAATGAGGACAGCACTGAAGCCTCTCAGAAATTTTGATAACATTTATAATGGAATACTCTATATCTGATTTCTTGAAGAAAGGACAACTTCGTATTTAGCTAGTAGAATACCACTGCATTTCCTCTCACCACCATCTCTCTGATAAAGCATCTCTATTGAGATGTAAGCCTCAACTATATTCATATTAGTATTATGCTCTTCCCCTCAATTGCATGAATCATTATTATTATTATTATCCCAAATTCATCACTTCATTAGGTGGTGACCACTCAGCCGGCTGTTTCTCAATATGTCAATTACGAAATCAAACCAGATGGCTACTTGTGCCTCTCCATCTTCAGCTGTATCTGTTGTTGTTGGATCCTTGGGCTCATTGCCATTGTATACAGTTGTCAGGTGTGTATGGATAACTATTTTTAAAAGTGAATGATTCTCATTCTCTTTCAGGTTGACTCCAAATGGGAAGTTGGTGATTATGAAGGTGCTCACAGAAGTTCTAATATGGCTAAAAAATGGAGTATTGCCGCCATTATCACTGGGATAGTTCTCATTGTAATTAATGTAGTGATTTCGGGCATAAGTGCAGCCGTTGATTCTGATGACACTGATTGTACCCAACGTGATGGTAGGAGCCACTGCTAAGAGATTGAAATGTGGTGCTCAGATTTATAAATTAAAGTGTGTAGTGTTGACTGTAGAGTTTGTAGCAAAAAGACTCATGTTGAAACATAACTTATTAATCATCATGTTACATCTATAATACATAATCATGTAATGTTATTGAGTTTAATTAGTCAATTAGCTAACATTTAAAGCTGAAACTTGTAAACATGTTTGCCGTGAGATATGTTAATCTCTTAAGGTAATCTATTTCAAGGACTATGGTATATAGCTATATAGTATGCACCAAGACACAGTGCTGGCCACAGTATAGGAAATAAATGCATTGTATTATTGATAATGGTGATATGGTTAGTAGCTAACTATAGTATAGATAACAGCTTTATCAACAACTGAGACTTTCAGCAACAACTCAGACAAAAAATATACTAAGGACAAACAACCAAAGTGTAAGAATTTATGAAAATAACTAAGAACAAACAACCTAAGTGTTAAGTAAAGTCAAACAACCTAAGTGTAAGGTAATTACTAAATTCTGTCACAGAGAGTTCAGTAGTCTGTATACCACTAAATCATTTTATAACTCCCCTTCCTATTATAAAATACGGCCCATATTCTGCTTTAATGGCTTACAGAGATGCCATGCCGATCTGGAGCTTGACGGTTTCGAGTAGGGTAACATGATGGTATAGGTAATCTTCCAGGTGGGGATAATCTAGTTGATCATCATACTCTACTAGCTCGAGAAATGTCCCAGGGGCTGGAGGTGGTAGAGGGCCGAGTCTTGATGTGATGATTTGTAACCTTTTATAGGCAGGTGAACATCACCTGGACATGGTTTGAGAGGATCAAAATGGACTAATTTGATTTTATGATTTGAAATGTTCTGGATACGGTAATTACTCTCAGAAAGTCTCATCAAAACACGATTGGGACCAGTCCAAGGTCTGTGAAACTTCTTTGCCTTCCCCTGTGGTATTGCTGGGTTGAACAGCCAAACTAATGTCCCAGGCTTGTGAGGTTCACCATGAACTTCCCTATTGTATAGTTCTTCCTGACGTTCTTGCACTTTCCCCATACGTTATCTAACTCTCTCTCATAGGCCTCAGTAAGTAGATGACGCAGAGTCCTGACATATTCAGGTAATGGTACTTCTTCATCAGGACCGGGTGACTTATAAATGATACCAATACCTTCTAGCCAAATATCAAAAAGAAAGGTGAGTTTCCAGTTGTGGATTGCTTGCTGGTGTTGTAAACCATACATACTTTTTGGATATGGTCTTCCCACTCAAATGGGTGCTTTTCAGTGCAGGTAGCCAACATTTCGACAAGTGTTCAATTAAATCTCTCAATAAGGCCATCAGACTGTGGGTGGTAAGATGTACGTGCTTTTTCGATGTTCATAAAAGTAACTCAGATTCAAATTGTCGACCTTGGTCTGAATGGAGTTGTTCTGAGAGTGAAAATCTGCAAAATAGCTCTCACCTGTAAACTTCTTAGCAATTGTAATGGCTTCCTGGTTTGGGATTGGGTAGGCTTCCATCCAGTGTGTGAAATAATCACTGGCAACAGGGACATAAGAATTTCGAGCTGGGCTCTCTGGGAGAGGGCCTAATAATCAATAGATGGTTACTTGGGCCTATCCATCTTCAGCTGTATCTGTTGCTGTTGGATCTTTGCATTGCCATTGTGTACAGTTGTCAGGTGTGTATGGATATTCCTTAGCTGGAGATATAGCTTTTCTAGTGTGACCACTTGTCTTCTGATTCACTCTGTATCAAGGTATGTTTGTTTAGCTAGATCATACATTTACAGAGAGTCTCACCACTCTATAGGGAGACTTGACAGCCTAACTAGTCACCTTCACAGAACTGCTTTCTAGCAACTATGATCAAAGTACTGTTGGACTTACAGCAAAGTAGACTCACAAGAAAAGCTACATCTCCAGCTAGGAAAGTGGTAGAGACCAGGATGCAACTAGCTTCACAGAGATACTGAAACTAGCCATGTGACACACAAGACTACATTCTTGATTGTAGTGTGCCAAAGTTATCCAAGGTCTTCCATATGACCAATATAAAATTGTGTATAAACGCATAACATTACATCATAGTTCACACCCCAGCTTAGACAGGTGTAGCAATTAGAAATTACATTGCAAGGAATAGACCAGCTTAGTGACGACCAATGCCTAAATGACGACGTTAGTACAACTGAAAGGTGATGTCTACAACCTTGGATGCTGCCAACGTGTATGAAAATAATTCTGTCTGGCAGATTTGGTCAGCTAGGCCCTACCAGCTGGGTGTAGGACCTCTCAGAACAGTAGCCCTAGCTAGCTATAATAATGTAGGTACATATTCCCTTGCTGATCAGTTTTACAATAGTTGAAATCGTCACCTGTACTGAGCTTATAATAAATTTTTAACATACATAATATTAATTATCCTGCTAAGATGAGTAGCTTTATAGCAAATTTGACTCAGGTGGTGAGATAATCTTACACAAATCAACTTGATTTCTTAATTTAGATTCAAGTAGCTAACTGAATTGAAATCAAAATCTGCAGCATCAGTCTCTCCATGGTAGTATGTATATAACATGCATGATACTGTGGGTGACTATGCAATATTTTCTATTTAAGTTTCCAATCTGGATAATATACTCAATAACACTGTAGCTATAATCTCTTATTACTTTCACACCTTGCCATAGACTGGCTACTGCAAAAAAAAAAATTAGTTATCAAATGTCATAATTTAGAAAAAATTGACCTGAGCAACTGAAGTTTAATTAGGTATAGGAGACGAGACGAAGAGGCCAGAGAAGGTAATGGCCTCCTTCCACTTTTTTGGCCACACATTAGATAACAGCTCATCAAATTGCAAAATTTGGCACCTGGTCACTAAATTAGGTAATGGTCATCAATTAGGGGTGGAGCCAAAAAACAGTAGTCATGTTGTAATTTGCATGCATGATAACTAGCTAGCTGCCAAAATTATTCTGCTACAAGGTAAAATTTCAATTTTAAAACACACTGACACACATACTTATAGCTACTTTAAATTCACAACAGCAATCCACACAAACAGATTAATTTTTATATTTACACACACAAACATGCAGCAACACTGACAAATGAAAAATTGATGTTTTACATGAAAGACTTTGCAGTATCATGGTCATTGGAAGGACTAATAACCCCCAAAGATTTCTTGCCAGCATTGGCTCCTGGAATTGGCTTGGATTTACTAATACTTCTTTCCGAAGTGGAGACTGAGTTGCTGAGTTGGAATGGCCATCTTAAGTCAGTGCTGCCAAAAAATTGATAACCATAACTTTTGAAAGAGTCAGAATTCACCTGGGGACCGGAAAACTTCAAGAATAACTACAAAGGACTGGAAAACTTAAATTTCACACATCAAACTAACCACATCCTTCTCATACCCACTTAGGTGCAAAAAAGGGGGGAGGGGGAAGAGCCCCATTTCCAATATCTTTGAACACAGCTAGCTACAACACCAGTAGGGCTTGTCCTATCAATAAATGTCATCCTCCACCTCCCCTCATTCGGCCTACCAACTATCCCGGCACACCGGAAATATCCCACAAAAATCACTGCTTTCCGGTATTTCCTGGCTTTACTCACTTATCAGATTTGTCTTTTTCCATCTCCAAGTAGCTCAATAACTTATTAATAGTAGCTGAATTTAGAGTGTGACCATGATACCTATAATAATATATAATGCACACCTACTTTATTTTTATTAGCAGAAGCGTTTATGATACTACTGACAATTAACTTTTTTTCCTTTTTGTCCATCTTTATTTATTTATTTATTTATTTATTTATTTATTTATTTATTTATTTATTTATTTATTTATTTATTTATTAGTAGTATTTTTTTATGATCAAGCAAAACTGCTTCAAATTAATGAGTTTAATCAAGCAAACCAAAATTGATGGGTTGGTAATTCTGAAATCATTTAGATGACATCATTGTCAATTGTGTACTATAGCTATTATGTATCTAACCTTAGCTCTAGCCCTATTGACAATGATGTAATCAGAAGGAGCCCCTCATTCCAGTACCATTGTAAGTTTTTCACATTTTTTCTAGCTACCTCGTTCTAGTCAATATTAAATTCCATTAGCTAGCTCCATTCCAGTCCAGTCCAGTCCAGTGGTCCGCCTATATATAAAGGAATTCTTAGTTAGCTACCATTGCACGTTAACAAGCTTCCGTCCATATCTGAAGTTGAGAGCAACTTTAGTTAGCGACTTGCAGCGGATCTCACAAGAAGAGTGCGAAAAGATGGAAGTGCCCCCACGTAAGTACCAGTTAATTAACAGCTAGTTACTGCGAACTGACACAACAACACTACATAGCTAGCTAGCTAGCTAGCTAAACGATATAATTACACTAAACTTTACTATTATATTCATTATTATAGAGTAGCTAGCTATAGAAAAGTGAACTTTATGGCTAGACTAGAAAAACTAATGTAGGGTTTATGAGCTAGGGTTAGCTGTAGCTAAATACTTCTTCATTATAGCTAATTACTGATTTTTTTGTACTGTACTGTAGAGTTTTAACATAGACATAATTATTTAAGTAGCTAGCTAGCTACACCGTTAATTTTTATGGTGCTGATAAAAAGTGACAATCATGTGAACTAAGGTTATGAGCTCAAGAAGGTAGGAATCGTAGGATAGTAGCTAACTACTTCTTTATTAATTATTATTATGTAGAGTTTTAACCTATTATAGAAGTTACTAGTTAAGTACACCATATTTTATGGATGGATGCAGTAATGCTGACAATCCTAAACTTGCAGTAACTCCAGAAAGTAATGGCCAGGTATATAGAAGAAAGTGGTTCTTTTCATGTAGCCTCCTTAGTGAGTTCGGCAATGAATGTCACATGCAGTGACACACCCTAACTGCGAGTGTAGAACAAAAGATTTTAGCAAAGACTTCTGAGTATTAGGATCCTATTGCTGGACTTAAAGTGATATTTACAGAAGTTGAAAATAGACTAGTAGGAATTAGCTATACATGACCCATAATAATAATAATAGCAGAAAACCAGTACTTGGATGATGGCAGCAGATGGCCTAATTTAGACTTTGGTGATCTTTACACTTACCTGATAGACTCTATGGAACAGTTTTTACAAGAGAAAAACTAAATCATTGGAAGCCTATAACTATTTCTAATAGATATGTCAGGACACAGTATTGTAGATTATTATTGTAATAATAAAGTTATAGGTAACAGTATTATAAATATAAAGTTGTGATAAAGCAGCAAAAGCTTCATAGGATGGAAGTCCAGTGTAAAATCAGGTCTTGTCACAGCTACCATCCAGCATGGTTGCAGGGCTCTTTGCTTATAATTTTTCTTCAGCCAATCAAGTTGATGCTGCACAACCATTTCCTTAGATTCATCAAGGGACTCAAGAGTTTTTTTCAAGGGTCTGAACTGTTTCTCTAAGCATCTCTAAGTACATCACTTGGGTAGTCAGCTAGTAGCTACTGCTTTGTCCTCTGAGCAATAGAATTAGGAATTGGATATTCAGTGTGACCAATGCTTGCTTCAACTTGATCACTCTGTTCTTGTCTTCTCATTATCCTTTCATATATTTGATCACTACTAGCCTGTATACTCCTTGTAAATGCAAATATATAATCTAACATGAAGGCTTCCCTGCATAATAATTTATAGAAACTGTAGCTAAAACACTAATAATGTACTACCTAGCTAGATTCAAACCAACAGCTAGTTAGATAAATAGCTACATTGAACAAGCCTAAAATGAATGAGCACTAAACTCTGGAGTGAAAGTTAGGTTGCCATCCCACCCGTTTAATAGCATCGACCCAGGCCTTTCTTCTGTCAGGATCTAAAAAATCTGTACATCTTCACTCCCTTCACTTTGCTTTACTGCTCAGTGTAGCCAATAGCATAGCAAGTTGATGGCATTATCAGATCTCCAAGCTTCTTTTTGCCCTACACGAAATAAATCATGTGATCATTGGTAAGCCACACTCTCTAGAGGCAAGGGGTCTATAGCTAATCATGATTTTTATTTCCTCAATAAGTGGGTCGGCAAGAGGAGAAGAGAGGGATGGGGAGACAGGGATGGGAAGAAGGGAATATTGGGGTGGGAAGAGGGTCAGAGAGAGGTGGGAGGTTGCTCTCAGCCAGACTCACTTTAAGTATTGCTATTTCATTATTCTTGAGTGACTTAGAGATAACAGAAACGAACTACCTACAGCTGAACACGATACAATAACTAATATCAGCACAATATTATCTATTCCTCAGCTCCTAAATATGATACGCCAATGGCTCAACTGGATCAGTACCAACCACAGCAGCAGAGTAGCAGCAATGTCTCTGTAAGTTTTGAGGACACCAATCCTCTATTCCACCACCCCCCATACATGAAATGAGGACAACACTGAAGCCTCTCAGAATCCTTGATAACATAGACATCGTTTACAATGGAATCCTCTATCTGATCCCTTGAAGAAAGGACAACTTTGTATTTAGTAGAACACCATTGTATTTCCTCTCACTACCATAAAAAAACTCTCCCTGATAAAACATCTCTATTGAGATGTAAGCCTCAAGTATATTCATATTATTAGTATTATACTCTTCCCCTCAATTGCATGAATCATGATTATTATTATTATCCCTTCATCACTTCATTAGGTGGTGACCACACAGCCTGCTGTTTCTCATGTCAATTACCTAATCAAACCAAATGGTTACTTGGGTCTCTCCATCTTCAGCTGTATCTGTTGTTGTTGGATCCTTGGGCTCATTGCCATTGTGTACAGTTTTCAGGTGTGTATGGATAACTTAGCAAGAGATTTTTAAAAGTGAATGATTCTCATTCTCTTTCAGGTTGACTCCAAGTGGGAAGTTGGTGATTATGAAGGTGCTCGCAGAAGCTCTAACATGGCTAAAAAATGGAGTATTGCTGCCATAATCACTGGAATAGTTCTCATTGTAGTGATTGTGGGTATAAGTGCAGTCATTGATTCTGATGGCACTGATTGTACCCAACGTGATGGTAGGAGCCACTGCTAAGAGATTGAAATGTGGTGCTCAGATTTATAAATAACTTTTTTAAAAGTGTGTAGTGTTGACTGTAGAGTTTGTAGCAAAAAGACTCATGTTAAAACATAACTCATAAAATTATTGATCATGATGCATGTAATACACATTCATATAATGTTATTGAGTTATGGAAATATTAATTAGTCAATTAGCTAACATTAAAAGCTGAAACTTGTAAACATGTTTGCTGTGAGATATGTTAATCTCTTAAGGTAATCTATTTCAAGGACTATGGTACTATATAGTATGCACCAAGACACAGTGCTGGCCACAGTATAGGAAATAAATGCATTGTATTATTGATAATGGTGATATGGTTAGTAGCTAACTATAGTATAGATAACAGCTTTATCAACAACTGAGACTTTCAGCAACAACTCAGACAAAAAATATACTAAGGACAAACAACCAAAGTGTAAGAATTTATGAAATAACTAAGAAACAACCTAAGTGTAAGATAAAATTACTAAATTCTGTCACAGAGAGTTCAGTAGTCTGTATACCACAAGTTAAATCATCTTCCTTACATAACTCCCCTTCCTATTAGAATACGGCCCATATTCTGCTTTAATCGCTTACAGAGATGCCATACCGATCTGGAGCTCGATGGTTTCGAGTAGGGTAACATGATGGTATAGGTAGTCTTCCAGGTGGGGATAATCTAGTTGATCATCATCCTCTACTAGCTCGAGAAATGTCCCAGGGGCTGGAGGTGGTAGAGGAGAGTCTTGATGTGATGATTTGTAACCTTTTATAGGCAGGCGGACATCACTTGGACATAGTTTGAGATGATCAAAATGGAATACTTTGATTTTATGATTTGAAATGTTCTGGATAAGGTAATTACTCTCAAAAAGTCTCATGGTATGGATCAGTCCAAGGTCTGTGAAACTTCTTTGCCTTCTCCTGTAGTATTGCTGGGTTGAACAGTCAAGCTATAATCCCGGGCTTGTGAGGTTCACCATGAACTTCCCTATTGTATAGTTCTTCCTGATGTTCTTGCACTTTCCCCATACGTTATCTAACTCTCTCATAGACCTCAGTAAGTACATGACGCAGAGTCCTGACATATTCAGGTAATGGTACTTCTTCGTCAGGATTGGGTGACTTATAAATGCTATCAATACCTTCCAGCCAAACATCAAAAAGAAAGGTGAGTTTCCAGTTGTGGATTGCTTGCTGGTGTTGTAAACCATACATACTTTTTGGACAGGGGGGTAGGAAAGGGGTGCTGCAGCACCCCTAGTTTTTTGTGGCTGTACCAATACCATACATTATTTTTTGACAGCACCCTTTTATTCAAGTTTGTTCTAGTTGACTTGTGTTGTGGTTCTTTCTCCATGTAACGGTAGAAGTTAGATTACATCATTGTCAATTGTGTACTATTGTTATTATTACTATACCTAACCCCCATAGCAATAGTACAATTGACAATGATTTAATCTGTTACATTGAGAAGGAGCCGTCCATCCCTTCAATCTGTTAACATGATATGTAAATTAATGTAACACCCTGGTATATGACTTGGCATATATTATACAATTAAGTTTTCCCCAAAATGGCTTTCCCTTTTGATAATTTGGGAAAGGAAGTATCTATCCAATACCATTAAAGATATTGAAAACTTGGTAGCAAGTTAACAGCAGAGAGGTCTTTTTCTTCTTTATGGATGCTTAAAACATACTCAGAAGCACAATGATAATATTATAGGTTGAATAATTATTTTTGCTGTATATTCACAAGGACAAACTTGATTTATATAGCTACATATTGTCTTTTGAAAGCTTTGCATATTAATAGTCTTTTTATAGCCTTAAATAATTTCACCCCCCACCCATTGTAATTGCAGCACCCCTACCTAAAATCACCTTCCTACCCCCCTGTAGGATATGGTCTTCCCACTCAAAGGGGTGCTGTTCAATGCAGGTAGCCAGCATTTGGACAAGTGTTTGATTAAATCTCTCAATAAGCCCATCAGACTGTGGGTGGTAAGATATTGTACGTGTGTTTTTTCGATGTTCAAAATCTTGCACAAATGGGAAAGTAACTCAGATTCAAATTGTCGACCTTGGTCTGAATGGAGTTGTTCTGGGAGTGAAAATCTGCAAAATAGCTCATCTGTCAACTTCTTGGCAATTGTAATGGCTTCCTGGTTTGGGATTGGGTAGGCTTCCATCCAGCATGTGAAATAATCACTGGCAACAAGGACATAAGAATTTTGAGCTGGGCTCTCTGGGAGAGGGCCTAATAATCAATAGCCACTAACTGCATAGGATAGCCGACCGTTAGTTTGGAGTGGGGCTTGAAATTTTGGTGTAGGTGTCTTGTTGGATGCACATGCAGTACATGTGTGCACCAGAAGTGAGCTTCCAACTAGAAGCGAATAACTTCAGTATAAAAATAGTTCACTTTCCTTATTTTAGTGGCTAGTTTCATGACATCACATGCACCAGTAAACAAACATAATGACTTAACTGACAATAAACAAACTTATTGCTTCACCTGCTTTGAGGAATATTTTAAGCCTCTTGGCAATGTTATTTCCCAGCTGTTAGCCAATTTCGCAATGCTTCCGTATAAATAATGTAGGTGTAAATCCGTAAAAAAAAAATACGGGACCTGTTGATAGACTACTGACGACCGCGTACGACCAATTGCTTAGTGACGACCAATGCCTAATGACGACGTTAGTATAGTACAACTGAAAGGTAATGTCTACAACCCTGGATGCTGCCAACGTGTCACTTGAACAGAGAGAAGATGGGTTGAAGCTGACCAAACTCCTAGCACCTGAGAAGGGAGATAAGGTTCTTGACCTAGACTGTGGAACTGGCTATCTCTACTCTAAGGTTCTGGCAGACCTAGTTGGACCAGAAGGACAAGTAGTAGCGATTGACCCAGATACAGAGAAGACTGAAGGTAGCCAAGGATAAATACACTGCTAGCAACTTGCAGTACTTAGAGGGGTCCAGTGATAATATACCAGGGGGAGAGCAGAGTATGATATTGTTTTCTCTGTACTGCATTGGATCAAAGATAAAGGTGTTCTCTTCAAAGATATTGTACAGAGTCTGAAGAAAGGAGGGAAGTTTGCTTTTGTCACTCCCAGTTATCAGGTTAATAAAGATTTTCTCACACCAGCTGAAATGTGCAGTCCAGAATCTAGAAATGCTATTGTAAGCAGTTTGCACATGCTAAAAATGGATGAATACAAGCCATTTTTTTCTTCAAGCAATTTTGAGATTATCTATTCAGAAGAACATGTACGAGAGTGGAAGTTCAATGGAGTTAAAGATTTAGTGAGTTTTTGCAGCGTCACTTTGACACATGGAAGGTTTGATGAAACTTACTTTGATGTTGAAGCTATTAGAAAACATCATGGTGATGGTGAAATTGTTTCCAATCCTCAAATCTTTAACAGCTATTTTATGTAAAATGTGACAAAAACATTGTTACCCTTTTTTTAACAGTAAGTATGAGTCAAATTTTTGATCCAATATTTTTAATTTTGAAGGCCAACCAATAATAATAATAATAATAATAATAATAATAATAATAATAATAATAATAGCTACTATGCAAGCAAAAGGGGATAAGCTATTTGCCATAGTCCTCTGACAACTGACCTGAAAACCTGCAAAATAAATAAATAAGCAAACAAACAATTTCATCAGCTCACTATAAAGCTAAAATTATTATGTAAATAGTTTGGCACAATGCACATGTAATTTCTATGATCGACCATCAGGGATTAATTTGATACAGTGAAAGATAATGTCTGACTATTTTAGCTGTGTTTAGAATCATCATACTTACAAAGACCTTGATCAACTTAACAGTTTTTACTATAATAAATGAATCGTTTGTGTGTGATGCTATGTAAGCATTTCTATTATTTCCAGCCTGTATAGGGTCTGATCATATCTGTCCTTTTCCCCTCCCATTCGGTTTCTACTCTGCTATCAATCCTTACCCATTCTTAATTGTACCTGTATTTAACGTTCATTATTGTGAAGAACTGGACTTCCCTTATTATACCATGTAACATTATAATTACTATTATTACCTTGAAACCCTGAAGCATTATCAAACATTTAATCTCATTAAAATTTTGTTGGACATAAACGGTCATTTTAATTGGTCACTGTATTTATTTCTATGACATTATTTGTAATTAGCATGTTTTTTCAGAGTGGTTTAAATCTTAATTCGAATCCTCTATCTTTTGTATTTTAAACTCTAAAATAATAACATTTTAACATCACTCTCCACGATAAACTGCTAGCGACTATATCAATTATATTGTCAACAGACCATGACTATCACTATCTCCTGTGAGATGCTGAAAGGAGTGTCAGATTGGGCACCTCATCCTGGTCTGGTCCACCTGACCTCTGTCGTCTGATCATGCACCACCCCTCTCAGTTGGTGTATTGCCTCATGCCCTGCCTCACTCATCTGGTGTATTGTCTGCTGTCTTACCCCTCTCATCTGGTGTTCTACCTTCCTCTCCTGGTGCACCATCTGTATCCCACACCCCTACATTCAGACGTGGTCCTTCCACTAAATGCAAAAAAATTTTCTGCTCTGCTTTGGGATACCTATTCTGCCCATATTCTGCCAGGCAGATTTGGTCAGCTAGACCCTACCAGCTGGGCGCAGGACCTCTCAGAACAGTAACCCTAGCTAGCTATAATAATATGTAGGTATTGATCAGTTTTACAATAGTTGAATCATTGTCAGCTGTATACTGAACAAAATTAATCTTTTACCATACATAATAGCTAATAATTATCCTGCTAAGATGAGTAGCTTTATAGCTATGTAACAAAATTAATTTGACCCTGGTGATGAGATAATCTCACACAAATCAACTTGATTTCGATTGAATTGAAATCAAAATCTGCAGCATCAGTCTCTCCATAGTAGTACGTATATAACATGCATGATACTGTGGGTGACTATGCAATATTTTCTCTTTAAGTTTCCAATCTGGATAATATACTTAATAACACTGTAGCTATAATCTCTTATTACTTTCACACCTTGCCATAGACTGACTACTGCAAAAAAAAATTAGTCATCAAATGTCATAATTTAAAAAAATTTGACCTGAGCAACTGAAAATTAATTAATATAGGAGATGAAGAGGTCAGTGAAGCCATGACCTTTCACTTTTTTGACCACACATTAGGCTACAGCTCATCCAATTGCCAAATTTATCACCTGGTCACTAAATTAGGTAATGGTCGTCAATCAGGGGCGGAGCCAAAAACAGTATATATATAGTCAGGTTGTAATTTGCATGCATGATAATTAACTAGCTACCAAATTAATTGTAGCTACAAGGTAAAATTTCAATTTCAAAACACACTGACACACATAGTTAGAAATTCACAACAGCGACCCACATAAACAGATCATGGCACAGAATGTTTTACATGAAAGAATTATGGTCATTGATACCACCCAAAGATTTCTTACCAGCATTGGCTCCTGGAATTGGCTTATACTTCTTTCCAAAGTGGAGACTGAGTGGCAGACCATCTTAGGTCAGTGCTGTCAAAAGATTGATAACCATAAGAGGCAGAATTCACCTGGGGACTGGAAAACTAACATATTGCAGCTACAAAGGACTGGAAAACTTCTAACCACACCCTTCTCATACCCACTTAGGTGCAAAAAAGGAGAGAGGGGGAAGAGTGCCATTTCCAGTATCTTTGAAGATAGCTAGCTACAACACCAGTGCATAATGTTAATGTTTTCCTCCACCTTCCCTCATTCGGCCTACCAACTATCCAGGCACACCGGAAATATCCCACAAAAACCACTGCTTTCCCAGTATCCTATGCATTTCCTGGCCTTACTCTCTTATCAGATCTGTCTTTTTTTTCATCTCCAAGTAGCTTAATAACAGTAGCTGATGAATTTAGAGTGTGACCATGATACCTATTATAATTATGATACACATCTACTTCATATTTATTAGCAGAAGCCTTTATGATACTACTGACAATTAACTTTTTTCCTTTTTGTCCATCTTCAATAGCTCTAGCTATTTATTTTTTTGTGTGATCAAGCAAAAACTGCTTCAAAAATTAATATGAGTTTAATCAAGCAAACCAAAATTGATGGGTTGGTAGGTATAATGTTATTTCTGATTCAGATTACATCATTTAGATGACATCATTGTCAATAATGTGTACTAGCTATATTCTGTATCTAGCCCTAGCCCTAGCCCTAGTACAATTGACAATGATGTAATCTGAAGGAGCCACTCATTCCAGTACCATTTCACATTATATTTTTCTACATCATAGTCCATTATTAAAATTCCATTAGCTAGCTAGCTCCATTCCAGTCCAGTCCAGTCCAGTCCAGTGGTGTCCGCCTATATTATATATAAAGGAATTCCTAGTTACCATTGCACGATAACAAGGATCCGTTCACTTCTGTCACTTGTCTGAAGTTGAGAGCAACTTTAGTTAGCGACTTGCAGCGGATCTCGCAAGAAGAGTGAGAAAAGATGGAAGTGCCCCCACGTAAGTATCATGCAGTTAATTAACAGCTAGTTACAACTCCAACTTCGAACTGACAAAACAACACTACATACGTAGCTAGCTAGCTACAATATAATATTATTATACTATTAGCTATAAAGTAGCTAGCTATAGAAAAGTGAACTTTATAGACTAGAAATCATCTAAGCTATTGTAGGGTTTATGAGCTAGGGTTAGCTGTAGCTAAATACTTCTTAATTATAGCTAATTACTGATTTTTTGTACTGTAGAGTTTTAATATTAGTTAAGTAGCTACACCATTAATTTGTATGGTGCTGATAAAAAAATAACAATCATGTGAACTAAGGTTATGAGCTCAAGAGGGTAGGAATCGTAGGATTAGTAACTAACTACTTCTTTATTATTATTTGTAGAGTTTTAACCTAGTTACTAGTTAAGTACACCATTTTTTATGGATGGATGCAGTAATGCTTATAAAGTGACAATCCTAAACTTGCAGTAACTCAAGAAAGTAATGACCAGGTAGAAGAAAGTGGTTCT
This sequence comes from Diacarnus erythraeanus, assembly GCA_964016965.1. NCBI lineage: Eukaryota > Metazoa > Porifera > Demospongiae > Poecilosclerida > Podospongiidae > Diacarnus > Diacarnus erythraeanus. The sequence goes on along the minus strand of OZ024674.1, from coordinate 7,576,994 downwards.
TTTCATGTAGCCTCCTTAGTGAGTTCGGCAATGAATGTCACATGCAGTGACACACCCTAACTGCGTGTGTAGGACAAAAGATTTTAGGCCGTTAGCAAAGACTTCTGAGTATTAGGATCCTATTGCTGGACTTAAAGTGATATTTACAGAATAGACTAATAGGAATTAGCTACCTGACCCATATAGCAGAAAACCATGCAGTACTTGGATGATGGTAGCAGATGACCTAACTTAGACTTTGGTGATCTTTACACTTACCTGATAGACTCTATGAGAACAGTTTTTACAGGAGAAAAACTAAATCATTATAACTATTTCTAATAGATATGTCAGGACACGGTATTGTAGATTATTATTGTAAATTTAATAATAATAAAGTATAGGTAACAGTATTATAAAGTTGTGAAAAGCTTCATAGGATGGAAGTTCAGTGTAAAATCGGGTCTTGTCACAGCTACTATCCAGCATGGTTGCAGGGCTCTTTGTTTGCAATTTTTCTTCAGCCAATCAAGTTGATGCTGCACAACCACTTCTTTACATTCATCAAAGGACTAAAGAGGTTTTTCAAACTGTTTCTCTAAGCATCTCTAAGTACATCACTTGGGTAGTCAGCTAGTAGCTACTGCTTTGTCCTCTGAGCAATAGAATTAGGAATTGGATATTCAGTGTGACCAATGCTTGCTTCAACTTGATCACTCTGTTCTTGTCTTCTCATTAACCTTTCATATCTTCCAAGTCTTTAATCAAGCCTGTGTACTCCTTGTGAATGCAAATAATATATAATCTAACATGAAGGCTTCCCTGCATAATTATATAGAAACTGTAGCTAAAACACTAATAATGTACTACCTAGCTAGATACAAACCAACAGCTAGTTAGATAAATAGCTACATTGAACAAGCCTAAAATGAAATGAGCACTACAAACTCTGGAGTGAAAGTTAGGTTGCCATCCCAGCCGTTTAATAGCATCGACCCAGGCCTTTCTTCTGTCAGGATCTAAAAAATCTGTACATCTTCACTCCCTTCGCTTTGCTTTAACGCTCAGGTAGCCAATAGCATAGCAACTTGATGGCATTATCAGATCTCCATAAAGACCAAGCTTCTTTTTTCCCTACACGAAATAAATCATGTGATCATTGGTAAGCCACACTCTCTAGAGGCAAGGGGTCTATAGCTAATCATGATTTTTATTTCCTCAATAAGTGGGTCGGCAAGAGGAGAAGAGAGGGATGGGGAGACAGGGATGGGATATTGGGGTGGGAAGAGGGTCAGAGAGAGGTGGGAGGTTGCTCTCAGTCAGAGTCACTTCAAGTATTGCTATTTCATTATTCTTGAGTGACTTAGAGATAACAGAAACGAACTACCTACAGCTGAACACGATACAATAACTAATATCAGCACAATAATATTATCTATTCTTCAGCTCCTAAATATGATATGCCAATGGCTCAACTGGGTCAGCATCAACCACTCCATTTCCAGCAGCAGAGTAGCAGCAATGTCCCTGTAAGTTTTGAGGACACCAATCCTCTATTCCACCACCCATACATGAAATGAGGACAGCACTGAAGCCTCACAGAATTTTTGATAGACGTCATTTATAATGGAATACTCCCTTGAAGAAAGGACAACTTCGTATTTAGCTAGTAGAACACCACTGCATTTCCTCTCACCACCATCTCTCTGATAAAGCATCTCTATTGAGATGTAATCAGCTCAACTACCTGACACAATAATTCATATATATTAGTAGTAGTATCTTTCCCCTCAATTTCATGAATCATGATTATTTTATTAGTCCATCATCACTTCATTAGGTGGTGACCACTCAGCCTGCTGTTTCTCATGTCAATTACCAAATGAAACCAAATAGTTACTTCGTCCTCTCCATCCCCAGCTTCTTTTTCTGTTGGATCTTTGGGCTCATTGCCATGGTGTACAGTTGTCAGGTGTGTATGGATAACTTAGCAAGAGATTTTTAAAAATTATGATTCTCATTCTCTTTCAGGTTAACTCCAAATGGGAAGTTGGTGATTATGAAGGTGCTCACAGAAGCTCTAACATGGCTAAAAAATGGAGTATCGCTGCCATTATCACTGGGGCAGTTCTCGGTGCATTTAATGGAGTGATTGTGGTTATAGATGCAGTGGTATGATGGGATCTACTGCTAAGAGATAGAAATGTGGTGCTCAGATTTATAAATTAAAGTGTGTAGTGTTGACTGTTGAGTTTGTAGCAAAAAGACTCATGTTAAAACATAACTCATAAAATTATTGATCATGATATTATATCTATAATACACATTCATATAATGTTATTGAGTTATGGAAATATTAATTAGTCAATTAGCTAACATTTATTTTCATTTTAAAAGGTGAAACTTGTAAACATGTTTGCTGTGAGATATGTTAATCTCTTAGGGTAATCTATTTCAAGGTATATCTAGAGTTGTATAGTTATTTCTAACTATAGCTTTGCATGTAATAACTTTCTTGAATACTGAAATGATTATTCTGAATCTCTCTAACTAAACCTGTGTAATAGAAAAAAATTTATCCTAAATAAAAATGGGTATGTTGGGTGGCCAGTAAACATTTTCTTGTAGCCAACAAATCCCTACATTAACTACTCCACGTTAAATCCAGGAATGCATAATATACAGCACTTTTAAAAATTCATTAAAAATGCTAAAATTGATATTTATACTATTTTGATATCAAAAATTAATGATCTGCTTTTCTTGCTTCATCTTATAGTATCTAAGAGAAGGGCAAGCCATAAGGTAGCACAGAGTTACATTTAACATTGTTTTCTAAGGGTAACTGCCACCTTAACTGCCAAAGAGCCACTGTACACTATATAAAGCTAAGAAGAAGTTGTACATAAAGTAAGCTGCTGTGAGGAGCTATAAGTTACTGGTACCAAAGAAGCAGTTAATGTAGGGATTTGTTGGCTGCAAGAAAAATTAATGTTTACTGGCAACCCTACATACCCATTTTTATTTAGGATAAATTTTTTTCTATTACTTGTTTGCATTCCTTTTTTTATTAGAGCAGGTAGCTAGCTTGTATAACTCTAGAGCAACAATTCAACTGCAGTATCACAAACAAAATCTCCACCACATCCTCTTTAGCTACACCTTGTCCATTAGTTATTAACATTCAAGTTTTCAATGTTTTGTATGTAAAAGTATGAATAGTTTTAAGTTTTAAGTATCCCCACACAGGTGTTTGTGTAGTTACATTTTTGCCAACATGTATATCCCTTTCGCTCCCAAAAGAGTGTAATTTTACACACTTTTTAACCGTCCGTTACTCGGACCAGTCGGCACCAGGACGTCCTCCTGCCGCCAACCTTTGACTGTCGGCATCGGAAGTCAGAACAATAGGTTGTGGTCCATCAGTTCTCAGATGTTTGACCATAGGGAGGAGCTGCCTTTGATGTTTCTTTGATGTTTGCTTTATATGGACTTAAAAAAAAAAAAAAAAAAAAATGAAAAGAAAAGGAGAGTGGCATAGTGCATGGGGCAGTGCCGTAGAGGATCGTCGGTGTGAGAGAGGCCATAATCAGGGCAGCAAGAGTCTCCAAGGAGCTCATCCATTCAGCCTTGATCTCTGCCGCCATCCACCGACCTTGCGCATGCACACAAACCTTCTGGCTCGGGGGCGCGCGCTACCTAGCTACACTGCGCATTGCCTAGTGACGACCAATGCCAAAAAAAAAATTGTACTCAAAGGGATATAGCTAGATACTTCAGTTACATTCATCAGAGTACACTCGCTTTGACCCCAGGCTATGAGATGGGGACCAAAGAATGCATGGTAGCCTAACCCTTGAGAATAGTGAACAATTTCACCTTCAGTCATCAGGCTCCACCATGCAACATGTACTTGGTGCCAATGGTCAGTTTTCTAGTGGCAACCCTCTTAACGCGTGCGCAGAAATTATGGGATACATTATTCCACGCGGACGATGTTTGTAGATACATGTAATCACATGTTTTTTGACAGAGAAGTTAGAAATGCGTATACTGGGCTCGTTTGTCAAGTAGGAGAGAGAAGATGCACCCAGAACGGTAGGGAAACAACTTGGCTTAGGTAAGCGTGTAGTTAATCAGGTATTAGCTAGCTGTACGCTAGAATTTTTGTTCAGTCTTGTTCCTTTGTTACATCTAGGGTGTATACTCACTTGGTTCACTAGGTTATACTGGTTTTAGGATCTGGAAATGCTAGCCTAGACCTAGTTCTAACCTGTATACAGGATCAACTGAACTATACGGACCAATGGTACTATTGAATTATGCGCGCGCTAATTAATCATGTGCTGACTTCAGCAGGTCAAGGGTCTAGTGAATTCAGAAAGATTACCGTAATCACTGTATTTAAAGCGCCACCATAATTTAATTGCCACCCAGACATGGAATTATTTTTCTAGCTCTATACTATGGCGCCACCTTCTTCCTCAATTAATTTTTCCTGGCGCTTATAATTAGAACACAGGTGGGTTTTTTGTAGTTTGCTATAATTTGCTGTTAAAGAGATGTCCCAGAAGTTGATCAAAAGCTTTTTCACCCCCCCACAACTGATCCTTTAAGGGTACGTACAAGGCCTACTGCAGTCCACACAGCCTTGTAAACATGAACCCCCCTCATAACACAAACACAAAAGTAGGTGCAGCCACCTCCGGACACAGCCATGTTGCAACAGCTCTAATTTAAGCGCCACTCTAATTTAGGCGCCACTCCCAAGTGAAGTATATTTTTTTGGTCACAATGTAAGTGACAACCTCAGCTGTAATTATTTTTTTGTGGCGCTCTAATTACAGTAATTACGGTATTGTGGCATGAGTCTGGCACTAATTCTACTTCCGTATGAATTTGAATTTGGGTGCGAAGGGGCAGTATTAGACAGAAGTATGAATTTGCATCTGGATGCGAAGGTGCAGTATTAGATAGAACCATAGGCGGATCCAGGGGGGGTTAGGGGGGGCTATAGCCCCCCCCCCCTCTCCTTTTAGTGACACACCCCTAGCTTGAATTAAATAAAGTCTATAGCTCGCGTGGTAACTTCAAGCTTTGCCAGATGGTAGAGCCACCGAAAAAGAAGCTGAAAGGAAGCTCTACAATCTTAGACTTTTTCCCAAGAAAGTCTGCAGCTGACAATGTATTACCGCTTACCACCTACCATGACATGGATGTTTCACCGGGTGTAAATGTAAATACTTCTGAGCTGACTGATGATGAACCGAAGAATGATGATTATGTCACTGACAGTGAGTCTTCAATAAATGATCAGCCAGATCCTGGATCTATAAGTGGTGAGTCAAGTCTATTGTTACCTATAGTTGGGCCCTATGACCTTGGAACCTTAAGAATAAGCCTTCTGAAGGGCAGGTTCTCAGATGATGACAAATACAAGGTTCTTAAGCACCTAGACCAACCACAACAATGTTATGAATTCTCAGCAGTAAAGGAGGGCAAACAATTGCGAAGATTTCAGAGCTCTTGGTTTTCCAAGTATCCTTGGTTGGCATACAGTAAATCTGAAAATGGTGGATACTGTGCATATTGTTTGATATTTTCTTCATCAGTAAAAAAGGATGGAAATTTGGGTGCTCTGGTACAATCTCCATTGGTTAAATTCAAGAAAGCCCTGGAAACCCTAGCATCCCATGAAAAAACAGAGTATCATAAAGACGCCTATACTCAAGTGGTATCTTTTTTAGAATACATGTCTGGTAGACGTGAAAGTATTGTAGCACTACTTCACATGCAGCACAAATACAAAGGAACAGGGAAGTACTGAAGTCAATCATAGCAACGGTGGAAATTTGTGGTCGCCAAGGAATTGCTTTGAGAGGTCATAGGGATGATGCAAGGCACCTTGATGATCCAGATAGTAATCCTGGAAACTTTCAAGCTCTCCTTAAATTTCGATGTGATGCTGGTGACATTTTTTTAGCTGAACACTTCAGCAAATGTGCCAGAAATGCTACATATCGTTCCAAGACCACACAAAATGCTATTATTGAAGTACTTGGTGGTATGATCACTGAAGCAATAATAGCTGAAGTGAATGAAGCCAAATTCTTTGCTGTCATTTCTGATGAAGTTCAAGATTCTGCTTCAATAGAACAAATTAGTTTAGTGATAAGATACGTTCATAAGGATGAGGATTTGTACATGGTGAAAGAAAGTTTCATTGGCTTTAAGGAGCAACATCGTGAAATGACTGGACAGGCTATTGGAAAATTAGAGGAGCTTGGTCGTAACTGTGAATATCTACGTGGGCAAGGGTATGATGGAAGTGGATCAATGGCAGGTATAAGAAAAGGTGCAAGCACTATAATATTACAGAAGTATCCCTTAGCAACATATATTCACTGTTGTAGCCATTTACTGAATTTGTCAATTGCCAGCTCATGTTCCCAAGTACTTGTTCGTAACATGATGGAAAGCATTAGTGAAGTTTCTAAATTTTTTGAACATGGGAAGAGGCAAGATAAACTGGAGGAAGTAATTGAACGTGAATTGCCAGATGTGAAGAAGAAACGAGTCAAACCCCTTTGTAGAACACGGTGGGTTGAGCGGCATGATGCTTTAGAGGTGTGTGTGGATTTATATCCTGCAATTGTTCAAGCTCTACATGACATTGCACACGGAGAAGATTCTGTTTTTTGGAACAGAGATACTGTCAGTGTTGCGAATGGTTTGCTTTCTACTATAGAAAAATTTTCTTTTCTATTGACATTGGTAGTGGTGTTCAATGTCCTCAGCTACATCAAGGGTTTAACTGTGCTCCTCCAGCAGCAATCATCCTTGGATATTGTTAAGGGAATTGAAATGGTTCAAGAAGTACAGGAAGAGTTGAAGGAAGTAAGGGAAGAAGTTGATGATTGGCATAAAATTTGGTTCAAATCAGCTATAGATATGGCCGAAGAAGCACAAACAGAGATGCCTTCAATTCCACGGAGGTGCAGCAGGCAAATGCAGCGGGCCAATTTGAGGCTGAAGTGCCTGAGGTGTACTATCGAAGGTCATTGACAATTCCCTTCTTGGATCATCTCCTCAGGAAATGGAGGACAGGTTTTCATTAAATGCTAAGGTGGCAACACTTGGTCTCTGTTTGGTTCCCAGTGTTATCTCTAAGACAGATAATTGGCAAGAAAGTGTAAAGGACCTTGCCTCACTCTACCAGGTTGATTTACCTGCTCCACTTTCACTACATACTGAACTACATTGTTGGAAACACAAATTTATGCATTGTGAACCATATCAGTTACCAGACAACCCACTAGATGCTCTAAATGAATGTGACAGTAGGCTCTTTCCCAATGTTTACATTTTATTGAAGATAATATGTACAATTCCTGTTACATCCTGTGAGGCAGAACGAAGTTTCTCAGCTTTACGCCGAATAAAGCCCTTCTTACGAACAACAATGGCAGAGGACAGACTTAGTGGTCTTACTCTATTACGCATGCACCGAAAAATTTCAGTATGCTTAGATGATGCAGTTGACTGCTTTGCAAGAAAACATCCAAGAAAGCTACAATTACTCTGAATACATGACATGGTGTTAGCTACTATAATCTCACACAAATCAACTTGATTTCGATTGAATTGAAATCAAAATCTGCAGCATCAGTCTCTCCATAGTAGTACGTATATAACATGCATGATACTGTGGGTGACTATGCAATATTTTCCCTTTAAGTTTCCAATCTGGATAATATACTTAATAACACTGTAGTTAATTACTTTCACACCTTGCCATAGACTGACTACTGCAAAAAAAAATTAGTTATCAAATGTGACAGGATTTGGGAAAATCAGTAATATCGCGCGGAAGTTAATTATTTAATATTAATTTTTTTAGTTTTTACTATTAAATTTTAATTTTATTTTTGTAAATTTTTTTTCTTGCCCAACATGAAGTTTGATCTTTTGGCTAGCTGTCTACCAAATTTGAACCTTATCTGACTACTGTAAGTACCCAAGCGTTAGAAGTCAGTGACCTCCATTGAAGATTATTTAAATTGCTACGTGCACGGAGCTTAACAGGATTTTCCCTTGATTATAATAGCAATACATAAAATACAATATCTACTACAACTAGCACTAGTGCTGTTTTTCAGCCAGCAGAGCAGCCTGGTCTGCCACCAGGCTAATAACCTTCAATTCTTGGCCTTGAGTCAAGAAGTAGGTAGCGCAAGACAACTACACAAACATAAAATAAAACATGAGCTATGCTGACTATAAAACTTTCTAGCTAAAGCTACAAACTTACCTACTCACGTTTATTAAAGTTTTTGACACCTCTGTAAGCAGAGTGATGCAGTAACAGCAGCTAGAAAGGTAAAAATAATGGAGCACTAACGCCCCACTTTCTTTCTTGAACAGCACGAGGTAAATAATCGAAAATGACGTAATGCGTTACACGGATCTACGTAATAGTATATGGAATTATTAAGCCTGCAGTGCAGTTTTGTTTATTGTAGCGTTTTTTCACTGCTCTGCGTTTATGACGCCTAGAGAGTAGTGCAAGTCAACGGAGCGTAGCGCTGTTTCTAGGTAAGTTATAGCCTCAAGAGAGATATCATTTTGTTCCTTAGGCTTTGACCTATAACGTAGTATGCTTAACTCAATTTTGAATTTTTGCGCGATATTACTGTTTTTCCCAGATCCTGTCACAAATGTCATAATTTAAAAAAATTTGACCTGAGCAACTGAAAATTAATTAATATAGGAGATGAAGAGGTCAGTGAAGCCATGACCTCCTTTCACTTTTTTGACCACACATTAGGCTACAGCTCATCCAATTGCCAAATTTATCACCTGGTCACTAAATTAGGTAATGGTCGTCAATCAGGGGCGGAGCCAAAAACAGTATATAGTCAGGTTGTAATTTGCATGCATGATAATTAGCTAGCTACCAAATTAATTGTAGCTACAAGGTAAAAATTCAATTTCAAAACACACTGACACACATAGTTAGAAATTCACAACAGCGACCCACATAAACAGATCATGGCACAGAATGTTTTACATGAAAGAATTATGGTCATTGATACCACCCAAAGATTTCTTACCAGCATTGGCTCCTGGAATTGGCTTATACTTCTTTCCAAAGTGGAGACTGAGTGGCAGACCATCTTAGGTCAGTGCTGTCAAAAGATTGATAACCATAAGAGGCAGAATTCACCTGGGGACTGGAAAACTAACATATTGCAGCTACAAAGGACTGGAAAACTTCTAACCACATCCTTCTCATACCCACATAGGTGCAAAAAAGGAGAGAGGGGGAAGAGTGCCATTTCCAGTATCTTTGAAGATAGCTAGCTACAACACCAGTGCATAATGTTAATGTTTTCCTCCACCTTCCCTCATTCGGCCTACCAACTATCCAGGCACACCGGAAATATCCCACAAAAACCACTGCTTTCCCAGTATCCTATGCATTTCCTGGCCTTACTCTCTTATCAGATCTGTCTTTTTTTTCATCTCCAAGTAGCTTAATAACAGTAGCTGATGAATTTAGAGTGTGACCATGATACCTATTATAATTATGATACACATCTGCTTCATATTTATTAGCAGAAGCCTTTATGATACTACTGACAATTAACTTTTTTCCTTTTTGTCCATCTTCAATAGCTCTAGCTATTTATTTTTTTGTGTGATCAAGCAAAAACTGCTTCAAAAATTAATATGAGTTTAATCAAGCAAACCAAAATTGATGGGTTGGTAGGTATAATGTTATTTCTGATTCAGATTACATCATTTAGATGACATCATTGGCAATAATGTGTACTAGCTATATTCTGTATCTAACCCTAGCCCTAGCCCTAGTACAATTGACAATGATGTAATCTGAAGGAGCCACTCATTCCAGTACCATTTCACATTATATTTTTCTACATCATAGTCCATTATTAAAATTCCATTAGCTAGCTAGCTCCATTCCAGTCCAGTCCAGTCCAGTCCAGTGGTGTCCGCCTATATTATATATAAAGGAATTCCTAGTTACCATTGCACGATAACAAGGATCCATTCACTTCTGTCACTTGTCTGAAGTTGAGAGCAACTTTAGTTAGCGACTTGCAGCGGATCTCGCAAGAAGAGTGAGAAAAGATGGAAGTGCCCCCACGTAAGTATCATGCAGTTAATTAACAGCTAGTTACAACTCCAACTTCGAACTGACAAAACAACACTACATACGTAGCTAGCTAGCTACAATATAATATTATACTATTAGCTATAAAGTAGCTAGCTATAGAAAAGTGAACTTTATAGACTAGAAATCATCTAAGCTATTGTAGGGTTTATGAGCTAGGGTTAGCTGTAGCTAAATACTTCTTAATTATAGCTAATTACTGATTTTTTGTACTGTAGAGTTTTAATATTAGTTAAGTAGCTACACCATTAATTTGTATGGTGCTGATAAAAAAATAACAATCATGTGAACTAAGGTTATGAGCTCAAGAGGGTAGGAATCGTAGGATTAGTAGCTAACTACTTCTTTATTATTTGTAGAGTTTTAACCTAGTTACTAGTTAAGTACACCATTTTTTATGGATGGATGCAGTAATGCTTATAAAGTGACAATCCTAAACTTGCAGTAACTCAAGAAAGTAATGGCCAGGTAGAAGAAAGTGGTTCTTTTCATGTAGCCTCCTTAGTGAGTTCGGCAATGAATGTCACATGCAGTGACACACCCTAACTGCGTGTGTAGGACAAAAGATTTTAGGCCGTTAGCAAAGACTTCTGAGTATTAGGATCCTATTGCTGGACTTAAAGTGATATTTACAGAATAGACTAATAGGAATTAGCTACCTGACCCATATAGCAGAAAACCATGCAGTACTTGGATGATGGTAGCAGATGACCTAACTTAGACTTTGGTGATCTTTACACTTACCTGATAGACTCTATGAGAACAGTTTTTACAGGAGAAAAACTAAATCATTATAACTATTTCTAATAGATATGTCAGGACACGGTATTGTAGATTATTATTGTAAATTTAATAATAATAAAGTTATAGGTAACAGTATTATAAAGTTGTGAAAAGCTTCATAGGATGGAAGTCCAGTGTAAAATCGGGTCTTGTCACAGCTACTATCCAGCATGGTTGCAGGGCTCTTTGTTTGCAATTTTTCTTCAGCCAATCAAGTTGATGCTGCACAACCACTTCTTTACATTCATCAAAGGACTAAAGAGGTTTTTCAAACTGTTTCTCTAAGCATCTCTAAGTACATCACTTGGGTAGTCAGCTAGTAGCTACTGCTTTGTCCTCTGAGCAATAGAATTAGGAATTGGATATTCAGTGTGACCAATGCTTGCTTCAACTTGATCACTCTGTTCTTGTCTTCTCATTAACCTTTCATATCTTCCAAGTCTTTAATCAAGCCTGTGTACTCCTTGTGAATGCAAATAATATATAATCTAACATGAAGGCTTCCCTGCATAATTATATAGAAACTGTAGCTAAAACACTAATAATGTACTACCTAGCTAGATACAAACCAACAGCTAGTTAGATAAATAGCTACATTGAACAAGCCTAAAATGAAATGAGCACTACAAACTCTGGAGTGAAAGTTAGGTTGCCATCCCAGCCGTTTAATAGCATCGACCCAGGCCTTTCTTCTGTCAGGATCTAAAAAATCTGTACATCTTCACTCCCTTCGCTTTGCTTTAACGCTCAGGTAGCCAATAGCATAGCAACTTGATGGCATTATCAGATCTCCATAAAGACCAAGCTTTTTTTTTTCCCTACACGAAATAAATCATGTGATCATTGGTAAGCCACACTCTCTAGAGGCAAGGGGTCTATAGCTAATCATGATTTTTATTTCCTCAATAAGTGGGTCGGCAAGAGGAGAAGAGAGGGATGGGGAGAAAGGGATGCGAAGAAGGGAATATTGGGGTGGGAAGAGGGTCAAAGAGAGGTGGGAGGTTGCTCTCAGTCAGACTCACTTCAAGTATTGCTATTTCATTATTCTTGAGTGACTTAGAGATAACAGAAACGAACTACCTAGCTACAGCTGAACACGATACAATAACTAATATCAGCACAATAATATTATCTATTCTTCAGCTCCTAAATATGATATGCCAATGGCTCAACTGGGTCAGCATCAACCACTCCATTTCCAGCAGCAGAGTAGCAGCAATGTCCCTGTAAGTTTTGAGGACACCAATCCTCTATTCCACCACCCATACATGAAATGAGGACAACACTGAAGCCTCTCAGAATCCTTGATAACAGACGTCATTTATAATGGGATCCTCTATCTGATCCCTTGAAGAAAGGACAACTTTGTATTTAGTAGAACACCATTGTATTTCCTCTCACCACCATCAAAAAACTCTCCCTGATAGCTAAACATCTCTATTGAGATGTAAGCCTCAACTATATTCGTATTATACTCTTTTCCTCAATTTCATGAATCATGATTATTTTATTAGTCCATCATTCCCTTCATCACTTCATTAGATGGTGACCACTCAGCCTGCTGTTTCTCATGTCAAATACCTAATCAAACCAGATGATTACTTGCGTCTCTCCACCTTCAGCTTTGTCTCGTGCTGTTGGATCTTTGGGCTCATTGCCATGGTGTACAGTCATCAGGTGTGTATGGATAACTTAGCAAGAGATTTTAAAAGTGAATGATTCTCATTCTCTTTCAGGTTGACTCCAAATGGAAAGTTGGTGATTATGAAGGTGCTCGCAGAAGCTCTATCATGGCTAAAAAATGGAATATCGCTGCCATTATCACTGGGATAGCTATCATTGTATTTATAGTGATTGCTGTGGTTATTGGGATGATTGTGGGTATAAGTGCTGCCATTAATTCTGATGACACTGATTGCACTCAACGCTATAGTAGGAGCCGCTGCTAAGAGATAGAAAATGTGATGCCCAGATTTATAAATAACTTTTTTAAAAGTGTGTAGTGTTGACTGTAGAGTTTGTAGCAATAAGACTCATGTTGAAACATAACTCATAAAAATTTAATTATTGATCATGATGCATGTAATACACATTCATATAATGTTATTGAGTTATGGAAATATTAATTAGTCAATTAGCTAACATTTATTTTCATTTTAAAAGCTGAAACTTGTAAACATGTTTGCTGTGAGATATGTTAATCTCTTAGGGTAATCTATTTCAAGGACTATGGTATGTAGCTAGTATGTACCAAGACAGTGCTGAACACAGTATAGGAAATAAATGCATTATAGTAAGTCTTATTGGTTATTGGGATGATTGTGGGTATAAGTGCTGCCATTAATTCTGATGACACTGATTGCACTCAACGCTATAGTAGGAGCTGCTGCTAAGAGATAGAAAATGTGATGCCCAGATTTATAAATAACTTTTTTAAAAGTGTGTAGTGTTGACTGTAGAGTTTGTAGCAATAAGACTCGTGTTGAAACATAACTCATAAAATTATTGATCATGATGTTATATCTATAATACACATTCATATAATGTTATTGAGTTATGGAAATATAATTAGTCAATTAGCTAACATTTATTTTCATTTTAAAAGCTGAAACTTGTAAACATGTTTGCTGTGAGATATGTTAATCTCTTAAGGTAATCTATTTCAAGGACTATGGTATGTAGCTAGTATGCACCAAGACACAGTGCTGGCCACAGTATAGGAAATAAATGCATTATAGTAATTGTTAGTGGTTCAAGTAAAATCCAAACTTTGTGGCTAATTATATAAACTGAGATAATGATGTGGTAAAAGTTACTACTAATTTAGCCTGGTAGATCACATGATAAGCCATGTGGCTGTTTGCACATTGTGCATTTTTTGAACTCTGGTTCTGACTTTTTAGTTAGCTACCTTACTAGAGTTCTGAATATGGCTAGAGAGCTAAGAAGTCTAAAAGGCTGTTGAAGCAGCTGAAGCTTATTGTGATGGCAGATCCAGAAATGCCTACCAGTTGAGAAGGAACATTAAAGCTACGTGTGCTATCAGTGGAACTGATGAAGCTATATGCTTCCAGTGCAAGTCCCTCCTAGAACTTTTGACTCATTTGTCTACTCTGGTAGAGATTTGAAAAGGTGCAAGGCTATCTATAGTCCTAAGCCAGCTGGCAGCTCTTATGCTAATGTAAAGGAACAGTATAATTATTTGATCAGAACAGTATTTGATGGTAAGAGTAACTAGCTATCTGTATCATCAAAATTGTGTTAGACATAACACAATTAACCATAACAATAGAACCACTTTAGTGGCCTCCATTCATTTCTTATAAAACATACATTCTTCATGCATTTGCTTCAGAAATTTTTTCTGAAGTTGTATTAATGTTAAAGTTCCTGATTATACTAAAAAACTATTTTTGACCCTGACCCATAAAGTTTGGATTTTACTTGAACCGCTCACAATATTGATAATGGTGATATATTATGTTTAGTAACTACATAACTATAGTATAGATAACAGTTTTAAAGCTTTATCAACAACTGAGACTTTCAGCAATAACTCAGACAAAAAATACATCAAGTAACTAACTAAGGACTAAACCAAAGTGTAAGAATTTATGAAATAACAAACATTCTATGATGTCAGCTGAGTCTGTGGAGGGGTTCTTCTCATACTTCTTCAATAATAATTTATTTGCTACATATCCAGCTACATATCTTAAAAATGTTTTCTTCATCAGTTGTCAAAAGAGGAATTTCACCAGGGCTATTGTCCATTGAGGAGACTACTGATAAGGTCCATGTATAGGTATTCCCTTGCTGATCAGTTTTACAATAGTTGAATTATTGTCAGCTGTACTGAACTTGTAATAAATTTTTTAACATACATAATATTAATTATCCTGCTAAGATAAGTAGCTTTATAGCTATGTAACAAATTTGACCCAGGTGGTGAGATAATCTTACACAAATCAACTTGATTTCTTAATTTAGATTCAAGTAGCTAACTGAATTGAAATCAAAATCTGTAGCATGCAGTCTCTCCATAGTAGTATGTATAAATTATAACATGCATGATACTGTGGGTGACTATGCAATATTTTCTCTTTAAGTTTCCAATCTGGATAATATACTTAATAACACTGTAGCTATAATCTCTTATTACTTTCACACCTTGCCATAGACTGGCTACTGCAAAAAAATTAGTTATCAAATGTCATAATTTAGAAAAATTTGACCTGAGCAACTGAAGTTTAATTAGGTATAGGAGACGAGACGAAGAGGCCAGAGAAGGTAATGGCCTCCTTCCACTTTTTTGGCCACACATTAGATAACAGCTCATCAAATTGCCAAATTTGGTATCTGGTCACTAAATTAGGTAATGGTCATCAATTAAGGGTGGAGTCAAAAACAGTAGTCAGGTTGTAATTTGCATGCATGATAACTAGCTAGCTACCAAAATTATTGTGCTACAAGGTAAAATTTCAATTTTAAAACACACTGACACACATACTTAGCTATAGTCACTTTAAATTCACAACAGTGACCCACACAAACAGATTAATTTTTATATTTACATACTCACACAAACACGCAGCAACACTGACACATGCAAAATTGAGCACAGAATGTTTTACATGAAAGACTTTGCAGTAGCATGGTCATTGGAAGGACTAATAACCCCCCAAGACTTCTTGCCAGCATTGGCTCCTGGAATTGGCTTGGATTTACTACTTCTTATCAAAGTGGAGACTGAGTTGCTGAGTTGGAATGGCCATCTGAAGTCAGTGCTGCCAAAATATTGATAAAAGAACTTTTGAAAGAGGCAGAATTCACCTGGGGACTGGAAAACTTCAAGAATAACAATTGTAGCTACCAAGGACGGGAAAACTTAAAGAAACTAACCACACCCTTCTCATAGCCAAAAGCCAATAAAAAGGGGGGGGGGGGGCAGGGGGAAAGAGCCCCATTTCAAGTATCTTTGCACACAGCTAGCTACAACACTAGTCCATAAAGAAAGGCTTTATTGAAAAGTCTCATCAATGACATAGGCTCCAAACCAGTTCCAAGACGTGGCCACACCCACCAGTCACGCTCATATCATAGCTAACCCGCCCAAACCACACCATCAAATCACACCCATCAAAGCATAACAAAAATCACTAGTCCCTCTCTGAGTCTGCATTTGATGATGGTATTGAAAGCAAGCCTGTCAAGGATGCTGACTGTGCATGCATGCACTGTAGCTACTGCAATACATTCTAGTCATAGGACAACAACAACCAGCTCTACACTACAGATCTAGCAGTAGTTTTCATAGCTATTACAGTCAGTGTCTATAGACATACTTAACTCTACTACTCCAGCATCCAGGACAAATGGCAGGTGAATCCAGACAATGTCAACAAATCCACGACTGTCCTGGACATTCCAGGACGGTTGGAGCCTATAATTATACAATGTCATCCTCCACTTCCCCTCATTTGGCTCTTTCATACCTACCAACTATCCCAGCACACCAAAAACCACTGCTTCCTGGTATCCCGGTACAACTCAACTGTGCATTTCCTGACCTTACTCTCTTATCAGATCTGTCTTTTTTCATCTCCAAGTACATAGCTCAATAACTTATTAATAGAGTGTGACCATGGTATCTATATAATAATTATGATGCACACCTACTTTATTTTTATTAGCAGCAACATTTATGATACGTACTATTAACTTTTCCCATTAATTTTTTGTCCATCTTCAATAGCTCTAGATGTATATTTTTCTGTGATCAAGCAAAACTGCTTCAAAAATATGAGTTTAATCAAGCAAACCAAAATGATGGTTGGGTAGGTAGTGTTCTTTCTGATTCAGCATTATAGATGACATCATTATCAATTGTGTACTAGCTATATTCTGTATCTAGCCCTAGCCCCCTAGTACAATTGACAATGATGTAGCCCCTCATTCCAGTACCTTTGTAAGTTTTTCACAGTCCATTATTAAAATTCCATTAGCTAGCTCCATTCCATTCCAGTCATGTCCAGTGGTGTCCGCCTAATTAGCTATACGTATTATACGTAAAAGTCACCATTGCACGTTAACAGGCTTCCGTTCACTTCTGTCCCCTGAGAGCAACTTTAGTTAGCGACTTGCAGAGGATCTCACAAGAAGAGTGCGAAAAGATGGAAGTGCCCCCACGTAAGTACCTGCAGTTAATTAACAGCTAGTTACAACTTACAACTCCAACTACGAACTGACAAAACAACACTACATACGTAGCTAGCTAGCTACAATATATTATTATACTATTAGCTATAAAGTAGCTAGCTATAGAAAAGTGAACTTTATAGACTAGAAATCATCTAAGCTATTGTAGGGTTTATGAGCTAGGGTTAGCTGTAGCTAAATACTTCTTAATTATAGCTAATTACTGATTTTTTGTACTGTAGAGTTTTGATATTAGTTAAATAGCTACACCATTATTATTTGTATGGTGCTGATAAAAAATAACAATCATGTGAACTAAGGTTATGAGCTCAAGAGGGTAGGAATCGTAGGATTAGTAGCTAACTTAAGTACACCATTTTTTATGGATGGATGCAGTAATGCTTAAAAAATGACAATACTAAACTTGCAGTAACTCAAGAAAGTAATGGCCAGGTAGAAGAAAGTGGTTCTTTTCATGTAGCCTCCTTAGTGAGTGTGGCA
Source organism: Diacarnus erythraeanus (assembly GCA_964016965.1). NCBI lineage: Eukaryota > Metazoa > Porifera > Demospongiae > Poecilosclerida > Podospongiidae > Diacarnus > Diacarnus erythraeanus. Next base: position 7,559,335 of record OZ024674.1, on the reverse strand, counting down.
ACACACCCTAACTGAGCGCGTAGGACAAAAGATTTTAGGCTGTTAGCAAAGACTTCTGAGTATTAGGATCCTATTGCTGGACTTAAAGTGATATTTACAGAAGTTGAAAATAGACTAGTAGGAATTAGCTACCTGACCCATATAATATAGCAAAAACCATGCAGTACTAGGATGATGGTAGCAGATGACTTAACTTAAGACTTTGGTGATCTTTACACTTACCTGATAGACTCTATGAGAACAGTTTTTACAAGAGAAAAACTAAATCATTGGTAGCCTATAGCTATTTCTTTAATGGATGTGTCAGGACAGTAGCTATTGTAGATTATTATTGTAAATTTAATAATAATAAAGTTATAGGTAACAGTATTATAAATATAAAGTTGTGATAAAGCAGCAAAAGCTTCATAGGATGGAAGTCCAGTGTAAAATCAGGTCTTGTCACAGCTACCATCCAGCATGGTTGCAGGGCTCTTTGCTTATAATTTTTCTTCAGCCAATCAAGTTGATGCTGCACAACCATTTCCTTAGATTCATCAAGGGACTCAAGAGTTTTTTTCAAGGGTCTGAACTGTTTCTCTAAGCATCTCTAAGTACATCACTTGGGTAGTCAGCTAGTAGCTACTGCTTTGTCCTCTGAGCAATAGAATTAGGAATTGGATATTCAGTGTGACCAATGCTTGCTTCAACTTGATCACTCTGTTCTTGTCTTCTCATTAACCTTTCATATCTTCCCAGTCGTTGATCACTACTAGCCTGTATACTCTTTGTAAATATATAATCTAACATGAAGGCTTCCCTGCATAATAAATTGTAGCTAAAACACTAATAATGTACTACCTAGCTAGATTCAAACCAACAGCTAGTTAGATAAATAGCTACATTGAACAAGCCTAAAATGAAATGAGCACTAAACTCTGGAGTGAAAGTTAGGTTGCCATCCCACCCGTTTAATAGCATCGATCCAGGCCTTTCTTCTGTCAGGATCTAAAAAATCTGTACATCTTCACTCCCTTCGCTTTGCTTTAATGCTCAGTGTAGCCAATAGCAAAGCAACTTGATGGCATTATCAGATTTCCAAGCTTCTTTTTGCACTGCACAAAATAAATCATGTGATCATTGGTAAGCCACACCCTCTAGAGGCAAGGGGTCTATAGCTAATCATGATTTTTATTTCCTCAATAAGTGGGTCGGCAAGAGGAGAAGAGAGGGATGGGGAGACAGGGATGGGAAGAAGGGAATATTGGGGTGGGAAGAGGGTCAGAGAGAGGTGGGAGGTTGCTCTCAGTCAGACTCACTTCAAGTATTGCTATTTCATTATTCTTGAGTGACTTAGAGATAACAGAAACGAACTACCTACAGCTGAACACGATATAATAACTAATATCAGCACAATATTACGTATCTATTCTTCAGCTCCTAAATATGATACGCCAATGGCTCAACTGGGTCAGCATCAACCACTCCATTTCCAGCAGCAGAGTAGCAGCAATGTCCCTGCAAGTTTTGAGGACACCAATCCTCTATTCCACCACCCATAAATGAAATGAAGACAGCACTGAAGCCTCTCAGAATCCTTGATAACATAGACATCATTTATAATGGAATCCTCTATCTGATCCCTTGAAGAAAGGACAACTTTGTATTTAGTAGAACACCATTGTATTTCCTTTCACCACCATCAAAAAACTCTCCCTGATAAACATCTCTATTGAGATGTAAGCCTCAACTATATTCGTATTATACTCTTTTCCTCAATTTCATGAATCATGATTATTTTATTAGTCCATCATTCCCTTCATCACTTCATTAGATGGTGACCACTCAGCCTGCTGTTTCTCATGTCAATTACCTAATCAAACCAGATGGTTACTTGTGCCTCTCCATCTTCAGCTGTATCTGTTGTTGTTGGATCCTTGGGCTCATTGCCATTGTGTACAGTTTTCAGGTGTGTATGGATAACTTAGCAAGAGATTTTTAAAAGTGAATGATTCTCATTCTCTTTCAGGTTAACTCCAAATGGGAAGTTGGTGATTATGAAGGTGCTCGCAGAAGCTCTAACATGGCTAAAAAATGGAGTATCGCTGCCATTATCACTGGAGTAGTTCTCATTGTAGTGATTGTGGGTATAAGTGCAGTCATTGATTCTGATGGCACTGATTATACCCAACACGATGGTAGGAGCCACTGCTAAGAGATTGAAGTGTGGTGCTCAGATTTATAAATTACTTTTTAAAAGTGTGTAGTGTTAACTGTAGAGTTTGTAGCAAAAAGACTCATGTTGAAATATAACTCATAAAATTATCGATCATGATGTTACATCTGTAATACACATTCATATAATGTTATTGAGTTATGGAAATAAAAGCTGAAACTTGTAAACATGTTTGCTGTGAGATACTTAATCTCTTAGTGTAATCTATTTCAAGGACTATAGTACATAGCTAGTATGCACCAAGACACAGTGCTGGCCACAGTATAGGAAATAAATGCATTGTATTATTGATAATGGTGATATGGTTAGTAGCTAACTATAGTATAGATAACAGCTTTATCAACAACTGAGACTTTCAGCAACAACTCAGACAAAAAATATACTAAGGACAAACAACCAAAGTGTAAGAATTTATGAAATAACTAAGAAACAACCTAAGTGTAAGATAAAATTACTAAATTCTGTCACAGAGAGTTCAGTAGTCTGTATACCACAAGTTAAATCATCTTCTTTACATAACTCCCCTTCCTATTAGAATATGGCCCATATTCTGCTTTAATGGCTTACAGAGATGCTATACCGATCTGGAGCTCGATGGTTTCGAGTAGGGTAACATGATGGTATAGGTAGTCTTCCATGTGGGGATAATCTAGTTGATCATCATCCTCTACTAGCTCGAGAAATGTCCCAGGGGCTGGAGGTGGTAGAGGAGAGTCTTGATGTGATGAATTTGTAACCTTTTATAGGCAGGCGGACATCACTTGGACATAGTTTGAGATGATCAAAATGGAATACTTTGATTTTATGATTTGAAATGTTCTGGATAAGGTAATTACTCTCAAAAAGTCTCATGGTATGGATCAGTCAAACTTCTTTGTCTTCTCCTGTAGTATTGCTGTGTTGAACAGTCAAACTAATGTCCCGGGCTTGTGAGGTTCACCATGAACTTCCCTATTGTATAGTTCTTCCTGATGTTCTTGCATATGTTATCTAACTCACTATAGGCCTCAGTAAGTACATGACGCAGAGTCCTGACATATTCAGGTAATGGTACTTCTTCGTCAGGATTGGGTGACTTATACGTAAATGATATCAATACCTTCCAGCCAAACATTAAAAAGAAAGGTGAGTTTCCAGTTGTGGTTTGCTTGCTGGTGTTGTAAACCGGACAGGGGGGTAGGAAAGGGGGATGCAAAGGGTGCTGTAGCACCCCTAGTTTTTTTGTGGCTGTACCAATAGCATACATTATTACTTTGACAGCACCCTTTTATTCAAGTTTGTTCCAGTTGACTTGTGTCCTTGTGGTTCTTTCTCCATGTAACAGTAGAGGTTAGATTACATTATTGTCAATTGTGTACTATTGTTATTATTACTATACCTAACCCCCATAGCAATAGTACATGACAATGATATAATAATCTGTTACATGGAGAAGGAGCCGTCCATCCCTTCAATCTGTTAACATGATATACATGTGCATAAATTAATGTAACACCCTGGTATATGACTTGGCATATATACAATTAAGTTTTCCCCAAAATGGCTTTCCCTTTTGATAATTTGGGAAAGGAAGTATCTATCCAATACCATTAAAGATATTGAAAACTTGGTAGCACATTAACAGCAGAGAGGTCTTTTTCTTCTTTATGGATGTTCAAAACACACTCAGAAGCACAATGATAATATTATAGGTTGAATAATTATTTTTGTTGTATATTCACAAGGACAAACTTGATTTATATAGCTACATATTGTCTTTTGAAAGCTTTCATAATATTAATATTTTTGTTGGTCTTTTTATGATAATTATAGCCTTAAATAATTGCCCCCCACCCACTGTAATTGCAGCACCCCTACCTAAAATCACCTTCCTACCCCCCTGTAAATGGATATGGTCTTCCCACTCAAAGGGTTGCTGTTCAATGCAGGTAGCCAGCATTTGGACAAGTGTTTGATTAAATCTCTCAATAAGCCCATCAGACTGTGGGTGGTAAGATGTTGTACGTGTTTTTTCATTGTTCAAAATCTTGCACAAATGGGAAAGTAATTCAGATTCAAATTGTCAACCTTGGTCTGAATGGAGTTGTTCTGGGAGTGAAAATCTGCAAAATAGCTCATCTGTCAACTTCTTGGCAATTGTAATGGCTTCCTGGTTTGGGACTGGGTAGGCTTCCATCCAGCATGTGAAATAATCACTGGCAACAAGGACATAAGAATTTTGAGCTGGGCTCTCTGGGAGAGGGCCTAATAATCAATAGCCACTAACTGCATAGGATAGCCGACCGTGATAGTCTGGAGTGGGGCTGGTGTAGGTGTCTTGTTGGATGCATATGCAGTACATGTGCACACCAGAAGTGAGCTTCCAACCAGAAGTGAATAACTTCAGTATAAAAATAGCTCACTTTCCCTATTTTAGTGGCAGCTAGCTAGCTAGTTTCATGACATCACATGCACCAGTAAACAAACATCATGACAATAAACAAACTTATTGCTTCACCAGCTTTGAGGAATATTTTAAGCCTCTTGGCAATGTTATTTCCCAGCTGTTAGCTAATTTCAGCAATGCTTCCGTACTAATGTAGGTGTAAATCCGTAAAAAATAATACGGGACCTGTAGCTAGACTACTGACGACCTCGGACGACCAATTGCTTAGGAATTCATTTCTTAGTGACGACCAAGGCCTAATGACGACGTTAGTACAACTGAAAGGTAATGTCTACAACCTTGGATGCTGCCAACCGTACGTGTATGAAAATAATTCATTTGAACAGAGAGAAGATGGGTTGAAGCTGATCAAACTCTTAGCACCTTAGAAGGGAGATAAGGTTCTCGACCTTGGCTGTGGAACTGGCTATCTTCTGGCAGACCTAGTTGGACCAGAAGGACAAGTAGTAGCGATTGACCCAGATACAGAGAGACTGAAGGTGGCCAGGGATAAATACACTGCTAGCAATTTGCAGTACCTAGAGGGGTCCAGTGATAATATCCCAGGGGGAGAAGGGGAGTATGATATTGTCTTCTCAAACTATGTACTGCGTTGGATCAAAGATAAAGACATTCTCTTCAAAGATATTGCACAAAGTCTGAAGAAAGGAGGGAAGTTTGCTTTTGTCACTCCCAGTTATCAGGTTAATAAAGATTTTCTCACACCAGCTGAAATGTGCAGTCCAGAATCTAGAAATGCTATTGTAAGCAGTTTACACATGCTAAGAATGGATGAATACAAGTCATTTTTTTCTTCAAGCAACTTTGAAACTATTTATTCAGAAGAACATGTACAAGAGTGGAAGTTCAATGGAGTTAAGGATTTAGTGAGTTTTTGCAGTGTCACTTTGACACATGGAAGGTTTGATGAAACTTACTTTGAAGTTGAAGCTATTAGAAAACATCATGGAGATGGTGAAATTGTTTTCAACCCTCAAATCTTTATAGCTATCTTATGTAAAATGTGACAAGAACACTGTTACCTATATCTCTTTTTTTAATAGTATGTATGAGTCAAATTTTTGATCCAATTTATTTTTAATTTTGAAGGCCAACAAAAATTTAATATTATAGCTACTATGCAAGAAAATGGGGATAAGCTATTTGCCATAGTCTTCTGACAACTGATCTGAAAACCTGCAATAGAGCTAAAATTATGTGGCAGGCATTGCACGTGTAATTTCTATGATCAACCATCAGGGATTAATTTGATATAGCGAAAGATAATGTCTGACAATATTAGAATCATCAAGTGATACGTAATTACAAAGACCTTGATCAACTTAACAGTTTTTACTATAATAGTAGGTGTTAATGAATCGTTGGTGTGTGATGTTATGTAAGCATTTCTTTGTGTTGTGGTTTATTATTATTATGTCCAGCCAGGAGGGTCTGACCATATCTTCCCTTTTTTCCTCCCATTCTGTTTCTATTCTGCTATTAATCCTTACCCATTCTTAATTGTACCTGTATTAACGTTCATTATTGTGAAGAACTGGACCTCCCTTTTTTAAACTCTAAATTAATTACTAAAACACCACTTTCCACGATAAACTGCTAGCACTACTATAATTATATTCACAAACAGACCATGACTATCACTATCTCCTGTGAGATGCTGAAAGGAGTGTCAGATTGGGCACCTCATCCTGGTCTGGCCCACCTCTGTCACCTGATGTACCACCCCTCTCAGTGGATGTATTGCCTGATGCTCTGCCTCACTCATCTGGCGATTGTCAGCTGTCTTACCCCTCTCATCTGGTGCTCTACCTTCCTCTCCTGGTACACCATCTGTATCCCACACCCCTACATTCAGACATGGTCCTTCCACTAAATGCAAAAAAATTTTTCTGCTCACTGCTTGGGATACCTATTTTGCCCAAATTCTGTCTGACAGATTTGCTCAGCTAGACCCTAGCTACCAGCTGGGTGCAGGACCTCTCAGAGCAGTAGCCCTAGCTAGCTATAATATGTAGGTATTCCCTTGCTGATCAGTTTTACAGTAGTTGAATTATTGTCAGCTGTACTGAACTTGTAATAAATCTTTTACCATACATATGTAATATCCAGCTAAGATGAGTAGCTTTATAGCTATGTAACAAATTTGACCCAGGTGGTGAGATAATCTCACACAAATCAACTTGATTTCTCAAGTAACTGAATCGAAATCAAAATCTGCAGCATTAGTCTCTCCATGGTAGTATAATACAACATGCACGATACTGTGGGTATAACTATGCAATATTTAAATTTCCATTTGGATTATTAACACTGTAGCTATAACCTTCACACCTTGCAATAGACTGGCTACTGCAAAAAAATTATTAGCTACGTACATGGTTAGAAAAATTTGACCTGAGCAACTGAAGATTAATTAGGCATAAGAGATGACGAGGCCAGAGAAGCCAATGGCCTCCTTCCACTTTTTTGGCCATACATTAGGTAAAACAGCTCATCAAATTGCCAAATTTAGCACCTGGTCACTAAATTAGGTAATGGTCATCAATTAGGGGCGGAGCCAAAAAACAGTAGTCAGGTTGTAATTTGCATGCATGATAATTAGCTAGCTACCAAAATTATTGTGCTATATACAAGGTAAAATTTCAATTTTAAAACACTGAGTGACAAATAGCTATAATACTTAGAAATTCACAACAGTGACCCACACAAACAGATTATTGTATATTTACACACACAAACACACAGCAACACTGACAATGGCACAGAATGTTTTACATGAAAGAATTCATGGTTATTGAAAACCCCCAAAGATTTCTTACAAGCATTTGGCTCCTGGAATTGGCTTATACTTCTTTCCAAAGTGGAGATTAAGTAAAAGTTGCAGAGTTGGAATGGCCATCTTAGGTCAGTGCTGCCAAAAGATTGATAACCATAAGAGGCAGAATTCACCTGGGGACTGGAAAACTTCAAGAATAACATATTGCAGCTACAAAGGACTGGAAAACTTCTAACCATACCCTTCTCATACCCACTTAGGTGCAAAAAAGGAGAGAGGGAGAAGAGCTCCATTTCCAGTATCTTTGAAGATAGCTAGCTAGAACACCAGTGCATAAGAAAAGTAATGTATGTTATCTTCCACCTCCCCTCATTCGGCCTACCAAGTGCCAACTATCCCAGCACACTGGAAATATCCCACAAAAATCACTGCTTTCCCAGTATTCCGTGCATTTCCCGGCCTTATACTCTCTTATTAGATCTGTCTCTTTTCATCTCTTAATAGTAGTTGAATTTAGAGTGTGACCATGGTACCTATATAATATAATAATTATGATGTGCACCTACTTCATTTTTATTAGCAGAAGCCATCATGATACTACTGACAATTAACTTTTTTCCTTTTTGTCCATCTTCAATAGCTTTAGCTATGATTTTTTTTTTTTGTGTGTGTGTGTGTGTGTGTGTGTGTGTGTGTGTGTGTGTGTGTGTGTGTGTGTGTGTGTGTGTGTGTGTGTGTGTGTGTGTGTGTGTGTGTGTGTGTGTGTGTGTGTGTGTGTGTGTGTGTGTGTGTGTGTGTGTGTGTGTGTGATCAAGCAAAACTGCTTCAAGAATAATTATGAGTTTAATCAAGCAAACCAAAATTGATGGGTTGGTAATTCTGATTCAGATGACATCTTGTCAATTATTGTGTACTATAGCTATATGTATCTAGTCCTAGCCCTAGCCCTAGCCCTAGCCCTAGTACAATATTGACAATGATGTAATCTGAAGGAGCCCCTCATTCCAGTACCATTGTAAGTTTTTACATTTTTTCTACCTCATTCTAATCAATATTAAATTCCATTAGCTACGTAGCTCCACTCCATTCCAGTCCAGAGGTCCACCTATTAAAGTTATACCATTGCACGTTGACAAGGATTCACTTGACTGAACTTTAGTTAGCGACTTGCAGCGGCTGTGAGCGGATCTCACAAGAAGAGTGCGAAAAGATAGAAGTGCCCCCACGTAAGTACCTTGCAGTTAATTAACAGCTAGTTACAACTCTAACTACATAGCTAGCTGCAAGATATATACAATGTCGTATTATAATATTATAAAGTAGCTAGCTATAGAAAAGTGAACTTTATAATCATCTAAGCTATTGTAGGGTTTATGAGCTAGGGTTAGCTGTAGCTAAGTACTTCTTAATTAGCTATAGCTAATATTTTTTGTACTGTAGAGTTATATAGTTAAGTAGCTACACCTTTAATTTGTATGGTGCTGATAAAAAAATGACAATCATGTGAACTAAGGTTATGAGCTCAAGAGGGTAGGAATCATAGGATTAGTAACTAACTACTTCTTTATTATTATTTGTAGAGTTTTAACCTAGTTACTAGTTAAGTACACTATTTTTATGGATGGATGCAGTAATGCTGAATAAGTGACAATCCTAAACTTGCAGTAACTCAAGAAAGTAATGGCCAGGTAGAAGAAAGTGGTTCTTTTCATGTAGCCTCCTTAGTGAGTTCGGCAATGAATGTCACATGCAGTGACACACCCTAACTGCGTGTGTAGGACAAAAGATTTTAGGCTGTTAGCAAAGACTTCTGAGTATACAAGGATCCTATTGCTGGACTTAAAGTGATATAATTTTATAGAAATTGAAAATAGATTAGTAGGAATTAGCTACCTGACCCATATAATATAGCAGAAAACCATGCAGTCCTTGGATAATGGCAGCAGATGGCCTAACTTAGACTTTGGTGATCTTTATACTTACCTGATAGACTCTATGAGAACAGTTTTTACAAGAGAAAAACTGAACCATTTGAAGCCTACAACTATTTCTTTAATGGATATATGTCAGGACAGTAGCTATTGTAGATTATTATTGTAAATTTAATAATAATAAAGTTATAGGTAACAATATAAAGTTGTGACAAAGCAGCAAAAGCTTCATAGGATGGAAGTCCAGTGTAAAATCAGGTCTTGTCACAGCTACTATCCAGCATGGTTGCAGGGCTCTTTGTTTGCAATTTTTCTTCAGCCAATCAAGTTGATGCTGCACAACCACTTCTTTAGATTCATCAAGGGACTGAAGAAATTTTTCAAGGGTCTGAACTGTTTCTCTAAGCATCTCTAAGTACATCACTTGGGTAGTCAGCTAGTAGCCACTGCTTTGTCCTCTGAGCAATAGAATTAGGAATTGGATATTCAGTGTGACCAATGCTTGCTTCAACTTGATCACTCTGTTCTTGTCTTCTCATTAATCTTTCATATCTTCCCAGTCTTTGATCACTACTAGCCTGTGTACTTCTTGTGAATGCAAATATATAATCTAATATGAAGGCTTCCCTGTATATATATAGAAACTGTAGCTAAAACACTAATAATGTACTACCTAGCTAGATACAAACCAACAGCTAGTTAGATAGATAGCTACATTGAACCAACCTATAATGAAATGAGTACTACAAACTCTGAAGTGAATGTTAGGTTGCCATCTCACCCGTTTAATAGCATTGACCCAGGCCTTTCTTCTGTCAGGATCTAAAAAATCTGTACATCTTCACTCCCTTCGCTTTGCTTTAACGCTCAGTGTAGCTAATAGCATAGCAATTTGATGGCATTATCAGATCTCCATAAAGACCTAGCTTCATTTTGCCCTACATGAAATAAATCATGTGATCATTGGTAAGTCACACCCTCTAGAGGCAAGGTGTCTATAGCTAATCATGATTTTAATTTCTCAATAAGTGGGTCGGCAAGAGGAGAAGAGGATGGGAGACAGGGATGGGATATTGGGGTGGGAAGAGGGTCAGAGAGAGGTGGGAGGTTGCTCTCAGTCAGACTCACTTCAAGTATTGCTATTTCATTATTCTTGAGTGATTTAGAGATAACAGAAACAAACTACCTACAGCTGAACACGATACAATAACTAATAGCAGCACAATATTATCTATTCCTCAGCTCCTAATGATATGCCGGTGGTGACCATTCAGCCTGCTGTTTCTCATGTCAATTATGAAATCAAACCAGATGGTTACTTGGGCCTCTCCATCTTAAGCTGTATCTTTTTCTGTTGGATCCTTGGGCTCATTGCCATTATATACAGTTGTCAGGTGTGTATGGTTAACTTAGCAAGAGATTTTTAAAAATAGTGATTCTCATTCTCTTTCAGGTTGACTCTAAATGGGAAGTTGGTGATTATGAAGGTGCTCGAAGAAGCTCTAACATGGCTAAAAAATGGAGTATCGCCGCCATTATCACTGGGACAGTTCTCGGTGTATTTATTGCAGCAATTTCGGTTATAAATGCAGCTTAGCATCTACTGCTAGCTAAAAGATAGAAATGTGATGCTCAGATTTATAAATTACTTTTTAAAAAGTGTGTAGTGTTGACTGTAGAATTTGTATAATATAGCAAAAGACTCATGTTGAAACATAACTCATAAAATTATCATGATGTTACATAATAATTAATACACATTTACTTAATGTCATGAGTTATGGAATTAGTCAATTAGCTAACATTATTTTCATTTTAAAAGCTGAAACTTGTAAACATGTTTGCTGTGAGATATGTTAATCTCTTATATAGGATAATCTATTTCAAGGACTATAGTATGTATAATATAGCTAGTATGCACCAAGACGAAGTGCTGGCCAAAGTATAGGAAATAATAATGCATTGTATTATTGATAATGGTGATATATTATGCTTAGTTGCTAACTATAGTTTAGATAACAGTTTTAAAGCTTTATCAAGAACTGAGACTTTCAGCAACAACCAGACAAAAAACATACTAAGGACAAACAACCAAAGTGTAAGAATTTATGAAATAACTAAGAACAAACAACCTAAGTGTTAAGTAAGGTCAAATAATCTAAGTGTAAGATAAATTCTGTCACAGAGAGTTCAGTAGTCTGTATACCACAAGTTAAATCATCTTCTTTACATAACTCTCCTTCCTATTAGAATACGGCCTGTATTCTGCTTTAATGGCTTACAGAGATGCCATCATGCCATACTGATCTGGAGCTTGACGGTTGTGGGTAGGGTAACATGATGGTATAGGTAGTCTTCCAGGTGGGGATAATCTAGTTGATCATCATCCTCTACTACATAGCTCGAGAAATGTTGGAGGTGGTAGAGGAGAGTCTTGATGTGATGATTTGTATTAACCTTTTATAGGCAGGCGAACATCACTTGGACATGGTTTGAGATGATATTTTATGATTTGAAATAAGGTAATTACTTTCAAAAAGTCTCATGGTATGGATCAGTCCAAGGTCTGTGAAACTTCTTTGCCTTCCCCTGTGGTATTAGGTTGAACAGTCAAACTAATGTCCCAGGCTTGTGAGGTTCACCATGAACTTTCCTATTATATAGTTCTTCCTAACGTTCTTGCACTTTCCCCATACGTTATCTAACTCTCTCATAGGCCTCAGTAAGTACATGACACAGAGTCCTGACATATTCCGGTAATGATAGCTACTTCTTTGTCAGGACCGGGTGACTTATAAAAATGATATCAATGTATACCTTTTAGCCAAACATCAAAAAGTTTTCAGTTGTTGATTGCTTGCTGGTGTTGTAAACCATACATACTCTTTGGATATGGTCTTCCCACTCAAAGGGGTGCTGTTCAATGCAGGTACTACTACGTAGAAGGGGCGGAGGAAGATGATTTTGAGTATGGGGGCAGGTCAACTAGATCTGAGGTCAAGAGTGTCACACTCTCTGATAATCACACTCCTACCATCATGTTGCTAGAAAATTTTGCCTATGAGAGTTTGATATAAAAGTGTCTGGGAATTTAATAACATGATATTGTTTTGGAACATGGATATGTTTCATAAAACTGAAAACAGGTGTTCACTGGTGACAGTAGTGATCAAAATAGAGTAGCACTAATTTAGTGTTTCAATTTTATGAAACATATCCATGTTCCAAAACAATATCATGTTATTAAATTCCCAGACACTTTTATATCAAACTCTCATAGGCAAAATTTTCTAGCAACATGATGGTAAGGAGTGTGGTTATCAGAGAGTGTGACACTAGCTATTTGAACTTCTGAAGAGCTATAGCTACAAATAGGCCACTGGAGGCCATAATTTTTGATGTGTCATCCACCCATACAGCATCTGGTAGCCTGTAGGGATCCAAAACTGCAAGGCAGTGCTCCTTGTACTCACTACTAATGTAACGACCAGAGTCCTCTGGCGTTAGAGGGTTTTGGTAAACGCTGTGTCTAGAGTCACGGTACCGGTAACGTAAAAGTTGCTGCTGCGCGGTACCGGTGTAGGAGGAAATTCTGTCCCCCACTAAATTTGTCCCCCCCCCCCCCCCCCCCGGACAGTTTTTCCTAGGATAAGTTGTCCCCCGGACAGAATTTCCTAGGATAAGTTGTCCCCTAGGACAAAATATCCTAGGACAGTTTGTCCCCCCCTAGGATTTATTGTCCCCTGGGGGAAAAAAATTCCTAGGATATTCTGTCCCTTGTATTTTTGTTTTTGATACAATATGAAGGTAGCTATTATAGACTTTGTCAGTAGTTCATTAATCTTCTTTGCTACACTTGTTACACGTCCATTATTTATTTATTTATTTATTTATTTATTTATTTATTTATTTATTTATTTATTTATTTATTTATTTATTTATTTATATACGTATTTGACTAATAATAACAATAATATAATAATAACAGCTAGCTATAATAATAATAACAACTATAATAATAACAACTATAATAATAATAATAATAATAATAATAATAATAATAATAATAATAATAATAATAATAATAGTAACAACAACAGCAGCAACAGCAACAACAACAATAATGAACAAAAGCATGCGAAGTGACCAGCACTAAACACCAAGGAACAAAAGACAAAAGCACCAGAAAACAAAACAAAACAAAACGACAATAGTTCTAAAAAACAGGTGAATTAAATACAGGTCAATGACTATGAAATTTTTCTTTCCAAACCAGCAAGTACACATTGTACCATCTGACCTCTGCATATTACATGCTATACTTCACAATTGATTCTTTGTGAACAGAATATTGTGTAAGTTATATGAACAGGGTCAAGACCAAGGCAAAGTGAAGTGGCGAATGCTATGGGAAAATGACCACAATCAGAGGCACCACTCTGACACTGAACACCCAGTGGCTACCTCTAACATTCAATGAACTTCTCATGTACAATATTAGAGTATGCTTGTGATTTATATTCAATATTAACTGTGGATGTTGTTTCTTTGTAAAGTCTGATTAAACTGTTCTGTATAGGCCATTGCACTGAGGGTGGTAAGCAGAGATCACCTTATGATTAGTTTAAATAGACTCTTATTATTAACAAACTTTCCAAAATGATAGATCTTGGACAATCATATCTAGAACAACAATAAAATAACTCCACAGATGCATCACATGCAGCAGGAGCTACGTAGCTAGTCATTAGATATAACATATTATTATCATTCTATATAAATAGCCAGCCACAGTTTCAGCTTTCTTGTTTTTGATTGGTTTGACTACTGGCCATTTGGAAAAAGTTTGATAATTATTAGCTATTGATTGCCATTAAGGGGTAACTGAAAGGGGACCAAAAAGTCACTACCAAACTTGTACATATAGATATAGACTATCAGACCTCAATTTTACTTGTATACCACATCTATTGTCATATTTCAGGAATCAGGTGAAATAACTTAGCATCATTACAACACTGGCAAGTGCCACACCTTTGACATAAATAGAACTCTACCTGCTACATATTTCTTCATGGTTTTATCCCTTCCTAAGTGTCCTCCTATCAACAGAGAAAGTATAAAAGAGCTACAGACAGTCAAGGTACATATGTTAATCTTCTGTACTAGAATAACAACTTTCTAATGTTCTTACAACACTATAGTCTTCCCATCTAAGGTGATGCCTTCTTCATCTTGAAATGGTTTGTTGCCTTCCTTGCAATATGCACCTCTGAAATAGCAATTAATAATCTGCTATTTCCTTGTAGAATTTCACAGCAGCGGCCATAGCTTCAAGATTTTAAACGTTCTGCAAGCGGGAGACAATTCATCCTAGGGGCGGACAGAAAAACCTAGGCAAAAGTGTCCGGGGGGACATTTTTTCCGGGGGGGGGGGACAGAAAATCCTCCGACACCAGTGTCACAGGATATAACCTCCGGGGTATATTTCCTCCGCCGGAGCTGGCGCTCTTAGGGTATGGTCTCCCCCGGGAGTTAATATCCTAGGGTATAGCCTCCACCCCCAGGGTATTTTCTCCGGCCTATGTTTTGGTAAGAGCAGCAGAGGTATGCTATGGCAAGAGCAGCAGAGGTAGACGGTGGTAGCTAAATAGTAAATATTAATAGGTTAGATCCAAAGACAGAAACTCCTAGTGCAGAAACTCGTGGAAAGAGATTATAGACAACAGTGTATGGGAGGGAGGCCATACCCTAGGACAGAAGCTCCTGGTGCAGAAACTTCTGAGAAAAGATTAGCTATACGTATATTCTATAGATGACGGTGTAGAAAATTCTATGGGGGGGAGGCCATACCCTAGGACAGAGGCTCCTGGAACAGAAATTCCTGAGATTATAGACGACAGCATAGAAAATTCTAGGGGGGAGGCCATACCCTAGGACAGAAGTTACTGTTGTATAAACTCCTGAGAAGAGATTATATACTCTATAGATGACAGTGTAGAAAATTCAATAGGGTGTAGGCCATATCCTAGGACAGAAGCTCCTGGAACAGAAACTCCTGAGAAGAGATTATATACTACTATATAGATGACAGTGTAGAAAATTCAATAGGGGGAGGCCATACCCTAGGACAGAAGCTCCTGGTGTATAAACTCCTGAGAATAGATTATATACTCTATAGATGACAGTGTAGAAAATTCTATTGGGGGGGAGGCCATACCCTAGGACAGAAGCTCCGTGAACAGAAACTCCTAAGATTATAGATGACAGCATAGGGGTATGGCCTCCCCCCTAGAATTTTCTATGCTGTCGTCTATAATCTCAGGAGTTTCTGTTCCACGAGCTTCTGTCCTAGGGTATGGCCTCCTCCCTAGAATTTTCAATGCTGTTGCATATAATCTCAGGAGTTTCTGCACCAGGAGCTTCTGTCCTAGGGTATGGCCTCCCCCCTATAGAATTTTCTACACTGTCATTTATAATCTATTCTCAGGAGTTTCTGTCCTAGGGTATGGCCTCCCCCCTATAGAATTTTCTACACTGTCATCTATAGAGTATATAGCTAATCTCTTCTCAGGAGTTTCTGCATCAGGAGCTTCTGTCCTAGGGTGTGGCCTCCCTCCCATAGAATATTCTACACTGTTGTCTATAATCTCTTCCCAGGAGTTTCTGTCTTTGGATCTAGCCTATTAATTTACTATTTAGCTACCACTGTCTACCTCTGCTACTCTTGCCATAGCATACCTCTGCTGCTCTTGCCAAAACATAGGCCGGAGAAAATACCCTGGGAGCGGAGGCTATATCCTAGGATATTAACTCCGGGCGGAGGCCATATCCTAGGGTAATTCCTCCGGGGGAGCTCCCACCCTGGGGGAGGCCATACCCTGTGACACCGGTAACGAATTTTTATCTGACACACCCTTTGAGAACTTAGAAAATTGACAGCAGATCGATCTTTGACCTATAGTCAACCTCTGACCTCTAGTTTAACGCTGTTGGCGGTAATTTTGATCATGCTCTCTAGAAGACCGTTGCTCCTCTTTCTACTGAGTATTCCTAACCAGGATCCCTTCAGTGCAACCTGACAAATCCTTGATTCTAGATCCAGTGGTGAATGCATCTCAGTGCTTCCTCACTACTGGCTTAGCAGGACTAGAGTTAATTCTTTCAGTCATTGTCCCCAGCATCTTTACCACTGGCTTCATATTTACATTGCTTTTATGTATGAAAATTGTATCCCTCACAAGGTATAGAATTCAGCATTGCATGAATCACTAACTTAATTCCAGTGTTCACATAATGACAAAATACAATGTCACAAGAAAGGTCAAAAGTTGCTAAAGGTAACCAGTAACAAACAGCTATTATCATGATTCATCTGTTGATGTTATATACAGGGTGGAGGATATGAAACACCCTTATACAGCACCATGTCTCCTATATGTATGTTTCTTCCCATGGAGATGTTATAATTATAGTGTCTGGAGTCAAAGTTGATACCATTCATCCAGGTAGTTTAACCAAAATTCCATCCTTTGACATAGTGACCCAGGCAATAAGCATGCTGTGTAAGAAAAGGGAGTGTGTAAGTAGCAATTCATTTCTGTATATAAAATTCTCATTAATTTTAGAGTCTTTGGATTGAAAGAGCTTTTAAAGTATATACCATCAGTATTTAAAAATGCTAAAAAACAAATTATTATGGCTATCAGAGTGTAAACATATTAGTGGAAATTTAATGAATACTTTGAACAGTGCAAGTCAGACCACAAACTACCACTAGCTAACCTAACTGGAAACCACTGGGTTACAGAAAGTGAAATGAGCTGATTGTTTATCATTCTGAACAGAAAATACAGTGAAGGTATGTACTCCAGATCATTATTATTAAAGACATAAAAGAGAAATCTGAAAGCTTCACTCATGGCAGAGTTGATCCTCATAGCTCTTAATGTTGGATGTGACACCATTTCAAATTCTGTACACTATCACCAATCAATAGTACAAGTGGTGCAAGCACTTCACATCTATTTAAACCTGCTCCAATATGTGTGGTGTTATAGTATTGTGCATGGCAGCAGTAATGTGTGGTGTATGGAACAATTGGCTAGGATGGAGTCAAAGTAATGCACCTATCATCCTATCAAAGCCTTCAAATTACAGCCAAAATTTACAACTCCAGATAATTTCTTGGATCTTAGAAGACAAAATTAACTTAGGGGCATAAACAAAAATTATATACATATAGAAAATGAAAATAGCCGGATCACTTCTGAGCAGACTGAAAATATTAGTGAAAATGAACATACATGTAACTATTATGAAGACAGACAAGATGAAGTATACAGATGTGCATGTGCATTGCTAAGGCATACATACATAACTGCTATGCTACCAAGCAACTATAAATACGGGTTTGATGAAATTGGTAGCAGTGATATTGATGTTATAACATCAATATAATATTATATAACTGATATAACAAACAAACATAATATATAAGTGATGTTATATACAGCTGTAAGGTTATTGGAGTGTTAACATTCCAAGAGAGGCCCCAGAAAAAAATTGTGAACCAAGTACAAGGTTTATATCTAATTCCAAGGGCAGATATCTATTTGCCATAATAGCTCAAGGAAAAGATAAGGATGGAGCTGAAACATTAATTTTTATGCCAACTTGCAGGAGAAAACTGAAGTACAAGAGATATTAGTAAATGAAGCTAGCCCACCTAGTACACCTCCCTGTAATGAAGATAATGACTATGGGGCCGATAATTTAGATATTTTAGTTGGCCTTATGGAAGAGCATCATGAACGCATAGAAGAAGTAACACAACTATGCAACTCATTTATAGGAGATATAAGTGAACGGATGAAACAAGTTGACATCCAATACCTTTGATTAAAGAAATATATATATATGAAAACTGTTTCCACTACAGAGCCAAGGCCATTCAGAACCAGATTCTATTGTGCAAGAAAAAAAAATCAACAACAACAAAAAACAAACAAACAAACAAACTAAGTGTAAACAGAATCTAAGTTAAAAAACAAACCAATTTTTGGTGCTCACTAATAATAAAATTGCTGCTAATGACATAGACACTTGACACATGGGTCTCCCTCACCAATTATATATAATATGAAATAGACACTCAGGTCTCTCCCACCAATAATAAAAATATGGGAGAGACATAAGCTAATTAATAATACCAGGGCTGGACCTAGTCAGGACCAGAATCCCAACACTAGGTAAGGTGAATTTCGACACCAACCATTTAGTTAGCTATCTTCACTCAGTAAGTACAGCATATAAGAACTCACCCTCGAGTCTCACTCCCATATACTCATCCAGCTAGTTATTAAACGAGAGGTCAGAGGTTGACTAAAGGTCAAAAGATCGATCTGCTCTCAAAAGGGTGTGTCAGATAAAAATTCGCTACCGGTACGGTACCGCAGCAGCAGCAGCAACTTTTACGTTACCGGTACCGTGACTCTAGACACAGCGTTATTTCTAACTATAGCTAGCTTTGCACGCAATTATAATACTGAACGAACTCTAAAAACATGAACTATATATTAACGTGCACTAATTAAGATGACATCACAGACAACTAATGATACTAATAATAATGCTAATAATAATAATGACACTGTTAGTCCTAGTTAGTTCTTGAGTTACTACACTTACCATCAAATACTGTTCTGATCAAATAATTATAACTGTTCCTTTACATTAGCATAAGAGCTGCCAGCTGGCTTAGGATAGATAGTCTTGTGCCTTTTCAAATCTCTACCAAAGTAGACTAATGAGTCAAAAGTTCTAGGAGGAACTTGCACTGCAAGCATTAGCTTCATCAGTTCCACTGATAGCACACATATCAGCTTTAATGTTCCTTCTCAACTGGTAGGCATTTCTGGATCTGCCATCACAATAAACTTCAGCTGCTTCAACAGCCTTTTTAGACTTCTTAGCTCTCATAGCAATACTCAGAACTCTAGCAAGGTAAGTAGCTAACTAAAAAGTCAGAATCAGAGTTCAAAAAAGTACACTGTACTACAAACTGACACATGACTTATCATGTGATCTGCCAGGCTAAATTAGTAGTAATTTTTACCACATCATTATTTCAGCTTATATAATTAGCCACAAAGTCTGGATTTAATTGAACCACTCACAATTATTATAATGCATTTATTTCCTATACTGTGGCCAGCACTGTGTCTTGGTGCATACTAGCTATATTATACTATAGTCCTTGAAATAGATTACACTGAGAGATTAACATATCTCACAGCAAACATGTTTATAAGTTTCAGCTTTTAAAATGAAAATAAATGTTAGCTAATTGACTAATTATATTTCCATAACTCAATAACATTATATGAATGTGTATTATAGATATAACATCATGATCAATAATTTTATGAGTTATGTTTCAACACGAGTCTTATTGCTACAAACTCTACAGTCAACACTACACACTTTTTAAAAAGTAATTTATAAATCTGAGCATCACATTTCTATCTCTTAGCAGTAGCTCCTACCATTGTGTCGAGTGCAATCAGTGTCATCAGAATTAGCGGCTAAAATTGTACCCAATATCACCCCAATCACTACATCAAGTACAAGGAGAACTGTCCCAGTGAAAATGGCAGTGATACTCCATATTTGAGCCTTGTTAGAGCTTCTGCGAGCACCTTCATAATCACCAACTACCCATTTGGAGTTAACCTGAAAGAGAATGAGAATCATTATTTAAAATATTATCTTGATAAGTTATCCGTACACACCTGAAAACTGTACACAATGGCAATGAGCCCAAAGATCCAACAGATAAGGAAGCTGGAGATAGAGAGGGCCAAGTAACTATTTGGTTTGATTTGGTAATTGACATGAGAAACAGCAGGCTGAGTGGTCACCATCTAATGAAGTGATGAAGGGAATGATGGACTAATAAAAATTATAATCATGATTCATGCAATTGAGGAAAAAAGTATAATACGAATAATATGAATATAGTTGAAGCTTACATCTCAATAGAGATGTTTATCAGGGAGAGTTTTTTGATGGTGGTGAGAGGAAATACAATGATGTTCTACAAAATACAAAGTTATCCTTTCTTCAAGGAATCAGATAGAGGATCCCATTATAAATGACGTCTATGTCTGAGAGGCTTCAGTGCTGTCCTCATTTCATGTATGGGTGGTGGAATAGAGGATTGGTGTCCTCAAAACTTACAGGGACATTGCTGCTACTCTGCTGCTGGGAATGGAGTGATTGGTGCTGACCCAGTTGAGCCATTGGCGTATCATATTTAGGAGCTGAGGAATAGATAATATTATTGTGCTGATATTAGTTATTGTATCATGTTCAGCTGTAGGTAGTTCGTTTCTGTTATCTCTAAGTCACTCAAGAATAATGAAATAGCAATACTTGAAGTGACTCTGACTGAGAGCAACCTCCCACCTCTCTTTGACCCTCTTCCCACCCCAATATTCCCTTCTTCCCATCCCTTTCTCCCCATCCCTCTCTTCTCCTCTTGCCGACCCACTTATTGAGGGTACATTATTAGTGTTTTAGCTACAGTTTCTATATAATTATGCAGGGAAGCCTTCATGTTAGATTATATATTTGCGGTCACAAGGAGTATATAGGCTAGTAGTGACCAAAGACTGGGAAGATATGAAAGGTTAATGAGAAGACAAGAACAGAGTGATCAAGTTGAAGCAAGCATTGGTCAACAAAGAGGCTTGCAACCATGCTGGATGGTAAGACCTGATTTTACACTGAACTTCCATCCTATGAAGCTTTTGCTGCTTTATCCATTAATTTTATCTGTTACCTATAACTTTATTATTATTAACTTTACAATAATAATCTACAATACTGTCCTGACATAATAATATCCATTAAAGAAATAGTTATAGGCTTAGGTTTTCTTGTAAAAACTGTTCTCATAGAGTCTATCAGGTAAGTGTAAAGATCACCAAAGTCTAAGTTAGGTCATCTGCTACCATTATCCAAGTACTGCATGGTTTTCTGCTATATTATACAGGTCAGGTAGCTAATTCCTACTAATCTATTTTCAACTTCTGTAAATGTCCAGCAATATATAGGATCCTAGCTAATACTCAGAAGTCTTTGCTAACAGCCTAAAATCTTTTGTCCTACACACGCAGTTAGGGTGTGTCACTGCATGTGACATTCATTGCCGCACTCACTAAGGAGGCTACATGAAAAGAACCACTTTCTTCTACCTGGCCATTACTTTCTTGAATTACTGCAAGTTTAGGATTGTCACTCATTGCCGCACTCACTAAGGAGGCTACATGAAAAGAACCACTTTCTTCTACCTGGCCATTACTTTCTTGAGTTACTGCAAGTTTAGGATTGTCACTTATTCAGCATTACTGCATCCATCCATAAAAAATGGTGTACTTAACTAGTAACTTCTATATAGGTTAAAACTCTACAAATAATAATAAAGAAGTAGTTAGCTACTAATCCTACGATTCCTACCCTCTTGAGCTCATAACCTTAGTTCACATGATTGTCATTTTTTATCAGCTCTATACAAATTAACGGTGTAGCTAGCTACTTAACTAATATTAAAACTCTACAGTACAAAAAATCAGTAATAAATTAGCTATAATGTGGACTACAGCTAACCCTAGCTCATAAACCCTACAATAGCTTAGATCATTTCTAGTCTATAAAGTTCACTTTTCTATACGTAGCTAGCTACTTTATAATATTATTATAATAATAGGACTTTGTTGTATAATATCGTAGCTATGTAGTGTTGTTGTGTCAGTTCGTAGTTAGTCTAGTTGTAACTAGCTGTTAATTAACTGCATGGTACATGGTACTGGGGGCACTTCCATCTTTTCGCACTCTTCTTGTGAGATCCGCTGCAAGTCGCTAACTAAAGTTGCTCTCAACTTCAGACCAGGGACAGAAGTGAACGGATCCTTGTTAACGTGCAATGGTGACCTTTATATGCTTATATAGGCGGACCACCGGACTGGACTGGAATGGAATGGAGCTAGCTAATGGAAAACTTACAATGGTACTGGAATGAGGGGCTCCTTCAGATTACATCATTGTCAATATTGTGCTAGGGCCAGGGCTAGGGTTAGATACAGATAATAATTATGGGTCCTTCTATGTGTAAATTTCCTTACAGTATTCTTACAGTAATCTTATTTTATAGTCAGTAATCTTATTATATATTATTGAATATTACAAGTATAATATTATTACAAATGACGTAATGTCGAGGATTTACACATAGAATCACCCGAAAATATATAGCTATAATTGACAATGATGTCATCTAAATGATGTCATCTGAATCAGAATTACCAACCCATCAATTTTGGTTTGCTTGATTAAACTCATATTTTTGAAGCAGTTTTGCTTGATCACAAGAAAAAAAAAAAAATAGAGCTATTGAAGATGGACAAAAAGGTATCATAAATGCTTCTGCTAATAAAAATGAACTAGGTGTGCATCATATTATAGGTACCATGGTCACACTCTAAATTAATCTACTATTAATAAGTTATTGAGAGATGAAAAGAGACAGATCTGATAAGAGAGTAAGGTCTGGAAATGCACAGGATACTGGGAAAGCAGTGGTTTTTGTGGGATATTTCCGGTGTGCTGGGATATTTGGTAGGTCGAATGAGGGGAGGTGGAGGATGACATTTATTGATGGGACTTAAAATAAAGCCTTTCTTTATGTACTGGTGTTGTAGTGCTAATAGGCTCTTCCCCCCTCCCCCCTTTTTTGCACCTAAGTGGGTATGAGAAGGGTGTGATTAGTTTGATTATCTTTCTGTGTGAAATTTATAAGTTTTCCAGTCCTTGGTAGCTGCAATTGTTATTCTTGAAGTTTTCCAGTCCCCACGTGAATTCAAAAGTTACTTTATCAAACTTTTGACAGCACTAACTTCAGATGGCCATTCCAACTCAGAACTCAGTCTCTACTTTGGAAACCAAGCCAATTCCAGGAGCCAATGCTGGCAAGAAATCTTTAGGGGTTATTAGTCCTTCCAATGACCATGATACTGCAAAGTCTAAACATTCTGTGCCATTGTCGGTGTTGCTGTGTGTTTGTGTGTGTAAATATACATTTATAATCTGTTTGTGTGGGTCGCTGTTATGAATTAATTTTCTAAGTAGCTAATACTGTATGTGTGTCAGTATGTTTTAAAATTGAAATTTTACCTTGTAGCTACAATATTATTATTAATTTGATAGCTAGCTATCATGCACAACCTGACTACTGTTTTTGGCTCCGCCCCTAATTGATGACCATTACCTAATTTAGTGACCAGGTGACAAATAGGGCTGTCCACAATAATAGCTATTCTAGAATAATTTCCAGACTAATAGGCTGGACTCATATGTACTGTTAAAAAAGAGAGATCTGTCACATTTTACATAAGATAGCTGTAAAGATTTGAGGATTGAAAACAATTTCACCATCACCATGATGCTTTCTCATAGTTTCAACATTGAAGTAAGTTTCATCAAACCTTCCATGTGTCAAAGTGACACTACAAAAACTCACTAAATCTTTAACTCCATTTAACTTCCACTCTCGTACATGTTCTTCTGAATAGATAACCTCAAAATTGCTTGAAGAAAAAAATGGCTCGTATTTATCCATATTTAGCATGCGCAAACTGCTTACAATAGCATTTCTAGATTCTAGACTGTACATTTCAGCTGGTGTATTAACCTGATAACTGGGAGTGACAAAAGCAAACTTCCCTCCTTTCTTTAGACTCTGTGCAATATCTTTGAAGAGAACACCTTTATCTTTGATCCACTGCACTACATAGTTTGAGAAGACAATATCATACTCCCCCTCTTTCCCTGGAATATTATCACTGGACCCCTCTAAGTACTGCAAGTTGCTAGCAGTGTATTTATCCTTGGCCACCTTCAGTCCCTCTACATTTGGGTCAATCGCTATAACTTGTCCTTCTAGTCCAACTAGGTCTGCCAGAACCTTAGAGAGATAGCCAGTTCCATAGCCAAGATCAAGAACCTTATCTCCCTTCTCAGGTGCTAGGAGTTTAATCAGCTTCAACCCATCTTCTCTCTGTTCAAATGAATTATTTTCGTACACGTTGGCAGCATCCAAGGTTGTAGACACTACCTTTCAGTTGTACTAACGTCGTCATTAGGCATAGGTCGTCACTAAGCCGTCAGTCATCAGTCGTCAGTAGTCTAGCAACAGGTCGATCCTGTACTTTTTTTACGAATTTACACCTACAATGGTAGCATTGCGAAATTGGCTAACAGCTGGTTGCCAAGAGGCTTAAAATATTCCTCAAAGCTGGTGAAGCAATAAGTTTGTTTATTGTCATGATGTTTGTTTACTGGTGCATGTGATGTCATGAAACTAGCTAGCTGCCACTAAAATAGTGAAAGTGAGCTATTTTTATACCAGTGAAGTTATTCACTTCTAGTTGGAAGCTCACTTCTGGTGCGCACATGTACTGCATGTGCATCCTATGCAGTTAGTAGCTATTGATTATTAGGCCCTCTGCCAGAGAGCCCAGCTCAAAATTCTTATGTCCTTGTTGCCAGTGATTATTTCACATGCTGGATGGAAGCCTACCCAATCCCAAACCAGAAAGCCATTACAATTGCCAAGAAGTTGACAGATGAGCTATTTTGCAGATTTTCACTCCCAGAACAACTCTGTTCAGACTAAGGTTGACAATATTTGAATCTGAGTTACTTTCCCATTTGTGCAAGATTTTGAACATCGAAGAAACACATACAACATCTTACCACCCACAGTCTGATGGGCTTATTGAGAGATTTAATTGAACACTTGTCCAAATGCTGGCTACCTGCATTGAACAGCACCCCTTTGAGTGGGAAGACCATATCCTACAGGGGGGTAGGAAGGTGATTTTAGGTAGGGGTGCTGCAATTTTGCACAAGACTAGCATTTGAGAAGCCAATCAATGGCAAGTCACATGTCATAATCAGCTTACATATTAGAGTATTTATGGCAATAATTCTTGAGGTAGCTGTGGGGGTGTAGACAACTTTTTAGGACTGGGGGAGCTAATAAGGTAAAGAGAAAAGAGTTGCAATTAGGCTCAAGGGGGAGTGTGGAAGGGAGATATGCCCCCTCCTGCACAAAGTGCGGGGAGCAAAAAAATCCAAGAGATGTAAGAGAGCAAATTAGAGTAATATTCACTAAGCAACCATAAATGATATTTTAATATGTACAGAAGGATAGGGTGGGCTCTATTTCATTTGAAGATAGTGGATTCTATACTGAAACATCTTCAATATCACTTTCAAACTATATTTTAGAATACACTGATCGAAAAACCTAAATATTATATGAGCTCACCAGTTCAGGCTGATAGCTGGCTTTAAATTCATTGGATGATTCACCTGGCTTTAAAGGACTCTCTTAGAAACTCACAGACGTGGTAGCTTCTAGCTACAGGCAACTAGGTTATGAGTCAAGAAGCAGCTGTTACAATGTTACCATACTTACCTGTTAACCACTACTGTCATGATTAAATACTGTTTACCAAACCACTACAATGCACATCATATGCAGTTTACAACAACAACAACAACAACAATAATAATAATAATAATAATAATAATAATAACTAAGCCAGAGCCTGAGCTTATTAGCTTATTCATTTTCTAAAAAATCTGCCCCCCCCCCCCCCATTTACACCCATGAGCTGTCATAAATGGTCTATACACAAGCTTTTGGACTTTGCCCTCTAGGGGACTAGCTAGCTGACTAACTTGTGATTAGGTCAAATATAGTTAGGCACTAACCAACAACAGCTAGCTATAATATTATATATACACATAGATGAATGTAATGTTTTGTATGGTATGTAGGTGTGTGGAGACAAGGCCAATATGCCAAGTTGCAGTTAATGAGGAATCAATAGCAACAACACAGAAGAACATATCAAACAATTTCTCTATGCCAATGTAATTATTATTATTATTATTATTATTATTATTATTATTATTATTATTATTATTATTATTATTATTATTATTATTATTATTATTATTATTAACACCCCAAAAATAGGTGTACAAAAGAGAGAAATGGGCTAGGTGGTTGAGGTGGACACAGAAATTACAACTGACTCAATCAAGTTTTTACTAAATGGTTGTGCAAGTCTAAGATCTCTGATAAGATAGGAACAAAAATTAATGTGCTGATTAGAATAGTCCTTACAAAATATTCTTTGCCAGACTTTAAATTGAGGCCTAAGAATGTAAAACAACAATTAGCAGAAGGACAAGTCTGAGAAGATTTGAAGAGAACAGAAGAACAATGGAAAACAAGCTTTGTAGCTTGGCAGTGCAGTGTGCATTGAGCAACTCTCTAACACTTTATACAAAGCACAACACCAATATAAATTTTCGTGCAGTCTTCTAATAATGACGTAATTGTCCTTGCGACATTCACCCTGAACCTAGCACGAACCTATTAAAAAATCCCCCCCCCAGCTATAATTAGCTATATCTTGGAATGAATTTTAACAGCATAAGGGCCCTTTTCCCAGATCTGCTCACATTAAGAATATTAATTTTACATGTAAAGTGTAAGCTACAATAATAATTTTTTTCCACTGTTTGTGGCCTAGCTACACAAAACAATGTCACAAGGTGTTGAAAAGGGGGGGGGGGGCAAAAAAGGTAATTGCCCCCCCTCCCCCCCCATCTGCCTCTGGTACTGCTTTCCTACATGTGATTACATAAAACAGCTAGCTATTATGCATGCATGGACACACTCACCTGCAGAACATTTCAAAATTTTGTGGATATCTGTACAGAAGTTTAATAGGCAAATAAAGGAGTTCATCCCAGTTATTTTGCTCTGAATTTAGCATAAAGTCTGATCAAACCATTCTGTTAGGTCTGTTAGGTCATTGCTCTGAGGGTGGTAAGCAGAAGTCACCTTATGAGTTAACTTTTATTGGTAAACTCTTGTCTTTGATCTGAAATGATAGAGCTTGGACAACCATACCTAGAACAACAAAATTCCAAAGATGCATTACATGTAGTAGTAGTAGGAGCTTATCACTTACTGACATATTCTAGACTATATAAATAGCCAGCCACAGTTTCAACTCTTTTGCTTTTGATTGGTTTGGTTTCTGGACATTAATTTTTCGGGTGAAGAGTAGCATTAGCCTTGACAAACTTAGCATCATTATAACACTGGCAACTGTCACACATTTTGACATATTCACAATCTGAAGTGGTATCATTCCAATATAGAACCTACTACATATTTTTCATCCCTTCCCAAGTGTCCTCCTATCCACAGAGAAAGTATAGAAGAAACTACAGACAGTCAAGGTAGCTATAGTTATTATGTTGATCTTCTGTACTGGAATAACAACCTATTTCCTCTGATATTCGGATCAATAATGTGATATTCTCTTCCACTCAGTCTTCCCATCTAAAATGATTCCTTCTCCATCTTGAAATGATTTGTTACCTTTCTTTACAATGTTCTTTCTTTTTATTTTCGTCATACCCTACAGGATACGTACCTCTGAAATAGTTGCTATTTCGTCATGCAATCTCAAAGTAGTCGCCATAGCTTCCACATTAACGTTCCAGACAATTGATCCTGGAGGCTGATAGAAAATCCTAGGATTTACTGACCGGGGGACACCTATAGAGTAATTGCGGGAGTTAACGGTAGGCCCTGCCGGATTGTGCTACTTTTTTGGCTAATTATTCTAGTCTCTTATTCTAAATAAATGCATCTATTATTCCAAAGCAAATAGTTATTATTCTAAAATTATTCCAAAGAAATAGCCAAAAAAATCAAACAATAATATCAAAATAAAGTCAATTCTGTTTGTTTTATTGGATCATTATAGAGGTTTCTATATTATAATCTTCTAATGAGGACATTTGCTGTTCTGTAAAACTGTTTGAAAGAAGAGAAAAAACTCGTTTTGCTGCAGCAGAGGATGGCTGAACCAATAAAACCTTTGACCAATGAGGGAGCTCAGTCTCATGCTTCGTCCACCAATCATTCTTGTTTATGCTTGGTGAAACATCTTCAGCCATAGCCAAGTATTGCAATTCACTCTTCAAGTTGTCAATTATTATGCTGAGATTTAAGGAAGGGAAAATTTTAAGGTTGTCTACATTGTTATCTACTGGCTGCAGCTCAACAACTTTCAAAATATCTGGCAAATTTAAAAGCAGAAACCGTATCCTTAAGTTCTTGACCAAATTTCTTATTAAAATAGTCATATGCTGGTTTTACACATGCCTTTGCATAGGTGTTGAGTTGATTTTTGAGGGATAGTATGCCACCTGACAGATCATTAGCCTAGTTGTGAAGATCACTTAGATAGTAACAGCATTTTCCTAACATTGTTCCCTTATATAGGTCAATTATTCTAGAATTATTCTAGGATGTCTGTGGACTCCTATTAGTATTATTCTAGAAAAAATGCTAGCACAATCCGGCAGGGCCTAGTTAACGGACAGCGGTAGTTTACGGACACTCAAACTTTGAGAATCGCGCTATATATGTATGTAGCGTGAAGCCACTCGTGTGAATGATGTCACAACAAACTTTGACCCCAGTGAAGCATGTTAGTTTTGGCTATAGATAAAGGAGAAAGTAGGCTTTAATGTAATCTTTGGTTTGGTACACTCTTCAGCTGATTGAAGTTATTCCCCCTCCATGTTAGCTCCACCCAAGTATGTCACAGATCCCATCAGTGAGAATTCTAAGGTTAGCTACATCTGTTCTATGGTGTGCATGTGTTGGAACAGTTGTAGACTTAGTGAGCCATTGTGAAGCTGCACAGTAATAAGCTTGGTATGGCATAAAATTGCAGCATATGTCAATTACATAACGTTTATATAGGGTTAAAAAAATTCATTTCATCCCTGAAAGAATTTCAAGCTTGTAAAGAAATTACCTCTATCAGGGTACTGGTGTTGAGATTCAAGCAGTTGTGTCCTTGTTTCAGATGGAAGTGTATGAAGTAAACTTCTATGTTGTTGGAAAGGCAAGTTGGTTACAGTTTAAAACCATAATTATGATCATTCCTTATTGAATTGCTACAGTCTGCTGGAGCAAAACTACTCAGGCTAGAGCTCAGCTTCTCCAACACTTTGTCTGGCAATAGACTAACAAGTAAATCATTCATTCATTGTTGTAGAACATTAATTTTCATCAGCCACATTATTTTCATTTTACTATAATAAAATTGTTGCTATTATTATAAGCAGAGCTACCAAATCTTAATGCAATCCAAAGTCTTATTTAAAAAAAATTATACTGAAATAGTATCTTTGAAGCATTTTAAAGAAGCAAAAATGCTTTAAAAATGCAAAGTTTAATACCTCCCCCAAAGCAAGTCTAGAGTAAGTCTAATACCAGAGTCAATTATTGTTGAGAAATGCAAAGATCATTAAAATTAATACATTAAAAGATATTGCACAAGAGTTTTTTGGCTGCCCTGTATGTATTTTACCAAGTCCTTAGAGGGGTCAAAGGACAATTCTCCTTATTCTGGGAGGTTAAAGTTCATCGTGACGTCATTCACACGGGCGGCTTCACACGTTACATAGCGCGATTCAAACTTTGACCCCCTCTGAAACTGGCGCCAATAACTAGGGAATTTGATTCTTGCTGAAGTGTCACCCGCACCACTTACCTCTTTGCTGACTGGAAATTGGAATGTTTGATATATCAGTACACCTACAAACTGTCAAATTTTAGCAGTTTCCTCCTCATTAGCAGAGTAAAAGTGACCCTTCCAAAAACCCAACCCTAAAAAATGCCAACTTTGTACAGGAAATTTTTTGTCTAATCTGCTCAGAAAGTGTATATCACCACATATCATCAGAAAGCAAATTTAGTGATTTTTCAGAATTTGGTAATACTACAACAGTACAACCTATGCTGTCCTAGCTATTTTACAATGAACTACATATACTTGTGGAGGTAGTTATTGGATAGTAGAAAATAATAAAGTGGAACCCCTAAATATGGACATACTGAAATCAGGACACCTCTTGTACTTTATTTGTCAGTCCTAAAATCAAGACAACTCTATATTATGATTTGTATTCGAATTCAGGGGTTCCACCGTAGTTACAGGAATCTCACAGATACAATATTAAACCCATAAAATCCATAGGTGATGAAGAAACATGGGGTGTGGGACAGTGGTAATTAATGAAGCAGGTAAATAGAGAAGTACAAGATGAAACATGGGGGGTGAGACAGTGGTAATTAATGGAGCAGGCAATTAGAGAAGTACAAGATGGAAGTTTATCAGTCAGGGGAGCTGCCGAGAAATACTCCATTTCTAAAAGTACCATCCATGATCACATTTGAGGGAGACCAGTTTCTCATCCAGACCCCTCACCTGTACTAACAAGAGAGAAGGAAAATGAATTAGTGAATTGAATGGCTGAAATTGGTGCAAGCAGCAAGTATGCTCAATTGTAAAGAAGATGCTTGATCAAAAGGGCAGATCAAGTCCTTTCCCAGATAATTTTTATACTATATGACATTACTGGGTTGATTCCTACCTACATCATCTGAAATATTCTTTCAAAACCCTTTATATTCAAAGGTCCAATATCTGCCCCAAATGTCCGGTAACTACTCACCCACCAACATTTATACCCTGGGGTCAGCATCCACAAAGCACCTGCATCTCTCCTCAAGATTTTGCGTTCATATGAGGCTGACCTTCCAGAAGGAAGGCTGCAGAACGGTGCTGCGCAAACCGCAGAGAGCTGAAATACCACCGGATAACTTAGGTGTCCG